>JASVEL010006975.1:0-70902 GCA_032618575.1 Nicotiana noctiflora
GGCTAAACAGGAATCAGGTCAATGTAGTTGGGACTACGATGACTGCTGTAATCTTGCTGTTACTGTTGTTGCTGTTGATGCCACTACTTAACTTATCCCTTTATTACATCGTGCTAAACAAAAAATAAGAAGCTAGACTAAGTTACAGTATTGCAAATTCTTATCTATCTTTTCAGCTTGATCTTGTCATGTTCATTGCCATCCTGTTGGCTCTGATGTTTCTTCACATGCTTCTTCTCTTCTAACAATTGTTATTTCGGCCTATCTTGATTGTCGAACTCCGACCATTGGTCTCGTCCTTGTGATCTTCGAACTATTCTCCTTCGAAGTCTGAATCTATCTTTCTGATCCTTGTTGCCTTCCTTTCGATTATGAACTTGGGTTCATGCTGGGGATTCTCGTTAGACTCCGTCACTTTCCAATTGTTCACTATCCTTATCAAATCTTAGAAATTGAGACGCCGTTATGCTTTTCCGGCATTCTTCTGACTTTATCAACAAACTCTCATCATAAATCGCCACTCCATTCTTCAGGCGGGCACCTGACTTCAACAACAAACTTCGAAAATAAATCGCTACTCCATTCTTCAAGCGGGCTCCCTGACTTCAATTAAACCTTCAAAATTAAATCGCCACTCCATTCTTCAGGCGGGCTCCCTGACTTCAATTATAACTTCAAAACTAAATCGCCACTCCATTCTTCAGGCGGGCTCCCTGACTTCAACTATAACTTCAAGATTAAATCGTCATTCCATTCTTCAGGTGGGCTCCCTGACTTCAACAACAACTTCAAAATAAATCGCCACTCCATTCTTCAGGCGGGCTCCCTGACTTCAACTACAACTCAAAACTAAATCGCCCCTCCATTCTTCAGGCGGGCTCACTGACTTCAACTACAACTTCAAAATAAATCGCCACTCCATTCTTCAGGCGGGCTCCCTGACTTCAACTATAACTTCAAAACTAAATCGCCACTCCATTTTTCAGGCAGGATCCCTGACTTCAACCACAATTCCTATTTAAAATATCGACTTCCTTTGCTTCCTTCATCACTTTCTTCTTCCTGCATCACCTCTTAAACCATCCTTTCTCCCAAATTACCTTGTTCTGGAACTACTTTTCTCCTGGATCGTGTTGTTTTACCTCCTGACTGCTGGGGATATCTTTAGAACTGTTTACTTGCCTGTTGAGGATAATGATGTTGGGAAAATTTTCCTTCATTCCCTCCCTTCCTTTGACTCAGGTGCTTGAATTTGCGTCGGGAACTCTTGTTGTAACCCTCTGCTTTTTGGTGGGCTACTGGTTTCAATACCTGCAATGTAAAGACTGAAGACTTGCCTTTTGTTATACAGGTAGGCGCCCGCTTTTAGTAGCAACTTTTGAATTAAAAATGCATTCTGGCAATAATTTATGAAATATGCAAAGGACAATGTAAAATAAAACAAACGTAAAATATCCTATTCGAGGGCGGATAGTCCCATTGTATCCTATTCGAGGGCGAATATTTCCATTGTATCCTATTCGAGGGCGAATACTCCCATTATATCCTATTCGAGGGTGAATACTCCTATTGTATCCTATTCGAGGGCGAATACTCCCATTGTATCCTATTCGAGGGCGAATACTCCCATTGTATCCTATTCGAGGGCGAATACTCCCATTGTATCCTATTCGAGGGCGAATACTCCCATTGTATCCTATTCGAGGGCAAATACTCCCATTGTATCCTATTCGAGGGCGAATACTCCCATTGTATCCTATTCGAGGGCGAATACTCCCATTGTATCCTATTCGAGGGCGAATACTCCCATTGTATCCTATTCGAGGGCGAATACTCCCATTGTATCCTATTCGAGGGCGAATACTCCCATTGTATCCTATTCGAGGGCGAATACTCCCATTGTATCCTATTCGAGGGCGAATACTCCCATTGTATCTTATTCGAGGGCGAATACTCCCATTGTATCCTATTCGAGGGCGAATACTCCCATTGTATCCTATTCGAGGGCGAATACTCCCATTGTATCCTATTCGAGGGCGAATACTCCCATTGTATCCTATTCGAGGGCGAATACTCCCATTGTATCCTATTCGAGGGCGAACACTCCCATTGTATCCTATTCGAGGGCGAATACTCCCATTGTATCCTATTCGAGGGCGAATACTCCCATTGTATCCTATTCGAGGGCGAATACTCCCATTGTATCCTATTCGAGGGCGAATACTCCCATTGTATCCTATTCGAGGGCGAATACTCCCATTGTATCCTATTCGAGGGTGAATACTCCCATTGTATCCTATTCGAGGGAGAATACTCCCATTGTATCCTATTCGAGGGCGAATACTCCCATTGTATCCTATTCGAGGGCGAATACTCCCATTGTATCCTATTCGAGGGCGAATACTCCCATTGTATCTTATTCGAGGGCGAATACTCCCATTGTATCCTATTCGAGGGCGAATACTCCCATTGTATCCTATTCGAGGGCGAATACTCCCATTGTATCCTATTCGAGGGCGAATACTCCCATTGTATCCTATTCGAGGGCGAATACTCCCATTGTATTCTATTCGAGGGCGAACACTCCCATACGTCCTGTTCGAAGGTGGACAAACCTGAAGCATCCTATTTGAAGGTGGACAAACCTGACACGTCATCTTGAATTGCCTTCTCGTTTCTCCGAGAAAATTTTCAACAACGGCAGAAAATTTTCTGCCCCAGTATTGGTGTTCTTCCTTGTGGCATGACTTTCTGCTATCAATAGCATTTTCTTTCCCTGTTTCAAATCAAAGAAAATTTGTTAGTTCAAAACATTGTGAGCGGTTGTGCCGCTCATGTGGTGGTTTTTTCCTTTTCTCCTTTCCCTCGCTCGGGGTTCCCAAAATTTGTTGGGGAATGATTTCATTTGCTGGAGATGATATTCTTGTTGGGGATGGGTTTTTTCCATTTATCTCTTCCCCATTCTGTGTTTCTCAACTTGCTGGGGGCTATTTTGTTGTAGATGAGATTTCCTTTCCTCCTTTACCACTATGTGTCGTCCGACCACCTCGGAACTTGCTGAAGATAACACTTCTGGTGGATTTTCATTTCCTCAAAATTGGTGTTTCAATCTTCTGAAGGCATTTGGAGATGACATTGGTTTAAATATTGCTTCCCTTAAGGCCTTCTTTCTTCCCTTTTCCCCAAGTGGGACTCGACTTCCAGAAAATTTTCAAAATGAAAAGAAATTTTCTGCCCCAGTTTAATAATCTTCTTTGCACCATACTTCTCTGCCGTCAATGGCATTTCCTTGCCTTGCATAATAGTTGGAATGTTGGTGGCAAGTTTTGAAGTCATTTCTCACTATGTTTTGACTAGACAGGCTTTGCCGGGGGAATTTTGACAAAAAGAGAAAGATAAAAAGAAATAACAAATAGGAGACAAGGGAGAACTGACTCTCTAACAAGAAACAACTATAAAAACTTATCAAACGCGGATACCAACTCTACTGATCATGACATGCACATATGGCCTATCCTCCGTCGTTAATTGCCTTTCACGATTTCTGTCTCGTGATTTCCATCCTGATTATCACCTTTGTTCGACTTGTAATGCCCGAAGGGTTTTCACTTTCAAGCCTCTCTCATTTTGATTTTCTCTCGGCTTTCGTCGCCTTATGGTGCCTGTGAAGGTTTTCACCGGTAAGACTCTCTCATTTGTATTACTTTTAGCTGGGGATTGGGGTGTCACTGCTAAGACTCTCTTGTGTTTCCTTTCTGCTGGAAATCAGAGTCTTTTCTGCTGAGAATCAGAGTCTTATATTCCGATAGGACTCTCTCACTTGCCTGACGTGGCATCTTTTGAAGACTGATCTGAAGGTCTTTCTTTGGACCGTAATGTGGGATTTGGATAGGGATAGAAAGAAAGGGTATTGAAGGTTCAAAACAAAATCAAATTTGGGTTCAAAATTTACAACCTTCGGACCTAAATTTATTTATAATCAACACAATTTTTCTTTGCCCCAGTTTTTTACTTGGGGAATTTTTATTACTTTATTTACAATATGACCGAGCTGTGAAGCGCCTACGTATCCTCTTTAAGGAATCAGGTCAAACGTAGTTCCCAATTCCCTTTTTTCAAGTTTCTCTTTCTCCTTCATTTTTCTTTTTCTTTTCTTTTCTTTATCTCTTTTTGTTGTTTTTTTTATCCCTTTCTTCTCTTGTCTTTCTAACTTGTGTTTCTAGTCTTTGCAACTAATTCGGAAGGAGGGGTATGAAAAAATTTAAAATAAGGCTCAAAGGGTTGATGATGGATAAAGTGTTTGGATAGCAGAACAAAATGCCTTCGTCATTCCAATCTTCAAAACATGCCAAGTTCAAACAACATATTCACGACATCTTCTGTTTGTGCCCTGATTGATAACCATATCGTCCATTCGCCTTTGCATCTATCATTTTAAAGTATTTCTAGACGACACTTTCATCACGAGCGAACCCTGTCTTAGCAAGGGTTTCTTCGTGTTTTACCTGCCTCAGTCTCACATGATTCGGGCTCCAAATAATCTCAAATCGCTTTTATTTCTTTTAAAATGACCTGATTATCTTCCAATTGCTTCATGATTAACCCTTAATATTAGGCCAAAATTATGTGCGATGTCATGTCATTAGAGTCGGCGTTCGAACAAATGACAAATCTAAATATAGAAGAACTAAACAAAAAGACGACTGGGTAATAAAAGACCAAAAGTTCCATTAAACGGAGAAAAAGGTTCAAATACAAACAAGCAAACCAATACTACAAACCTGAAACGACACTTGATAAGACTAAGCAAACTGAAATGACCAAAAATGGAAAGATAAGAGGGTTTCATTACAAGACAAAATCTAGGTCACAACCCTGGAAACAACTCGGACAAAAGAAATGACAACAAAAACAAACCACCGAAAACTCCTCCTGATTACCAAGCATGACTTCTCATATACCAACTTCTGCCGATTGGTTTTGCTTTGGAATACAGATTGGGCTTCTTAATTTTCCCTTCCCTTGTGTATCAATTTGATCATATGGGTCTAAGGGTGAGCTGGCAATGGATTCTGATTAATGTTGGGTGCCTCCGGTGTCTGAACTTCGATCTTATTGGTGTCAATAAGATTTTGCACTACATGTTTCAGTTTCCAACATTTCTCGGTATCATGTCTGAGAGCCCCTGAACAATACTCACAGCTTACCGAGCGATCCACATTTGGGGGTAGGGGATTTGGCAATCTTGTCTCAATAGGAATCAACAAACCTATCTGCTTCAATTTGTGGAACAGAGCAGTATAAGTTTCTCCCAACTCAGTGAATGTTCTTTGTGTCTTTTCCTTTCTGAAGGCATGATTCCCTCGGAAACCTGGTCGTGGAGGGTTATTGTAAGCCCTTGGTGATGGATATGTGTTTCGGGGAGGGTGATTAGGGTGATTTGGGTAGTAGGGTCTGGCTTGGTAATGAGGTGAAGGACCTTCCGATCTGGACCAAGTACCCTCCTCTACCGTTGCAACTTCTTCTCTTCTCTTCTTCCCGAATGCAACCCCCGTGCCATTCTGAATAGCTTGAGTCGTTGCTTTTAACGCGGAATAGCTCAAGATCTTATTGGACTTAAGTCCCTCTTCTATCATTCCGCCCATTTTGACCACCTCATTGAAAGATTTACCAACCGATGTCACCAAGTGACTAAAGTAAGTTGGCTCCAGTGTCTGCAAGAAGTAATCTACCATCTCGTTCTCTCTCATTGGGGGATCTACCCTTGCTGCCTGTTCCCTCCAGCGAAACCCAAATTCTCTAAAGCTTTCGGTGGGTTTCTTCTCTAACTTTAGCAATGATAAGCGATCGGGGATTATTTCAAGATTATATTGAAATTGGCCGATGAATGCTTGGGCCAGGTTATCCCATGTAAACCATCTGCTGGGATCCTGCCTGGTGTACCACTCTAGTGCAGACCCTCCTAAGCTCTGACCGAAGTAAGCTATCAGAATTTCATCTCGCCCTCCGGCTCCTCGCATTTTGCTACAAAAACCTCGAAGATGGGCTATTGGGTCACCATGCCCCTCGTATAGGTCAAACTTGGGCATTTTGAACCCGACTGGCAACTGGACATCTGGGAATGGACACAGATCTTTGTAAGCGACACTCACTTGGTTGCCCAAACCATGCATATTCCTGAAGGATTGCTCCAGGCTCTTAACTTTCCGAATAACCTCCTCCTGTTCCAAACTTTTGGGGTGTCTTTCCGGTCCTGCCGGGTTATCCCATTGAGGGGTGTGTGAGTGCGGTTCAGGAGCCCTAAAGGTAGGCTCGGGAGAATAACAATGATTGTCATGGATTTGAAAAACCGGCTCACTGGACGACTTCTGTAAAGTAGCAGGGGGAGGTGCCACAAAGACAGGGGTAACCGGAGGAGGAGTATTTTGTCTAGCTGGTGGAATCTGGGATGCATAAGGGTTTTCCCTTGATAGTATGGATAGATCGGGGCACTTGTTGATGGATCAATGGGCGGATGCTCTGGTGCTGGTGTAAGAGTAGGAGGGTTTGGTGATGATTGTCCCCTAGCCCAGGCTAGGTGCATCTCTGTCATTTGCTGTCTCAACCGGTCCATCTCCTCTTTCATGATCTGTATCTCTGTTTTCTCCTCATCGAGACTTTTGCCGGAACTAGACATGCTTGCTAGAATTGGACCTTTTGATCTAGTATGGTAACGGTGATTGGCCGGAATATTCTGTCAAGCCAACCGCTAAACTTTCTGAAATGCAACAAACTTGTAAGCTCACAGAGTTTAACAGATATGTTATCGCACGTTGGATGCAATGCACCTAGTCAATTAACCATATATGTATTCACCGCATGCATCATTCCACATTTTCCTTTTCAATTATCCTTGAAAACCTCTCTCGTTATTAACCTCCCTTTTTTTCATTTTCTTTTTTTCAAATTGGAATAAAAACCTTGTTTTTACAAACACGGCCTTTCAGCGCCTCGGGGACGAAAATTATAAGGCTGTGAGGATCAATTGACCAAAAAACTACAAAATGCCCTACAAGAGGCCGTTTATGCAAAGTCAGCCTTCCGGCATCACTTTCGGGTACATTCGACTGTTTTTGAAAACGACATCGCTTCGATTTATTGAAAACTAAACACACATTTTTTTTAAAAAAGGGTGGTAAACTCAAACTTGATTTTGAGGCTACGGCCTTTCAACATTTTCGCATGGAATATTTCAAGGCGATTATTAAAAGAAAAAGGAAAGATTTCAAAGTGGCAATTTTTGCAAAACAGCCTTCCGGTGTCCTTTCGGAACATTCGGCTATTTTCAAAAACATCGTTACTTTGATTTTATTGAAAAACTAAAACTTCGACATTTTTTTATTTTTTTTATTTTTTAAAGGGGTGGTTGGAACCGATGAGGGTTGCCTACGTATCCCACCTTATGGGGAGAATCAAACCTGCGTAGTTCGGTTAAATAAAAACAAACTACATTTGTAAATGAAACAAACTATATATTATTTTTTTTAATCACACATTTTTTTTTATTTTACAACAAACTTTTTCTTTTTTTTTTTAAGTAAAAAAAACAAACTATTTTGAAACTATTTTTTTTTAATCACACTTTTTTTTTTTATTTTACAACAAACGTTCTTTTTTCTTTTTAAGTAAAAAAAAACAATCTATTTTGAAACTATTTTTTTTCATTTTCCTCAATATTTAAAAAAACGGTTAGCCTGCAAGTATGAAACAAATAAATGCGTAAAACAAATAGGATGCAGCAGGATGGTCTTTTCATTTCAGGTCACCTGTCCTAGACGAACCCAACCCCTATGTTGAGTCCCCTAAGTCAAATGCAACATGATGCAAATAAGCGTTCCTACTAGGGATCCGGCATGAAGTCACGTTATTCTAAGTTCAAAACCTCGGTATATGATCTAGACTGTGTACCCGAGCGGACAACTCGAGCTGAGGAAGGAGCTCCTTTCCGGGATCCTAAAGGCCAGCCGGCTTAGAAACTTTCCGAACCTCTTTCTTATTTCGGGGTATGACACTAACAGAATAGGGAGTCTCAACCAGTGAGCACATCCCCGGGGGTGAGAAAAGAAGGGTTTCGACACAGTATATATATACAGTTCAAACAATATCAAAGCGATAAAAAATATCATTTTGCACATTTACACCCAAGATAATAAACCAAATACAACAATTATTCAAAGCTCGAGTTCTAAAACCCTGATCCAGTGGTTCTGGGTTCATCATCTTGTTGGAAAATGTGTCTAGATAGGCTTTACCCGAGCAGACAACTCAAGCTGAGGAGTGTCAGTGTACCGGTAGCATGGCTTTCCGGCTTAATTGACAATGCTCCCCGCCTAAACATGTGTGACTACAAATCCTTCACCGAGTGCCAACCACCACAGCTATCTTGAGAAAACGGGCTATGTCCAGCAAATGCCCGATATTATTTTAAAGAGACTTAGAAGAAGAAAAATGGGTATCGGCACAATTTATACACAATTCACAAAATATCAAAACAGTAAAACAATATTTAGCACATTAAATACAAACATATAATAAAATCAGATAATAAATAAGCCAAATACAACAATTATTCAAAGCTCGAATTCTTAAACCCTGAACCAGTGGTTCTAGGTTTCCATTCCCAGCAGAGTCGCCAGAGCTGTCACACCTCCTTTTGGCGCGCTTACCCCGAGGGATAAACGTACAAGGGAGTTTTTCCAATTTAAGTGACAATATTCGAAATGGGATTATTTATTTATTCCAGAGTCGCCACTTGGAATAGATTATGGTGTCCCAAGTCACCAATTTATTTAAATCCCAAATCGAGGAAATTTTCGACTTTCCAAATGAAGTCTGCGAACCAGAAATTCTAAGTAAGGAATTCTGTTGACCCGAGGGAAGGTGTTAGGCACCCCCGGATCCCGTGGTTCTAGCACGGTCGCTTAAATTATTGTAATGGCTAAAAATCTGATTTTTAAAAAATGTTCAATACTATAATGCAATTTTAAATCATTTACCGCGTTTGGTTATTTTTAAGAAAGAAAAAAAAATGAACATTGTTATTGAGGGCCCCGCAATTTTATTTCTTCTATTTAGCTAGGCTCGTAACATTTTTTATTTAAAAAAAAAGATAATCCTAAAGTGACTACATTTTTTCTATTTAGTTTGTCTCTAAAAGAAAAGAAAAGTCCTAAACAATTACATGCTTAAAAGGCTACTCTATATTAATACAAAAGGTGTTCCCTTGAATGACAAATTTATTCTTCAAATTATAAAGCTAACTACAATTTGACAAAAAACTAATAAAAATAGAAAATAACAACAAATATTGATCAACAACTTGCTTTTCTATTTCATTTCAAAACTTCAACTTCCAATTCGAGCTTACATCAACACATGGTTTTTAGAATGTGTACCTGGTTTTGAAAGGAATGGGAAAATGGCAAATCAACAGGGCGGTGAAAATACAACAACAACAACAGTAACAACCAGCAGTAGCTTCAACACCTCAATCCCGAAAATCCCAGCAATACGGAGAAAAACAAAAAAACCAGTAAAAAATAGAAAAGAAAAATATATTCCAGATTTTCTCGTTGTTTTGGCTTTCTAGCTTTGAACTCTTTTCACTTCTCAAAAGAAACTCTCAAAAATTACATTTTTTTTCGTGTATACTTCTCTTCCCAGAGTGTATATCGAGTGTATACCACAGCAGGGAATTTTTTTTATTTTTTCTTCTCTTCCGATTTTTTCTCTCTTTTTTCTCTCCCTCTTTTTTATAAATCTTCTCTTCTATTTATAGGCAAGAATTTCGAAAATTTTCAGATCTTTTTATTAAAAAGAATATATTTTTTAATTTAAAAAAAAACCCACTAATTCATGTTTTCCTGTCCATGTTTTCCTCTTCATGTTTTCTTCCTTTATTTCCTTGCCCCCACTACTTTATGTTATGTGATTATGATTATTTTTGGTTAAAAATCTAAAATTTTCTTTTTGGGCCAAGGGGCTTTGGGTTGGGTAAGGGTGCTTAGGATTGGGCTTGTAACTTAATTTGCAAGATGGCCCAATCCAAATTTTTTCTATTTTGTTCTTCTCCATTATTCAACATCCTAATTAATAAAGCCCAAAAATACTAAGATTAATTTATAAAAACTAAAAATTATCTTGAAATACTAATTAACTCATAATAATAATTATCACACAAAATTAAACATTAATAAAAATAAAATTGCACTTTGGACATTAAATGCTTAAAAAATGCAAAAATACATATTTTTTATGACTTTTCATTTCTGTAAAATAAACTTAATTGTAAACTTGAATTTTATATACATATGCAACATATTTTTTGTATATTTTATTTATTTAAACAAGCAAATATGCACAGATAAAAATGCAAATAATACAAGAAAAATAACACAAAATTCACAACAATTGCAAGAAAACTAAAATTATTTTATTTTGAATCTTTGGGAGTATTTCTCTTATAGGGCAAAAATCACGTGCTCACAGTCACGACCCAAACCCGATCGTGATGGCGTCCAACTCTAAAGCTAGGCAAATGAGATAAACAATTATTTCATATTTAACAATAAGTCTCGAAATCGATAATTTAAGAAGAATATAATAGTTTATAATAATAATCCAGCAACAACAGTAGAATGATAATACTGAGAAGTGCGAAAACTAATAATAACACTGGCAAAGATCTGGGGTCACGAGTCTAGAGCCTCTAAGCAAAAACTGGATAATAAGAATATCTGAACGAAATGCTCAAGTCTGAAAATATATATGTAAATAAGACTGGAATAAGAATAGTAGCCAGGTCCTGCAAACACCAGCAGCTACCTCAACAACTCGGATAACTCTGAATAAATGGAACTGCTCTATGCATATGAGTCACATAACAATTTCAATTTAGTTATTTCCAATTTCCAATTCATTAATAAGGAAAAAACTTTAGTTACTTAATTTTCAAGAAAAGGTGACTTAGCATTTCATAATAGTGATTAAAACCAGGACTGAGATCAATAATTTTTACAAATCATGCTATCACAAAGATATCTATTCCCTAAGGATACTACAGTTCGGCACAAGGCCCCAAACATGGCATAAAGCCCATATATATTCAACACAGAGTGTGTTTCAATCGCCAATATAGTATTATTCTTGTTCGTGATGGACCAAGTCAGAATCCCCAGTCATAACCAATCTCGCACCTGCTATGGAATGCGAGTCACACCCTAAATAGCGTCACAATGTGATAAGTCGGGGTTTCAAACCATCAGGCCATCATATATACCAACTACTCACCTCTAACCGGCCGTGGATAAGTCCGCAATCACTTTTCCTCTCGTATTGACCTCCCGTGCATCGAATCTAGTCAAAACTATAGTGAATACATATATGGGTCAAAGAAGCATAACCCAATAAAAAATACTCGAAAAGTATAATAATTCACGAAGTTGGTAAAACCCGAGCCCCCGGACCACTTCTCGAAAAATTCTAAAAATTATATCAATGGATTCCTCGTCTCCTCACGAGTCCGTACATATAAAACTTATCAAAAACGGAGTTCGAATGGCCTTTCAAATTTCAAAAATTCTTTTTTAAGAACAAAGCCCTAGTTCTTCACAATTTCTACATAATTTCATGAATTTGAGTGTTGATTCTTGTATAAAATGACGTTTTCTAGTCAAGAGACTTACCTCCAAGCAATACCCGTTAAAAACCCTCTTCGAATCGCTCAAAAACCTCTCTTGGCGGAGTAAAAATGGTGGAAAATTATGAGGGTTGCGTCTGAAATAGCGCCTTAAAACATTCTGTCCGCCCAGGCTTTTCTTCTATGCGATCGCAATACCTCTGATGGGATAGCATAGTACAAAAACTCAAGCCCCTAAAATTCCTTCTACGCGATCGCAGGGACTCCTACGCGATCGCAGTGAGCATTTACCTAAGCCTATGTGATCGCAGAACACTTCACGCGATCGCATAGAGAAAGTTCTGGCTCCTCAAAATCCCTTCTACGCGATCGCAACCCCATGCTTGCGATCGCATAGAGCAAATCTGCTCTGCAATTTTCTGCTGCATTTTTGCATCCCAAACTTGTTCGTTGGCCATCCGAATTCACCCCGAGACCCTCGAGACCTCAACCAAATGCACAGATATATTATATTACTTCATTCAAACCTGCTCGTAACATAAAAACACCATTATAAACATCAAAATCATCGAATTATCACAGATTCAAGCCTAAGTTAAACTAAAACTTCCGAAACTTGCATTTGATCTAAAACCCGACCTAAACATCTCCGAATGATTTGAAATTTTGTGCGCATATCCAAAATCACATAACAGAGCTACTGCAACTCTTGGAATTTCATTCCGACCCTCGGATCAAAATCTCACCTACCATCCAGAATTCGCCAAAATCCAACCTTAGCGAATTCAAGCCTAAATCTACATCGGACCTCCGAATTCAATTCTGATTGTTCTCCTAAGTCATAAATCATCCCCCAAAACTAGTCGAATCATCATCAATCCATTCCGAGTCTTCTAACTAAGAAGTCAATATCCGGTTGACTTTTTCAAACTAACTTTCCCATAAAGTGATTTATTGCCTCATTTCTAACCGAATTCTACCCGATTTACTTCAAATTCACCAAACACATATAATGAAACATATGAAAGCATAAAACAGGGAAAATGGCGCGATAAATCCCGTATCGACTTGTCGGGTCGTTACATCCTCCCCAACTTAAACAAACACTCGTCCGCGAGCGGGTCAAGAAACATACCTAGAGTCTTAAATAAGTGTGAATATCTGCTCCGCATCTCCTGCTCGGTCTCCCAAGTTGCTTTCTCCACGGGCCGACCTCTCCACTGTACCTTTACCGAAGCTATATCTTTGGATCTCAACTTTCGAACCTGTCGACCCAGAATGTCTACCGGCTCCACATAGTAGGTCAAGCCCTCATCCAACTATATCGTGCTGAAGTCTAATACATGAGACGGGTCTCCAACGTACTTCTGAAGCATAGAAACATGAAACACCGGATGAACTCCCGACAAGCTAGGTGGCAAGGCAAGCATATAGGGCACCTCCCCAATCTTCCTAAGTACCTCAAAAGGTCAAATGAACCTTGGGCTCAGCTTCCCTTTCTTCCCAAACCTCATAACGCCTTTCATAGGCGAAACTTTCAGCAACACCTTCTCGCCTACTGAATAAGACACATCTCGGACCTTCTGATCCGCATAACTCTTATGACGTGACTGAGCTGTGCGAAGTCTTTCCTGAATCACCTTCACCTTGTCTAAGGCATCCTGCACTAAATCTGTCCCCAATAATCTAGCCTCACCGTGCTCAAACTAACCAACTAGAGACCTATACCGTCTCCCATATAAGGCTTCATACGGCGCCATCTGAATGCTGGATTGATAGCTATTGTTATAAGCAAACTCTGCAAGAGGCAAGTAATCAGCCCATGAACCTCCAAAATCAATAATGCAGGCACGCAACATATCCTCTAATATCTTAATTGTACGCTCGGATTGCCCATCCGTCTGTGGGTGAAATATTATGCTCAACTTTACCTGTGAACCCAACTCTCGCTGAAACGTCCTCTAGAACTGAGAAGTGAATTGGGTACCTCTATCTGATATAATAGAAACTGGGACCCCGTGCAACCGCACAATCTCTCAGATGAAAATCTCTGCTAACCGCTCCGATGAATAGGTAGTGCACACAGGAATGAAGTGCGCGGACTTGGTCAGTCGATCCACGATCACCCAAACTGAATCAAACTTCTTCAAGGTACGGGGAAGACCATTCACGAAATCTATAGTAATCCTCTCCCATTTCCACTCGAGAATATCCATGCGCTGGAACACTCCATCGGGCCTCTGGTGTTCATATTTGACTTGCTAACAGTTAAGACATCGAGCCACATAATTCACAATATCCTTTTTCATCTTTCTCCACCTGTAGTGATGTCTCAAATCTTAGTACATCTTCACGGCGCCCGGATAAATCGAATACCGTGAGTTGTGGGCCTCCTCTAATATCAATTCCCGGAGCCCATCTACATTGGGCACGCAAATCCGGCCCTACATCTGCAACACACCATCATCTCCGATGGTCACATCTCTGGCATCATCGTGCTGGACCCTGTCTTTCAGGACAAAAAAATCCGGATCATCATACTAACGCTCTCGAATACGGTCATACAAGGAAGACCGAGATACCACATAAGCCATCCCCCGACTGGGCTTAAAAATATCTAACCTCACCATCTAATTAGCTAGAGCCTGAACATCAACTGCAATGGGGCCTCTCCCCAACTGGAATGTACGCCAAACTGCCCATACTAATAGTGTTCCGGCTTAAAGCATCGGCCACCACATTGGCCTTCCCAGGATGGTACAAGATAGTAATATCATAGTCTTTGAGTAATTCAAGCCATCTCTGTTGCCTCAAATTGAGATCCTTCTGCTTAAACAGGTGCTGAAGACTGCGGTGGTCTGTATATACCTCACAAGATATGCCATATAGATAATGCCTCCAAATCTTTAAGGCATGAACAATAGCAGCTAATTTAAGTCGTAAACAGGGTAGTTCTTTTCAAGGGGCTTTAACTGGCGAGAAGCATATGCAATAACTCTACCATCCTGCATCAATACACAACCGATCCCAAATCTCAAAGCATCGCAATACACCGTATAAGAACCTAAAGCTGATGGAAATACAAGTACTGGAGCTGTGGTCAAGGCCGACTTGAGCTTCTGGAAGCTCTCCTCGCATTCGTCAGACCACACAAATGCAGCATTATTCTGAGTCAACTTCGTCAAAGGCGAAGCAATAGATGAAAAACCCTGAATGAACCTACGGTAATAACCTGCCAAACCGAGAAAACTCCGGATCTCAGTAGCTGAGGACGGTCTGGGCCAATTCTATACCGCCTTGACCTTCTGTGGGTCAACCTGAATACCATCGCTGGACACTACATGTCCCAGAAAAGTCACAGTATTAAGCCAGAACTCACACTTAGAAAACTTCGCATAAAGCTTTTCCTCTATCAATCTCTGCAATACCACCCTCAAGTGCTGCGCGTGCTCCTCCTGACTGCGCGAGTACACTAGGATATTATAAATAAATACGATCACAAAAGAATCCAGATAGGGCCGGAATACACTGTTAATCAAGTGCATGAATGCGGCTGGGGCATTAGTCAGCCCAAAAGACATCACCAAAATTCATAGTGTCCATATCTCGTTCTGAAAGCCGTTTTCATAATGTCTGAATCTCTCATCTTCAACTGGTGATAACCCAATTGAAGGTCAATTTTTGAGAATACACTTGCTCCCTAAAGCTGATCAAACAAGTCCTCAATATGAGGTAGTGGGTACTTGTTCTTTACTGTCACCTTGTTCAACTGTCTGTAATCAATGCACATTCTCATTGTGCCATCCTTCTTCTCTACGAATAACACCGGTGCACCCCAAGGTGACACACCTGGGCGAATGAACCCCTTATCTAGGAGTTCCCGAAGTTGTTCCTTCAACTCTTTTAACTCAGCTGGTGCCATACGATAGGGAGGGATAGAAACGGGCTGAGTGCCCGGCACCAGGTTAATACAGAAATCAATGTCCTTGTCTGGCGACATGCTCCGACAGGTCTGCTAGAAATACATCCGGGAAATCCCTCACAACGGGGACCGAATCAAGATTAGGAGCCTCAGTTCCAACATCTCTAACAAAAGCCAGATAAGATAAACAACCAATCCCAATCATTCATTGAGCTTTTAGGAAGGAGATCACCCTGTCAGATACATAATCAGTCACGCCTCACCACTCGATCCTTGGAATACCTAGAATAGCCAACATAACTGTCTTGGCATGACAATCCAGAATAGCATGGTAAGGAGATAACCAATTCATACCTAGACACCATGCCCAATAATAACAAGTCAACTCGGGTCTCCAAAGCCCCAATAGTAACAAAAGATGATCGATATACATGATCCATAATAACTGTATCACCCACCGGGATAGGCACATGTACGGGCAAGGCGAGACTACCATGAGTCGTACCCAAATGATGCACAAAATATGAAGATACATAGGAATAGGTAGATTCGAGATCAAATAAGATAGAAGCATCCCTGTGGCAGACTGAGATAATACATGTGATGACTGCATCTGATATGCTAGTGTCCCTCATATCTGGAAGAGCATAAAATCGAGCCTGACCTCCGCAAGTATGGTCCTCACCCCTGAGGCGATCCCTGGCTACCTGGCCACCACTCCTAGCTGACTGAGTGGGTGCTGAAGATACAGGAGCAGAAGATGAGGGCTGATCCCTCTACTGAGACTGTTTGCTGAGGAACCGGGGACAATGCCTCCTAATATGACCTAACTCACCACACTCAAAGCAACGGCCTGAAGATGGAGAAGGGGACTGCTGGGAACCCCTCGCTGTAGATGAACCCTGAGCTGAAGAGGCAGGAGTAGAGCTCTGAGTGGAAGGGCGCTCAGTGCGGGATGGCTCTGCTGACGACCCTGATGACCCAGATGACCCAGACGACCACGGTCTGACAAAGCCCCACTAGACTCTGAACGGCCTGACTGAGGAGATATGAAGGAACGACCTCTGTTGTGTTGTAACTAGCCCCTAGACGGAGCACCACTAAAACTACCTACGCCACGAGGCCTCTTAGCCTCCATCTCATCGTGCTCTCGATGACAATCTGTCTTAATCTAACGAGCCGCATCAACCACCTCCTCAAAATTAACGGTTGTAGCCCTCTCTCTAGTCATTAATATGCGGATAGGATAGTTGAGACCATCCACAAATCTCCTGATCCTCTCACGGTTTGTCGGGATCATCCACATAGCATGTCGAGATAATTGTGTAAACCTCAACTCGTATTGAGTCACTGTCATATCTCCCTGCTTCAACCACTCGAACTGACGATGCAGCTCTTCCCTATAAGACTGGGGCACATACTTCTCCAGAAATACCGTGGAGAACCGCTACCATGTGAGGGGTGCTGCCCCAGTAGGCCTATGCCTCTCGAAGTCCTCCCACCAATTAAATGCAGGTCATGTGAACTGGAAGGTAGTAAAAGCCACGCCGCTAGACTCCAGAATACCCGCAGTACGAAGCATACGCTGGCACTTATCCAGAAAACCCTGGGTATCCTCGCCACCAACACCACTGAATGTCGGAGGCTGAAGCCTACCGAACCTCTCCAACCGACGTTACTTGTCGTCCGGCATAGCGGGAACCATATGAGCTGGGGCTGGTGCGACTAGTGCAGCCGGCTGAACTAGCTGAGTTGGAGCTGTCTCGGGTATATGTAAGCCCTGAACTACCGGCTCTGGTGTGCGAGTAATGGGGGTCTGATTTCCTCCCCCGGCCTAAGAAGAAGCTGCTACAGTAGAAGCTGCAACCACCTGGGCTAAGCCAGTACACACTGATAGGATCTGTGCTAAGGTCTCTTGGAGATCCGGTATCTCAATAGGCACTGCCGGTGCCTGAACCTGGGCTGCTGGAATGCCTATAGATTGAATCTGATCCTTAACTTGATCCACTAGCACTGGGATCTGACCCTGAGTCTGGTCAACTGGTGGATCAGCAAGTGTTGTCCATACTGCCCTGTCTCTACCACGACCATGACCTCTGGTGCCACTGGTGGTCGTCCACCACGTATATTAGCACGGGTTCTCACCATATGCGAAAGAATAGAATATAGAAAAATTTAATTTCACAACAACACAAATAGGACTATATGAATTCCAAGAAAGTGAAGTGTTTTCTAAAAGTTCTGTAGCCTCCCAATGATAGATACGGACGTCTACGTATCGATCCGCGAGAGCCTAGTAAACTGGCTCATGACTCGCGACCTAGGCTCTGATACCAACTTGTCACGACCCAAACTCGGTCGTGATGACGCCCAACCCTAAAGCTAGGCAAGCCAGACCAACAGTCGTTTATATTTAACAATAAGCCCCGAAATCGACAATTTAAGAAGAATATAATAGTTTATAATAATAATCCAGCAATAATAGTAGAATGATAATACTGAGAAGTATAAAAACTGATAATAACACTGCCAAAGATCTGAGGTCACGAGTCTAGAGCCTCTAAGCAAAAACTGGTTAATAAGAATATCTGAACGAAATACTCAAGTCTGAAAATATATATGTAAATAAGACTGGAATAAGAAGAGTAGCCAGGTCCTGCAAACGCCAGTAGCTACCTCAACAACTCGGATAACTCTGAATAAATGGGATTGCTCGACTAAACCTCCGGCGTACCTGATCTGCACACAAAGGTGCATGGAGTAGGGGTGAGTACTAAGTACTCAATGAGTAAAAAGCATATAAAATAGCTGAAGATAAGAAATCCACGAAATGCCATAAAGTAAAACTATGTCTAACAGTCTGATAGCTTACTACGAACTAACAATAATAGCAAACCACATATAGCACAAGTAAATAACAATGCATGAATGCAATGCAATGCACATGACCGCTACGGCATGTAGCCTGATCCATTTAACGTCGATGGCGCTCACTGGGGGTGTGTACAGACTCCGGAGGGGCTCCTTCAGCCCAAGCACAATATATTCATATCATTTGCTGCGGCGTGCAGCCCGATCCATACTCAGTCTACAATCATATGAGTCACATAACAGTTTCAAATTATTTATTTCCATTTTTCAATACATTAATAAGGAAAATACTTTAGTTACTTAATTTTCAAGAAAATGTGACTTAGCATTTCATAATACTGATTAAACGCAGGACTGAGGTCAATGATTTTTACAATCATGCTATCACAAAGATATCTATCCCCTAAGGATACTACAGGTCAGCACAAGACCCCAAACATGGCATAAAGCCCATATATATCCAACACAGAGTGTGTTTCAATCGCCAATATAGTATTATTCTTGTTCGGGATGGACCAAGTCACAATCTCCAGTCATAACCAATCTTGCACATGCCATGAGATGCGAGTCACGCCCTAAATAGCATCACAATGTGATAAGTTGGGATTTCAAACCCTCAGGCCATCATATATACCAATTACTCACCTCTAACCGGTCGGACTCGTCCGCAATGCCTTTACCTCTCATATTGACCTCCACGTGCGTGGAATCTAGTCAAAACTACAAGAATACATAAATATAGGTCAAAGAAGCATAACCCAATCGAAAATACTCGAAAAGTATAATAATTCACGAAGTTGGTAAAACCCGAGCCCCGGGCCCAATTTTCAAAAAATTCTGAAAATTATACCAACGGATTCCTCGTCTCGCCACGAGTCTATACATATAAAATTTATCGAAAACAGAGTTTGAATGGCCATTCAAATTCTAAAAATTTATTTTCAAGAACAAAGCCCTAGTTCTTCACAATTTCTACCCAATTTCATGAATTTGAGTGTTGATTCTTGTATAAAATGATGTTTTCTGGTCAAGATACTTACCTCCAAGCAATACCCATTGAAACCCTCTTCAAATCGCTCAAAAACCTCTCTTGGCGGAGTAAAAAATGGTGAAAAATTATGAGGGTCGCGTCTGAAATAACCCCTTAAAACATTATGTCCGCCCAGGCTTTTCTTCTATGCGATCGCAATACCCCTAATGCGATCGCATAGTACAAAAATCTCAAGCCCCTAAAATTCCTTCTACGCGATCGCAGGGACTCCAGCGCGATCACAGTGAACATTTACCTAAGCCTATGCGATCGCAGACCACTTCACGCGATCGCATAGAGCAAATTCTGGCTCCTCAAAATCCCTTCTACGCGATCGCAGCCCCATGCTCGCGATGGCATAGAGCACATCTGCTCTGCAATTTTCTACTGCATTTTTGCATCCCAAACTTGTCCGTTGGCCATCCAAATTCACCCCGAGACCCTCGGGACCTCAACCAAATGCACAGATATGTTATATTACTTCATTCAAACTTGCTCGCAACATAAAAACACCATCATAAACATCAAAATCATCGAATTATCACGGATTCAAGCCTAAGTTAAACTAAAACTTTCGAAACTTACATTTGATCTAAAACTCGACCTAAACACCACCGAATGATCTGAAATTTTGCACGCATATCCAAAATCACCAAACGGGGCTACTGCAGCTCTCAAAATTTCATTCCGACCCTCGGATCAAAATCTCACCTACCATCCAAAATTCGCCAAAATCCAACCATAGCCAATTCAAACCTAAATCTACACCGGACCTCCGAATTCAATTCTGATTGTTCTCCTAAGTCAAAATCATCCCCCGAAACTAGTCGAATCATCAAAAATCCATTCTGAGCCTTCTAACTCAGATGTCAACATCCGGTTGACTTTTTCAAACTAACCTTCCCATAAAGAGATTTATTGCCTTATTTCTAACCGAATTCTACCTGATTTACTTCAAATTACACATATAATGAAACATATGAAAGAATGAAACGGGGAAAACGGGATGGTAACTCCCGTAACGACGGATCGGGTCATTACATACTTGAACTCCAGCATATTATAAGTGGAGTTCTAGGAAAAGTATGCTGGAACTCCAGCATAATATGCTGGAGTTACAGCATAATATGCTGGAGTTACAGCATAAGTACACTAAAAGTCTAGCATAACATACTGGAGTTCCAGCAAGTATATCGGCCCATTATAATATACTGAAGGTTGGAGAACCGGTGCTCCAGTCTCCGGTATATTATACTAGAGCCAGCAAAGTATACCGGTCCAGCATAATATGTTGGAGTTCATACGGTGCACCGAACTCCAGTATATTATGCTGGATCGATCTCTATTGCAGCAAAATGGTAGCTATTTTTTATTGACTTGGTAAACATTACAACTATACCGTGCTATTTTTAATGATTAATCAGCTGATTCAATGGCGCCGTTGAACTTAATAGGAGGAACATGTTGCAATGCTCTAACCTGAAACTTGTTTGATAAACCAAATCATGTTAGTAATACACATTATTTTTATCGAGATAGATTTTCAAATCCAGGATATTCGTTTTGTTCCAACATGATATTTTGTAATTGAAGTTGCATTATATTTCTCTAAACGTCTTTTTCTCACTGATAGCTAGATCAATGTACATATATACTAGTCCTTTTTAACTCAAAATGGTCCTTTGGGAAAAGAAGGAGTCCGAAACTTAAATAGTGCCTTTTCAGATAAAAAATACCTTTTTTATTATTAAGAAAAAAAAGTAATATAAATACATAATTCACAGTATTATATTGCGAATTATTAAAAAATTAGTTTTTTATAAGAAAACGCATTTCGCGCGTTTTACACCAGTAAACGTTATGTCTGCAACAGATTAGAAACATATTGTAGTGCGTGCTATTCATTTACAAAGCAAATGCTTTTTTGTTGCTTTTTTTTTTTTATATTTTGTCCCACTAAATGCACTACTTACTACTTATTCACTCCATTATATATTTTGTACACACTAAAAAAATAGACTTTTAATAATTCCTACACACTACACACTCTTTTTTTATATTTTGTCCCAGTAAATGCATACCTCAAACTAATTTTACACTATATTTTATTTTCCACTAGCACAAATATGAAGTTTGTACATATAGGGAATACTGATGATCACACATTCACACCTGAGATTCTGACATGTAACTATAATACGAGGAGTCCGGAACCGAAATAACACCCAATTAAACAAAAAATACCATTTTAAACGAAAAAAAAATACGCAATTAGGCATTTCGCAGTATAAAACTGCGAATTGCACTAACGGCCATTAGTGCAATTCGCAGTTTTATACTGCGAAATGTGATTTTTTTTTTTTTTTTTTTAAATGGTCGTGTTTTAAAAATTGGCCTATTTCGCAGTTTTGTACTGCGAATTACGCTATTTCGCAGTACAAAACTACGAAATAGGCTGCAAATGGGGCCCACTTTTTAATTAAAACTCATAATTCGTAGTTTTGTAGTGCGAATTTCATTCAACAACTCTCAAAATTTCCTTATTTATAGACGACTGAACTTCATCAAAACTCTATCAACGCAAATTATTTTGCTTATTCTCTCTTCTCCTTATCAATCCATTTTTTATAATGTCTCAAGTTGCCAAAATAAGAGTTTCATTGTATTGGGGGGGGGGGGGGTGAGGTTATTGTGGATAATAACTCAGTGAGGTATAGCTCTCCTCCACAGTGTCATGTTAAATTGCCGCTTAATATGCAATACAATACTTTGGTATCGTTGTTACGTAAAAAATGAGTGAGCGGAGGCGTTCGGTTAGCATTAAAGTAACCGGAAGATTTCCTTATTCAGTGACTCCGCATGGGTTTGCTTATTATTCGGAGTTTAACATTGACGATGATGAAAGTCTTAGAGATTTTTGCGGGTTCCGGACGAATATAGAGAATACATTGTAATAAAATTATTAGAAATGTATGTGAAGGTTGAAGACCTTAGTAGTAATGAGGGAGTGCGTATAAGTGATAACCCACATTCATCGGATGGTTATTTTGGAGGAGCATTAGGCGGACAGGTTGGAGATGGAAGAGGTTCTCTTGATTTGAATTTGTCACCACGGGCGAATGAGGAGCCAGAAAATAATGTTACTACTTCGTATAATCAACAAGACGACCTGGTAAACTTAAATTTAGTGAAATCTTTTTCTTTATGTTTTATTTGGATTTTTATTTATAGTTCTAATTTTCATAGGGTGTATCGTCCGGAATTGAATTTGACAAATTATGACCACGTCCCTAGTTGGAATTTGCAAAACTCTGCAGTATTGGAGCACAGTGGTCCCTCTGGTAGTTATCAGCAACCTCAAGAAAGCCAGCATGAAACTTCAAGACAATACGAGTTGTAAGTATAGTGATGTAGTGATATGTACATTTAAATTTCAAGACAATATGATTAGGTATACTTAAATTTTTGTTGGTTATATGCAGTGAAAACGAGCTTCTTGAAGCTCCTGGACTAACACAGTTGCTCGTACACGATGTTTTTACTCGTGACTTAGCAGATGCGCAGAGTCAGGAGGATGATAGTGATTACGATAACAATGCGGATGAGTCTGGTGATGAGACACCCTTCCGTGAGGAGGGTGATGATGTGGAGGGTGACGATGAGGAGGAGGAAGTGAATGTGGAGCCTGATTTGACTAGGGAGCATGTTCCTCCTCCCCCCCCCCCCTGGTTAGACGAAGAGTGTATGAATCCCACGTGCCTTTTCATGAGAGAAATATTCCATACCTGAATAATTTGCCTACCATGCCTAATGTTGATGCATTGACAAGGGATTATGATGAATTACGATCGAAGATGTGGGATGATTGTAGACCAGCTGTTGTTACAAAGGGCATGTATTTCCCTGACAAAGCTCGCCTAGTTAGGGATGTAAAAATCTATAGCATAAGGGAGTGTCGTGAGATGACGATAACTGAGTCAACTAGGGATAGATACAAGGCTGTATGTCGCAGGTGGTTCTTGGGCTGTCATCGGATGCTTCGTGCTACAAAGAAAAAATCTGGTTTGTGGAAAGTTGGTAAATTTATTAGCGATCATAGATGTGAAATGGACACATTCAATGAGAATCACTTCAACCTAGATGTTGACTTGATTTCCCTTGTCTTGGTTCCATTTTTGGAAGTGTCTATTAGATTTAAGATTAAAGAGTATATTACAGCTGTCCACAAGGAGTATGGTTGTACTATAAGTAAAAGAAAGGCATATCTTGGTCGCAAACGTGCCTTTGAACTAATTTATGGCGACTGGGATAAGTCATTTTCAAATCTTTCCAGGTACATGGCTGCACTACAACAATTTAACCCCGGTACTATTGTTGAATGGAGGCGCGAGCGAAGTCCTGGCAGTCCGGAATTTATATTCAACTATCTATTTTGGTCATTTAAACCAGCAATAGATGGTTTTGTGCATTGTCGTCCTGTAATTTCCATAGACGGTACTCATGTCTATGGAAAGTATGATATTAAGCTTTTGATTGCAGTTGCTATAGATGCCAATGGCCAAATATTTCCACTTGCTTTTGCCATTTGTGCGAACGAAAGTGAAGAGACGTGGACGCAATTCTTGAACCACTTGAAGCAACACGTTGTGAAACAGCGTTCGGGTATTTGTCTAATTTCTGATCGGCATGGTGGTATTTTAAGTTCTGTACGTCACTTGCCTGAATGGCAGGCACCGCATGCATACCACCGTTACCGTGTGAGGCACCTAAAGGCCAATTTTCAAAAGAGATTTCCTGACAAGGCGTTGCATGACTTAATGTGGATGGCTGCAACTGAGCACCAACTATGTAAATTCAATAGGTGCATGGAAGCAATCCGGCAGTTGGAACCACGAGCCTATAGTTGGTTGATGCAACATGACCCTCAAATGTGGACATTGCATGCTGATGGTGGCATACGATGGGGAGCCCTCACCACGAATGTGTCGGAGTCATTTAATGGCTTGTTGAAATCTGCCCGTGGACTGCCTATCACTGCCATGGTCCGCATGACTTTCAAACAGAGTGCAGAGAGATTTGTTGAAAGGCATGCAGCTGCATCGTCATTGTTGGATAGAGGTGTTGAATTTATGCCAATACCCATGGTAAGATTCGAAAAGTACAGGAAGCGAGCACAGTGGCATTCTTATCTTCAGTACGACAATGAACAAGGTGTTTTCGAAGTTAAGACAGGTAATCGTGGACACCGTGGGAATAATGTACATACGGTGAATGAAAATAGAAGGTTATGTTCGTGTGGAAATGGACCATCTACCACATACCGTGCCCACATGCATTGAAGTGCTTTCAACAAGTTGGCTATGGGGCAACAAACTACATTGATAGGCACTACAGTGTTGCAGCATACGTAGACACGTATAGTGGGAAGTTGCATCCTTTAGGTGCTGAGCATTATTGGCCGACAGAACCTTTTAAGTTGGTATGTAACAAGGAGTACTTGCGCAAGTTGAGAGTGCAAAAGAGAACACGTATACCAAACCAAATGGATGTTGGTGAGTCTGTTTATGCACGTAAATATAGCATATGCTCCCAAACTGGACATGACCGCCGTAAATGTCCTTCAGGTGCAAGTTCGTCCAATGTACCCAACTATCAACCATAACATTAGTTCCTTATTTTTGTATTATTATTTGTAATATATGTATGTAGTACCTTTTGTGCATTTGAAATAAAATTATTCTTCAAATTACGTATCTTGTTGTAATTTTCTTAATGTGATGTTGTGCAATTTTAAATAGTCTATAATAATACGAAAAGTGAAGTTATGAAAACCATGTGAATTGTCATGTCTATGTCATTTCGTCCATGTAATTCATAGTTTAGTACTACGAAATGTAAATTTGTCGTTTTATTTCAAAAAAGCTAAAAATCATAGTTCAATACTACGAAATGTAATTCGTAGTTCAATACTATGAAATATAAATTTGTCCTTTTATTTGAAAAAACCTTAAAATTATGTGATTTTTAGTGTCCTAGTAATTCGTAGTTCAATACTACGAAATGTAATTCGTAGTTCAATACTACGAAATGTAATTCGTAGTTCAATACTACGAAATGTAAAGTTGTCACTTCTTACGAAAAAGCTGCATTTTTTGTAATTCGTAGTTTAGCATTACGAAATGCAATTCGTAGTATTATATAACGATTTATGTTTATGTTGCCTATAAATACGGGGCTCATTACCGTCATTACATGTGCTTAAAATCTTACAAAGCGCAAATATTTCTTGCGAACGTTTGATATTTTCAAAGTGTGTTACTGTGCAATATTTTAAATGGCTCAATATGGAACACCAGTGTGTTACTGTGGAAAAAATGTGTGCAACAAACATGTTGGGAAGGTGATGATGTTGGACGTAAGTACTAGATGTGCATGAACCAGATGGATTGCTACAAAAATCCGAATGAACCAATGTGTGAGTTCAATGAATGGGCTGAGGAACAGTGTCTCCAAGCAAACTACAGAGAACGAATGCTTAATCTACATAATATGTGGTTAGCCCAAGCAGAAAGCAGCTACAATAGCAATATAAGAAGGATAAAACTCAGGGACGAGGTGAGGGAAGAAAAAAATAAAAAACTGAGAGCAGAATGGAAATTGGCATCAGCTATGGGAGAAAACCAAAAAATAAACAGTAAATTGTGGAGCTTAAGGCGAGAGTAAAAGAGTTAGAAGACAAACAAGAACGACTGCTAGAACAATTTAAGTGGCTAGAACGCAGAATAAATGGAAGCTCATAGATGAAACAATTCGTACTATGTGTTTAGTTGCGTCTTAGATTTGTCTACTTGATTTTACTCTCGTTTAAGTGTCATTTCAGTTTAACTGTAATAGTATGTTTGTGTTTGTATTGAACAATTTTAAGTTTTATGGGAATATTATGTTTTAAGTTTTATTGGAATATTATGTTTTAAGTTTTATTGGAATATTATGTTTGTGTTATATTTTATATATAGATATTTGGCTCATTGTTCTATTTATTGCTTTAGTTATATTTGAATTGGAAGTGTTGTTTCTACTATTAATGCTATGTTTGTATTTACACATTAATGAAATCAAAAAATATTTATTTATTCACAATAAATGTTATTTACACAAGTGTATATACATAATGAAATCAATGAGTGTCGCATGCTTTGTGCCTCAAATTTGCTGCTGGCCTAAGCCGCATCCCCTGTCGGTCTGGCACACTATCTGGATCATCATCGTCAAGCCGCCTCTTTGTGGGAGGATGTGCAGCGGCATCTACAGCACAACTTGCAGGGTCGGGGGAATAGGCCGTTGGGCCGGCACCAACCTATAAAAAATAAGTAATGTTAGATAAAATAAGAGAGGTATTTAAATTATTATGGTTAATAAATTATTTCTCTCACAATGGTCTCGTCGAGGTCCTGCGTATATTCATCGATGGTCAGCTCATCATCGCATGTAGTATGGTCAAACATGGTCTGAGATGAACACTGCATAAAAATAGATGTAATGAATTTATTGCATCGAAAGTAAAAATAATGTAGAATTGAAAAACAAAAGTAATACAAACATACCGCATCAAATGCAGGGGACGATGGATAACTCAACCTACGACCGCCTTCCACGTCACGGGTCGGCCGATGCTCAGCTGCAGTAGATGTGCCAGCGAAGTACTCATGTACATCCCCGTCAAAGGTACCCATAATCTGCAATGGTCCGGATAGGGTCATCTGTGTCGCTGGCAATGACAACTGAAGGTCGTATGAGGGCATACTGCTGCCAGGGTCGTATGAGGGCATGCTACTGGAAGGGTCAGCTGGATGGGTCATAAAACCCCGCTGCATGCTGCTGGAAGGGTCAGCTGGATAGGTCATAAAACCCCGCTGCATGCTGCTGGAAGGGTCAGCTGGATGGGTCATAAAACCCCGCTGCATGCTGCTGGAAGGGTCAGCTGGATGAGGCACATAACCCTCCTGCTCATCTCCAAACCCCCCAGCTCCAAACCCTGCAGGTGGGTCGACCCTGAGCTCGCTCCTCCCAATGAACTACCTGGTCACGCAACCACGCTATATAATCCCGGCTCATGTTGTGACGGTCGTCACGCTGATAATGAGTAGGGTCCCAAGAGGGATCACTCGGTACCGACTGATGACGACCAAACTGACGAAGCACACGCTCCGTCGCATGATACTCAACAACTTCCCAGAATATCAATGGGACGGAGCTGCTGCATATGAGCCGGTCTGCGGAGCAAATAGCAGGTAGGTGCGCAAGTAGCTCATCAGTGTACGGCATCCAGATGAACTACAACGAATAACAATAAATTAGTATGCAAGGTACAACTACATTTAAAACAACCAACTTTATGTAGATGTTTACCTGTCCAACATGCAACATATCCAACTGGTCCCTAATAAGGGGGAGATTGTAGTGCACATCCACTCCTCGGTAATTCGCGTGATTTTTGACCATCCCCGAGATTTTTTATATTTTTCAACGTAAAATATTTAGTTTAGTTTTAATATAGCTATTTTAACTAAAATTGACTCTTTTACTTTATTTTTACCTTAAAATGAAAAATAACAAAATATAGTTTTATTAATATTTCGTAGTTATTTTTAAACTTGAAAAATATAAAAAATAGTACTTTATATTTTTATCTTTTTATAAAAAACGAAAATAATAAAAAAATAGTTTCATTAACATTTTGTAGTTACTTTAATTTTGAAAAAATATAAAAAATAATTTTTGTTTTAATTATTAGTCTTATAGTTATTTTGCTTACGTAGTGATTAATTAATAACACCGTGTTCTCATTCTCTGTTCCGGGCAAAGAATAATATTCGAGTTCAAACTACCTGGTTTTATAATTTTCGGACCTAGCCCGTAATAATCCGAGTCCACCACACGGGGAACACGGACAAAACTACCCATACACATATGCACACACTATGGGGACAATAGGTAATGGGGGATGGGAATAAATTAGAAAATGACAAAAGAAAGTAACAAACAAAAGAAAAAGACAAAAACAATATGGGACTAAATTTAAAAAAAAAATAAAAAAATAAATAATACATGGAGATGTACTATACATCTCCTTTAAAAAGAAGAAGAAAAAACGGCAAAAGGACCCTGGTCTCCTAGGTTACAACTGAACAACAGGGAAAGCTCTCCCTAACCAGCTCAACGTTGCAGCAAACAGAACCAAACAACTCTTGAAACCAATCAGCAACTTAACACCAACGGACAGACCTTTCAGCAAATAGTACAAGAGACCCCTGAACACCCTTAGCTAGCGTCTTCCCTGGGAGAATCGATCAATTATCTCATTTTTGAGAGCTGTGATCAAGATATATAGAACATAAAACCAGTGACCTCACACCAACCAATGACCTCTTCTTCTTGACCCCTTCAAACTCTTCACCCCTACACAAAAACCAGGCGCAACCAGCCGCACACCCCACCTCAACGAACTTCAGCAGCGTCGACTAACCTTCATTCTCCAGGAGCAGCGCCCACTAATATTCGACCACACACACACGCAGATTCACAGAGAGAGAAGGAACTGAAGAGATACTACTATTGATTCCTCTGGACGGAAAGGAAGGGAAGCTCATGTCCAGCAGTAGCAAGGAGGCTACTGGAGATGATCTTCTCTAGAGGAAGAGCCGATAAACCAGCGACCATTGTCGACGCCATCCGTAGCTGATAGCGTTGTCGTCATTAACCCAGCGAACCAAGCAGCTCCCACGACCTCAACCCATAAACAACCATCGCCAGCTTCAGCCATTTCTGGGTTTGCGTCATCCAGCAACGACCAGCAGCCCACAGCTACTCCGTTTCTAACACACAGCGATGGTCTAGTGACGCAGTTGCTCGCACTAGCGCTGCTGTCCCTGTCCAGACGAACCCGTCACTTGCTGCCTCCAAACGACCAAGCTCACTGCCCATTTCCAGCTCATCAACCTCACGTTGACAGTCTTGGTTCGAGTTTTCCATTTTCTTCGAGGTCGTCGTTGTCGTTCTGAGTTCGTCGAGAAATGACAAAGGCCTAAAAGCTTTTGAGATGCTGGAGCGAAAAGGAAAGCTGAATTCGATTATGAGTCCAACGCGATGAGCCGAGGTTGATTCCAGTTTGGAGTCGAGTCGAAGACGAGCGAGCTTCGAGGTTGTCCGGTTGAGGTTTTATCCGAGGTTCCGTTTGAAGTTCCAATCATTAGCTCGTTTGAGTGTCGCGGCATGCTCACTTGTACACATAACAGACTCGTCAATAAAGGCTCACAGTCCTTCATTCTCCTTTACTGTATTTAGCTCACTTTATTACTCTTTCGAGTTGCTCTATTTATTCTCTGAATTATATCATGATAAAGTTAATTGGATCATATTAATTGTTGATGTTGATGAGTTACGTTGTTTCATTTGTGTTGTAGGTAACTAGATCTTAATAGGTTAACGTTTTGTTTCATTAGTATGTTATCTTTCTCGTTGGTAAAATGTTATGGTAAAGCTAAGCTCAGTTGTTTGTATCTGTTAATATTTCTTTGGTATTAATGTGTTTGAGATTAACTGTTAGATGAATTGCTTTACTATACCTGTATCAATAAAATATTGCATCTATGTTTTTATAATCATGTTATCGGTTTTCCTTCTTAGATATAATTGGGTTAATATTGTCAATTAGTACATAAAGTTTTGTTACCACACAATAGAACGTCCAATTGTTCTCAATTGTTATACGATAGTAAGAACCATGAAAATATAAGACAATAGCATAAAATTTATCAAGACGTTAATCCATCTAATCATAATTCTATCACGTAACAATGTATTCTTGAAATTTAACGATGACTGCTTCCGTTATTTAATAGAAATTATAGTTGCTTTAGGTTTGACCTTAGTCAATAAAAGTGAGACGAGCCTCGCCGCACTAAATACACAATTGCAGGGCCCTCAAATAAATTGTTATGAAAATCTTAGACTCGGAAGGACCATTTAGTGAATTTCACGGTCTTTCCCCGAAATTAACAAAGACGTAGAATCTTTAGGCACGACTCTAATAAAATCACTTTCCTAAATACAGGTGCGCATTTATGTGACCCAAATCTTACTCTCGGCGAAACTGAAATGCATTAAAGTCACAGGCGTACCGGTTGCGGTGTGACTCGAAATGTGTTTTCGTGACGTCGCAATTCTTCTAAAATTGAAAAGCGGAACGTAAAAGCACCTAATTAAAATATATAAAGAAATCAGATAAAAACAAAAATTGCGGTTGAGCGACCGTGCTAAAACCACGGAATCCGGGAGTGCCTAACACCTTCTCCCGGGTTAACAGAATTCCTTATCCAGGTTTCTAGTTTCGCAGACTGATATACAGAGTCATAAATTTCCTCGGTTCGGGATCAAACCGGTGACTTGGGACACCATTATTTTCTCAAGTGGCGACTCTGAATAATTAAATAAATTGATCTCGTTCCGACTGTCCTTTAATTGGAAAAACTCCTTCACTGATTATTATTATATTCTTTCTCGGGGTGTAGTATTAAATAGTGGCACATATTTACATTTATGTATTGTGCGGAAAAAAAAGGTGTGACAGCTCTGGCGACTCTGCTGTTGATAAATTTAACCCAGAACTTCGGTTCAGGGTTTAAGAATTCAAGCTCGGTTAAATTGTTGTTTTTGCCTATATCTGATTTTATTACATGTTTAATTAATGTGCTACATGTCTACCGCTTTGATACTAGTTGCACTGTATATACAAACTGCTATATGTTTACCGCTTTGATATTGCGTGAACTGTATATAAAACTGTGCCGAAAACTCGTCTCTTCTTACCCTCGGGGATGTGCTTACTGGTTGAGACTCCCCTTTTCTGTTAGTGTCAATACCAAAAATAAGAAAAGAGGCGGGATAAGTTACAAAGCCGGACGATCCCGCGGGTCCTCGGTACGTAGCTCCCTCCTCAAATCCGAGTTGTCTGCTCGGGTACACGGTCTAGTAACGTTGAAAACATCAGGATATTGAGCCTAGATTTAGGACGTTTATTTGCATCATATCTGACTTAGGGGACTCAACACAGGGGTTGGATCCGTCTAGGACAGGCAACCCGAAATGAAAAGACCATCTTGCTATATCATATTTGTTATAAGCATTTATTTAGACTGGCATGCTGACCGGCTTTTAAATAGTGAAGAAAAACGAAAAACAAAAGGAAATAGTATGGGGAAATAAATATTTTTCAGAAAATACAAAGAAAAAATGTGTTTTACCAACAAGTCAATAAATTTAGTTTGCCGATAAAAAACGGCAGAAGGTTGACTTTGCCAACAAAATGGTTTTCTTGACAAAATGTGTTTTCTTTAATAGTTGTTTTGACGGACCGAACTACGCAAGGTTTGATTCTCGCCATTAGGTGGGATACGTAGGCAACCCTCATCGGGTCCAACCACCCCTTTAAAAAATCAAAAAAAAAATGTGTGTTTAATTTTGTCAATAAAACCAAAGTGATGCCGTTTTTGCAAATAGCTGAATGTTCCGAAAGGACGCCGGAAGGCTGTTTTTGCAAAAATAGCCACTTTGAATCTTTATAAATAATTTTTGGGCACAACCTTGAAATATTCCCTCGCGGAAATGTTGAAAGGTCGTAGCCGCAAAATCAAGTTTGGGTTACCACCCTTTTTCAAAAAAAAAAATCAAAAATGTTGAATTTTAGTTTTCAATAAATCGAAGTGACGCTATTTTTGAAAATAGCCAAATGTTCCGAAAGGACGCCGGAAGGCTGTTTTTTGCAAAAATAGCCACTTTGAATCATTTTTAATAATTTGCAGCCACAGCCTTGAAATATTCCTTGTGGAAATGTTGCAAGGCCATAGCCGCAAAATCAAGTTCGGGTTCACACCCCTTTTGCAAAAATAACCAAAAAAAATGTGTCAAATTTTTGATTTTATTATAAATAAATCGGGTGATGCTATTCTTGTTTAAAAATAAGCCAAATGTTCCCCAAAAGGACGCCAGAAGGCTATTTTTGCAAGAATAGCCACTTTGAGTCTTTGTAAATAATTTTTGGGCACAACCTTGAAATATTCCCTCGTGGAAATATTGAAAGGCCGTATCCGCAAAATTAAGTTTGAGTCATCACTCAACTTTGCAAAAATAAAAAACAACATATGGTTTTGCTGAAATGGCCACATTTGGCATTTAAACTTGCTCAGTCTTGTGTTGGCCTGTGTCGGTGCTGAACGATGCCACATGGGCCCTAAGATGAAAAATATTGAATTTGTATCTTCTTAAATAAAATTTTGCAAAAAAAAAAAAAAAAAAAAAGAACCACTTTGTCTAAATAAGCCATTACATGGCCAATTTTGTAAAAATAGTCACAATTGACATAAAATAATTTCTCAATCTTGTGTTGGCTTATGGCGATGCCGAACGATGCCCCCATGAGCCACAGGATGAAAAAAATTTCAAGTTTTAAATAAAGTTTGCAAAATAGCCATTTTGCCAAACAAGCCATTACATGATTAATTTTGTAGAAATAGTCATAATTGGCGCTAAAAATATTCTTATGCTTGTAGAAATCTCCGGCACAAGGTGTGAAAGCTTTTCATCAGAGTTTGTAGTTGGAGTCGGCTTTTACAATTTTTTCAAAAAAAAAAATCAAATATTCATCTCTTTATTTCTTGCATTAATTTGCAAGAACTACGCTCGGTCTGATTCATGCGGGGTCATGATACGTAGGCAATCCACATAGGATTCGACCATTTCCATAACCAAAAAAAATGAAAAAAACTACAAAAGAGAAAAAAAAGGAAAAATGAAAAAACTACAAAAAGGGAAAAAGAAAAGAAAGATAGAAAAAAAGAAGAATGATCAATAAGCGGGATACCTTAATGCTGACATGCTGGCTTCGTTTTGTTGTGTCCATTTTCAGAAAGGTGGTTGGTTGTGGTTCCAAAATAACTCTTCCCTATAATACAAGGTCGGAGGACAATGGCAGAGAATCTCAAGACTGAGTGGGTTGGTACCGGTACCCGACAACAGCTGGTTGAACGGAACCACATGTTAGTAGAAGAAGTCAAAATATTAAGACAACACGTGGTTGAAATGTATCGGGCGTGGATGGATGGAAAAGCACCACCTCCGCCACCACCTAGCTTCCTGGATTCTGTCCTTACCCGTCCACTGAACCCGATGCCGGATGATCCCTCACACTCTCCATATGTACCCACCTATCACAGCTTTTCCAGCCACTCGAGTAGCTCAATTACTCGTCCCCCAGCTATGTTTTCACAACGCTACTCCCGTCCCCAACACCACTACTCTCCCCGGGACACCCAAAATCGTACTTCACCTTCCAGGTACCCAGCTCCACAAAAAGCCTACCAACCCCCGCGAACATACCGGAAACCCCCTAAGTTAGGTTTCAGGCCAAATAAGGCGTTTAGGGAAGAGAGGTTGCTGAAGCGAGAAAAGGCTCTTACCCCTATCGGAGAATCCTATGCAAGTCTGTTTGAAAGGTTAAAGCATGTCGGCTTGATTACACCGCCCCCGAATATACTCCCGATCCACGTGCAAGAAGCTTCGATCCTACTGCACGATGTGCATACCATTCCAATGTCAGAGGGCACGATATTGAGAGTTGTCGTACCTTGAAAAGGAAATAGAAAGAATGATTCAAAAAGGATGGTTGATTGTGATCAATGACGATGACAGAGCACACGAATCCTCTGGGGGGTGTATTGACTGAAGCTAAAAATGTTGAAGCAGATGGCAGCCTCGGCAATATTGATGCAGAACTTAGTGGCTAAAATGTTGTGCTTGGTAATTGGGAAGACACTCCATCTTTTGGTCAGCTAGATGGAGCTTTGGTGGTTCGTTTTTGTCGTCATTTCTGTTGTCCGAGTTATTTTCAGGGTTTTCTTGTGGTCAAACCCTTTTGTCCTAGCAGTTTGCTTTGGTCTTGCCCAGTTTTGTTTCAGGGCCGTACTCTAGTTTGTTTTGCTTGTTTTGTCATTGAACCATTTCGTCATTAGTTTAATGAAGCTTTCGGCCTTTTGTTACTTTCCGGTCATTTTATTTGTTTAGTTCTTTTTACCCTTTAGATTTGTCTTGTGCTCAAACGCCGAATCTAGTGACACGACATGCGCACACATAATCGTGGCTTAATTCTAAAAGTTAATCATTAAGCAACTGGAAGATGATCGGGTCATCTAAAGGAAATAAAAACAATTTGAGACTATTTGGATCCCGAGTCATGTGAAACCGGGGCAAGTAAAAAGGAAACAGTCAAAGGCAAGCTGGCCAAAATTGACATGGGGTCGTTCATAATGAGAGTGTTGCCCAACAGTGCTTTAAAGATATGACAAATATTAATTGTGTTGTTTACGCTTGACATGTTTTGAAGATTGGAATGACGAAGGCATTTTGTTCTGCTATCCAAACACTTTATCCATCGTCAACCCTTTGAGCCTTATTCTAAATTCTTTCATACCCCTCCTTCGGAATTAGTTGCAAAGACTAGACACACAAGTTTGAAAGGTAAGAGAAGAAAGGGATAAAGAAAAAAGAAAAGAAAAAAAAACAAAAAGAAAAGTGTATGAAAAAAGAAATTTGAAAAAGAGGAATTGGGAACTACGTTTGACCTGATTCCTCAAAGAGGATACGTAGGCGCTTCACAAGCTCGGTCATAGTGTAAATAAAAACCAAAAAAAATCCCCAAGCAAGAAACAGGGGCAGTAAAAAAAATGTGTTTATGTAAGGAAAATATAGGATTCCGAAGGTTTTAATTTTGAACCCAATTTGTTTTATTTTGAGCCTTTAATACCCTTTCTTTCTAGCCCTGTCCAAACCCACATTACGGTCCAAAGAAAGACCTTTTGACCAATTTTCAAAAGAGGCCGAGTTAGGCAAATGAGAGAAGTTTCATCGGGACATAACACTCTGATTCCCGGCAGAAAGACTCCGATCTCCAGCAGAAAATAGGAGAGTCTTAGCAGTAACACCACCAATCCCCAGTGAAAAAGTAACACAAATGAGAGAGTCTTAGCGGTGAAAACCTTCACAGGCACCATAAGGCGATGAAAGTTGAGAGAAAAACCGAAATGAGAGAGGCTTGGTAGTGAAAACCCCTCGGGCACTACAAGTCGAACGGAGATTGGAAATCAGATGGGAAAGCCCCAGGCGAAGATTACAAAAGGCGGTTTAACGATGGAGGATAGGCTATATGTGCATGTCATGTCCATTAGAGTTGGTATCCACGTTTGATAGGTTTACTTTATAATTTTTCTTTTTAGAGAGTCATTTTCCTTTTTGTCTTTTATTCTGTTTCCTTTTATCTTTCTTCTTTTTATCGAAAATTCCCCAATAGAGTCCTGTTTGCAAGAAATGACTGCAAAATTTTCCATCAGCTTTCCAATTGTGCAAGACGGGATTCTAATTGGTACACCCAAGTGGTATAAGTCGGGAGGGATCAAGCGCAAGGCCAGTGTCCAGAGGGTTATTCCCCAGCAATAGGAAAATGACAAAGGGGTAGACCAGCATCATAAAAGATACCTCCATAAAAAGTAAAGGTTAATGACCTCAAGGCCAAGGCCAGTGAGACTCAAAGGTCGGGAAACGCCACAGAAGAAGGGAGGATATCCCCAGCAGAAGAGGTATTTTCAGTGGCAAGGGTGAACAAAGAAAATGGTTCACCTGTAAAACATGCAAGGTCTTCACGAAGGGTCACTATCATAGGAATTCGGGTGGTCAGTGGAAAACCACGTGGAAAGGTTCGCGAATAAAGAGTCGTCAAGGAAGGCGGGGAAGCAAGAAAGGAGAAAGCTATCCCCAACATGAATATCATCAAATAATAATATCCCCAGCAAGTTCTAATAATGAAACGCAGAGCAGGGAAAGAGGAGGAGAACCATCCCCAGCAGGAGCACCACAACCAGCCACCACATTTTAAAACTAACCAATTTTTCTTTAATTTGAAACAGGAAGAAGAGGGGTTGTTGGCAGAAAAGCATTCTCAAACTGGGGCATAAAATTTTCTCCCGTTGCGAAAATTTTCTCAAAACCAAATACCCGGTTGGGGAAAGAAGCCAGATAACGCAAGGAAGTGATCTTTGACCGATTATCCCCAGCAGCTTTGAAAAAAAAAAGAAAAAAAAAGAAAACAACAAGTTGTGATAGAGGAAATTATACCCCCAGCAGACAAGACAAAACGAGGAAGCTTGCGTTTAGAAAGGCAAGAAGTCGGTATCATCCCCAGCAGTTCTCGAAAAAATGAAACACTGATTTCGAGATTTCTCCGGCAGCATTATATCCTACAAGTTTTTCAAGGGAGCCAAGCGCGAGTCCCAAATGAGGTTTGCAAAGAGGAAAAAGGAAAAGGGATCCCCCAACAGTGTAATCCCCAGCTGATGACATTTCAATCCCCAGCGGTCCCGGGAGAGAATAAAGGTTTTGAAGGAAGTAGAAAAAGAGGAAATAAAGAAGATTTCCCCAGCAGCATCACCCCAGCAGGTAAGTAATTAGTTCCAAAGATATCCCCAGCAGTCAAGAGAAAAATGACACGACCCAGGAGGAAAGCAATTCCAAAACAAGGTAATTCAGAGGAAAGGATGGTCCAAGAAGCGATGCAGGAAGAAGAAAGTGGTGCAGGAAGCAAAGGAAGGCGACATGGATGGGATGGAGGTAGTGAGATGTTGTTGAGGTCAGGAGCCCGCCTGAAGAATGGAGTGGCGATTTATTTTCAAAGGATGTTGTTGAAGTCAAGAGCCCGCCTAAAGAATGGAGTGGCGATTTATTTTCAAAGGATGTTGTTGAAGTCAGGAGCCCGCCTGAAGAATGGAGTGGCGATTTATTTTCAAAGGATGTTGTTGAAATTAGGAGCCCGCCTGAAGAATGGAGTGACGATTTATTTTCAAAGGATGTTGTTGAAGTCAGGAGCCCGCCTGAAGAATGGAGTGGCGATTTATTTTCAAAGGGTGTTGTTGAAGTCAGGAGCCCGCCCGAAGAATGGAGTGGCGATTTATTTTCAAAGGATGTTGTTGAAGTCGGAGCCCGCCCGAAGAATGGAGTGGCGATTTATTTTCAAAAGATGTTGTTGAAGTCAGAGGAGCCCGCCCGAAGAATGGAGTGGCGATTTATTTTCAAAGGATGTTGTTGAAGTCGGGAGCCCGCTCTGAAGAATGGAGTGGCGATTTATTTTCAAAGGATGTTGTTGAAGTCGGGAGCCCGCTCTGAAGAATGGAGTGGCGATTTATTTTCAAAGGATGTTGTTGAAGTCGGGAGCCCGCCCGAAGAGAGGAATGGCGATTTATTTTCAAAGGATGTTGTTGAAGTCGGGAGCCCGCCTCTGAAGAATGGAGTGGCGATTTATTTTCAAAAGTTGATGTTGAAGTCGGGAGCCCGCCTGAAGAGAGGAATGGCGATTTATTTTCAAAGGATGTTGTTGAAGTCGGGAGCCCGCCTGAAGAGAGGAATGGCGATTTATTTTCAAAAGTTGATGTTGAAGTCGGGAGCCCGCCTGAAGAGAGGAATGGCGATTTATTTTCAAAAGTTGATGTTGAAGTCAGGAGCCCGCCTGAAGAGAGGAATGGCGATTTATTTTCAAAAGATGTTGAAGTCAGGAGCCCGCCTGAAGAGAGGAATGGCGTTTTATTTTCAAAGTTAATGTTGAAGTCAGGAGCCCGCCTGAAGAGAGGAATGACGATTTATTTTCAAAAGATGTTGAAGTCAGGAACCCGCCTGAAGAGGGGAATGGCGTTTTTATTTTCTAAGTTGATATTGAAGTCAGGAGCCCGCCTGAAGAGAAGAATGGCGATTTATTTTCAAAGTTGTTGTTGAAGTCAGGTGCCCGCCTGAAGAAGGGAATGGCGATTTATGATTAGAGTTTGTCGTTAGAGTCAGAAACCCGCCAGAAAAGCAGAACGGCGTCTCAGTTTCCAAGATTTGATAAGGATAGTGAACAATCGAAAAGTGGTAGAGTGTAACGGAAATCCCCAAGCATGAATCAGAAGGAAGGCAACAAGGATCAGAAAAGATAGATTCAGACTTCAAAGGAGAATAGCTCGAAGATCACAAGTAAGGGAATTCACTTCAAAGTGCAATGCAAGTTAGCAACAAAAGAAGCTTGCGACCAGAATGCGAGTCAACAGTCCGAGATGATCAACAGATGTTAGTCATAATGAAAAAAAAAGGCAAGGAGTTAATCTAAGTGCAGAAGTTGATGGAAGATGTGGTGTGCTCAAGACATGGCCGAGGTCACAAGCACTGCATACCTGGTCTTGATCCGAAAAGCAGCACCTACAACTAGCAAGTATCAAGGTTCAAATTTAGAGTCCGCATGAAGCACCAACCAATACTCAAGATCAAGCTTCGGAAGACTTATAGATAGGAATCTTGTAACTAGTAGCTGATAGGCTTAGTTAGTCTTTCTCATGTTTTGATTTTTGATGTAATAGCAGGACCACGGACCGGAACTTCGATGGAACAGAACCTCGACGGAACGACACCTTGACTGGCTCTCCACCTTGGTATACCCCTTCCTCACTCACTTTCGAACTACACGTGGCCTGATTCCTTTATAGCCAAGGATATGTAGGCAACTCAGATACGAGGGCTCGGTCACATTCCTCTTCTTTTAGTTTAGTCCCTCCGAATAAGGGTCGGATCAAAAACACTTGTCTAGTCGTTCTTTGTCTGAAAACTCTTTGTGTTTTCAGTCAAAGAGGGGCAGCTGTAAACGCGTGATTTTTGACCCTCCCCGAGATTTTTTATATTTTTCAGCGTAAAATATTTAGTTTAGTTTTAATATAGCTATTTTAACTAAAATTGACTCTTTTACTTTATTTTTACCTTAAAATGAAAAATAACAAAATATAGTTTTATTAATGTTTCGTAGTTATTTTTAAACTTGAAAAATACAATAAATAGTACTTTATATTTTTATCTTTTTATAAAAAACAAAAATAATAAAAAAATAGTTTCATTAACATTTTGTAGTTACTTTAATTTTGAAAAAATATAAAAAATAATTTTTGTTTTAATTATTAGTCTTATAGTTATTTTGCTTACGTAGTGATTAATTAATAACACCGTGTTCTCATTCTCGGTTCCGAGCAAAGAATAATATTCGGGTTCAAACTACCTGGTTTTATAATTTTTGGACCTAGCCCGTAATAATCCGAGTCCACCACACGGGGAACACGGACAAAACTACCCATACACACATGCACACACTATGGGGACAATAGGTAATGGGGGATGGGAATAAATTAGAAAATGACAAAAGAATGTAAAAAACAAAAGAAAAAGACAAAAACAATATGGGACTAAATTTAAAAAAAAAATAAATAAATAAATAATACACGGAGATGTACTATACATCTCCTTTAAAAAGAAGAAGAAAAAACGGCAAAAGGACCCTGGTCTCCTAGGTTACAACTGAACAACAGGGAAAGCTCTCCCTAACCAGCTCAACGTTGCAGCAAACAGAACCAAACAACTCTTGAAACCAATCAGCAACTTAACACCAACGGACAGACCTTTCAGCAAATAGTACAAGAGACCCCTGAACACCCTTAGCTAGCGTCTTCCCTGGGAGAATCGATCAATTATCTCATTTTTGAGAGCTGTGATCAAGATATATAGAACATAAAACCAGTGACCTCACACCAACCAATGACCTCTTCTTCTTGACCCCTTCAAACTCTTCACCCCTACACAAAAACCAGGCGCAACCAGCCGCACACCCCACCTCAACGAACTTCAGCAGCGTCGACTAACCTTCATTCTCCAGGAGCAGCGCCCACTAATATTCGACCACACACACACGCAGATTCACAGAGAGAGAAGGAACTGAAAAGATACTACTATTGATTCCTCTGGACGGAAAGGAAGAGAAGCTCACGTCCAGCAGTAGCAAGGAGGCTACTGGAGATGATCTTCTCTAGAGGAAGAGCCGATAAACCAGCGACCATTGTCGACGCCATCTGTAGCTGATAGCATTGTCGTCGTTAACCCAGCGAACCAAACAGCTCCCACGACCTCAACCCATAAACAACCATCGCCAGCTTCAGCCATTTCTGGGTTTGCGTCATTCAGCAATGACCAGCAGCCCACAACTACTCCGTTTCTAACACACAGCGATGGTCTAGTGATGCAGTTGCTCGCACTAGCGCTGCTGTCCCTGTCCAGACGAACCCGTCACTTGCTGCCTCCAAACGACCAAGCTCACTGCCCATTTCCAGCTCATCAACCTCACGTTGACAGTCTTGGTTCGTGTTTTCCATTTTCTTCGAGGTCGTCGTTGTCGTTCTGAGTTCGTCGAGAAATGACAAAGGCCTAAAAGCTTTTGAGATGCTGGAGCGAAAAGGAAAGCTGAATTCGATTCTGAGTCCAACGCGATGAGCCGAGGTTGATTCCGGTTTGGAGTCGAGTCGAAGACGAGCGAGCTTCGAGGTTGTCCGGTTGAGGTTTTATCCGAGGTTCCGTTTGAAGTTCCAATCATTAGCTCGTTTGAGTGTCGCGGCATGCTCACTTGTACACATAACAGACTCGTCAATAAAGGTTCACAGTCCTTCATTCTCCTTTACTGTATTTAGCTCACTTTATTACTCTTTCGAGTTGCTCTATTTATTCTCTGAATTATATCATGATAAAGTTAATTGGATCATATTAATTGTTGATGTTGATGAGTTACGTTGTTTCATTTGTGTTGTAGGTAACTAGATCTTAATAAGTTAGCGTTTTGTTTCATTAGTATGTTATCTTTCTCGTTGGTAAAATGTTATGGTAAAGCTAAGCTCAGTTGTTTGTATCTGTTAGATATTTCTTTGGTATTAATGTGTTTGAGATTAACTGTTAGATGAATTGCTTTACTATACCTGTATCAATAAAATATTGCATCTATGTTTATATAATCATGTTATCGGTTTTCCTTCTTAGATATAATTGGGTTAATATTGTCAATTAGTACATAAAGTTTTGTTACCACACAATAGAACGTCCAATTGTTCTCAATTGTTATAGGATAGTAAGAACCATGAAAATATAAGACAATAGCATAAAATTTATCAAGACTTTAATCCATCTAATCATAATTCTATCACGTAACAATGTATTCTTGAAATTTAACGATGACTGCTTCCGTTATTTAATAGAAATTATAGTTGCTTTAGGTTTGAACTTAGTCAATAAAAGTGAGACGAGCCTCGCCGCACTAAATACACAATTGCAGGGCCCTCAAATAAATTATTATGAAAATCTTAGACTCGGAAGGACCGTTTAGTGAATTTCACGGTCTTTCCCCGAAATTAACAAAGACGTAGAATCTTTAGGCACGACTCTAATAAAATCACTTTCCTAAATAAGGGTGCGCATTTATGTGACCCAAATCTTACTCTCGGCGAAACTGAAATGCATTAATGTCACAGGCGTACCGGTTGCGGTGTGACTCGAAATGTGTTTTCGTGACATCGCAATTCTTCTAAAATTGAAAAGCGGAACGTAAAAGCACCTAATTAAAATATATAAAGAAATCAGATAAAAACAAAAATTGCGGTTGAGCGACCGTGCTAAAACCACGGAATCCGGGAGTGCCTAACACCTTCTCCCGGGTTAACAGAATTCCTTATCCAGGTTTCTAGTTTCGCAGACTGATATACAGAGTCATAAATTTCCTCGGTTCGGGATCAAACCGGTGACTTGGGACACCATTATTTTCTCAAGTGGCGACTCTGAATAATTAAATAAATTGATCACGTTCCGACTGTCCTTTAATTGGAAAAACTCCTTCACTGATTATTATTATATTCCTTCTCGGGGTGTAGTATTAAACAGTGGCACATATTTACATTTATGTATTGTGTGGAAAAAAGAGGTGTGACACTCGGTAATTCCCCCGCCGGAGAATCCATCTCACAGCTAGCGGGAGGGGCGGATAGTCCTGTGCCGACAGAGGTGGCTGTAGTGGCATGATACGCTGCCACGCCCAAACCTAAGAACAAATGTTGATGTAAATTATGAGTCATTTCATAATATATAATTTGTGCTTAATTAATTTTGGAAGTATTTTACACCTAAAGGAGTGACCAAAAACCACCAATATCAGTAGCTGCACCGATGCTAGCCCGACACATGCTCCTGTAGAGATACGCCAGAACAGCAGCTGCCCAACTGTACTGATGCACCTGCTCCATATCCTCTAGAGGCTGGAGAAACCGCATCGATATCTTGTTTCCCGACGTGTTGGGAAACAAGACACACCCAAATAGCATGAGTAATGCCATCCGAGTGAAACGGATAATCCACAGCTCCTCTGTCTCCTGCGTGAACTGTGGATGCAACTCCGCCATGAACGCTCTAATGACTGATAGCTGGAGACCACAACCACCAACGTTGCCCTCCGGGTGCAAACCTGCCATCCGTCCCATCACATCCGCCAGCTGTGCGCGGGTCATCCGTCTCCACTCCTGGGGCAGTGTCAATGCGCGTCTATCAACACACAGCCCAAATAAAACCTGAACATCCTAAAGCATGATGATGGCCTCTCTAGTGGGCAGGTGAAAAGTGTGTGTCTCCGGTCGCCACCGCTCTATCAACGCCGTGATGAGAGACCACTCGAGCTACAACCGCCCAGCTCAAATATGTTGTACAAGCCGGTCTGCTGTAGAAGGTCTACAACTCATGGATGAAAGGGATGCTGCGCCAAAAACTCCCACAGATCGTCCGGCCTCCTGGGGCGTATAGTCTGAAGAGCTAGCTGGCCCTCCCAAATAGACGATGACCTATGGTCACCCTGCAGTACTAATAATCCTTCTGCCGAAGGTCCAGGGTGTGCAGGTTGATGAGATGCCATGTCGTGTACTATAAATAAGAAAAAGTTAATTATTGCATAGATGAAGACACACATAATAATGATTAATTATTCTAAATCTCAATTTTAATATTTTCATAATTTTGTTAACTTAATTAATTAAATTACGTATAATTTAATATAATGGTTGTCTAAAGGTTCCACGCTTGATTTTTGAGGCCCGGGACCACATAATAATGATTAATTATTATAAATCTCAATTTTAATATTTTCATAATTTTATTAACTTAATTAATTAAATTACGTATAATTTAATATAATGGTTGTTTAAAGGTTCTAGGCTTGATTTTTGAGGCCCGGAAACACATAATAATGATTAATTATTCTAAATCTCAATTTTAATATTTTCATAATTTTATTAACTTAATTAATTAAATTACGTATAATTTAATATAATTGTTGTTTAAAGGTTCCATGCTTGATTTTTGAGGCCGGGGACCACATAATAATGATAAATTATTCTAAATCTCAGTTTTAATATTTTCATAATTTTGTTAACTTAATTAATTAAATTACGTATAATTTAATATAATGGTTGTTTAAAGGTTCCAGGCTTGATTTTGAGGCCCCGGACCACATAATAATGATTAATTATTATAAATCTCAATTTTAATATTTTCATAATTTTGTTAACTTAATTAATTAAATTACGTATAATTTAATATAATGGTTGTTTAAAGGTTCCAGGCTTGATTTTTGAGGCCCGGGACCACATAATAATGATTAATTATTATAAATCTCAATTTTAATATTTTCATAATTTTGTTAACTTAATTAATTAAATTACGTATAATTTAATATAATGGTTGTTTAAAAGTTCCAGGCTTGATTTTTGAGGCCCGGGACCACATAATAATGATTAATTATTCTAAATCTCAATTTTAATATTTTCATAATTTTGTTAACTTAATTAATTAAATTACGTATAATTTAATATAATGGTTGTTTAAAGGTTCCGGGCTTGATTTTTGAGGCCCGGGATCACATAATAATGATTAATTATTCTAAATCTCAATTTTAATATTTTCATAATTTTATTAACTTAATTAATTAAATTATGTATAATTTAATATAATGGTTGTTTAAAGGTTCCAGGCTTGATTTTTGAGGTCCGGGACCACATAATAATGATTAATTATTCTAAATCTCAATTCTAATATTTTCATAATTTTATTAACTTAAGTAATTAAATTACGTATAATTTAATATAATGGTTGTTTAAAGATTCCAGACATGATTTTTGAGGCCCGGAAACACATAATAATGATTAATTATTATAAATCTCAATTTTAATATTTTCATAATTTTGTTAACTTAATTAATTAAATTACGTATAATTTAATATAATGGTTGTTTAAAGGTTCCAGGCTTGATTTTTGAGGTCCGGGACCACATAATAATGATTAATTATTCTAAATCTCAATTTTAATATTTTCATAATTTTATTAACTTAATTAATTAAATTACATATAAATTAAAATAATGGTTGTTTAAAGGTTCCAGGCTTGATTTTTGAGGCCCGGGACCACATAATAATGATTAATTATTCTAAATCTCAATTTTAATATTTTCATAATTTTATTAACTTAATTAATTAAATTACGTATAATTTAATATAATGGTTGTTTAAAGGTTCCAGGCTTGATTTTTGAGGCCCGGGACCACATAATAATGATTAATTATTATAAATTTCAATTTTAATATTTTCATACTAAGACACTACGCTAAAATTTAATAAGGCTCTACGCTACAAGGCTCTAAGCTAACAGGCTCTACGCTAACATGATATACAATAACATATTAAAGTAATATTAATACAATTAATATACCAACATTAACATTTCTTTGCTATATAATATAAAACTAACACTAACATATTTTCTAATAATTTATAAAATAAAATTAATTCAAATACCTCAAATTAAAGCTGTAAAACTGAAATTTTGTAACCGAATTCGTGTCCAACACTATCTCCGTGTGGGCCCCACTTGTGTTGCACTTGAAGGGAACGGGTGGGACTTCGAAATCAAATTTTTGGCAAAAAATTGGAGAGAATTTGAGGGGTGGCCGACAAAAGAATTTGGGAGAGAGTGAGTTGAGATTGAGAGATTGTAGAGGAGAGAAAGAGTTTGCGGATTTAACTAGGGGGCATTTCGCAGTATTGTACTGCGAAATGCAACTCGCAGTACAAAACTGTGAATTGCATTTCGCAGTACAATACTGCGAAATGCCTTATTTTTTTTAAAAAAAAAAATTTTAATGTTCTTTTACACTAACGCCTATTTTTCAAAAAAAAAAAAAAATTAATGCATTTCGCAGTTTTATACTGCGAAATGCCTAATTTCGTAATTTTTTTTTTTTACGTTTAAAATGATACTTTTTGTGTAATTCACTGTTATTTCGGTTCCGGGCTCATAATACGAGGGGAGGATAGTTGTATCAGTTGTGTGTATTAAATTTAATCCAGATGCAATTAGCTGGCATATGATGTAACATTGATATCGATGTTCACCATATTACTTGTGTATGTTCTTGTATTCTTGTCATTTTCTTGATTACAACGTGTGTCAAGTCGAATGCTAATTTTTTTTGAGCTTTCACAGAATGAATGAGTTATCTTTGAGGCGAGTAATTGCTTAGCTATGCAAAATGAAATAATCAATCAACAAAGAGTTTTTTAATTGATTTTGGTTGTATAAAGCTTGTTTTAAAATGGAACACAGAGAGGATGTGAAAATTTTCTGATGGAACTTCTTTTCGAGTCTGAAACTTAAATAGTGCCTTTTCAGGCAAAAAATACCTTTCTACTATTAAAAAAAAAGAGTAACATAAAATACTGCGAATTATTAAAAATTAGTTTTTTTTAAGAAAACACATTTCACAGTAATGTAATGCATTTTACACCAGTAAACTTTATGTCTGCAACAGATTAGAAACATATTGGAGTGCCTGCTATTCATTTACAAAGCAAATGCTTTTTTGTTGCTTTTTTTTTTATATATTTTGTCCCACTAAATGCACTACTTACTACTTATTCACTCCATTATATATTTTGTACACACTAAAAAAATAGACTTTTAATAATTCCTACACACTACACACTCTTTTTTTATATTTTGTCCCAGTAAATGCATAACTCAAACTAATTTTACGCTATATTTTACTTTCCACTAACACAAATATGAAACTTGTACATATAGGGAAAAACATTTTCTGTATAAGATCAAAACACTTAATTTGTGTATTCGAATATTAAATTTGTTATAAAATTGGAAAAAGAAATACATATTCAATTTGAAAGAGAATCACTGTAAGTAAGTATATTTAATAATTTAATATTTATATTATATTAAAAGCATGAAGTCCTTAAGCAAAATTTAAGTTACATAAATATGTGTCTTATTTTAGCTAAAATTTTGATTATTAAATTTTTCTTATTTGAACTTTAAATAAACTCCTAATATTTAGGTTACATAAATATATCTCTTATTTTAACGGTCTAAATTAATACAACTTCCCCTACACGTACATTACATATTTACCAATAAAAATAGATCTATTTTAAGACTTTGATTATTGAAGTTGACTAAGAAAATTCTAAACCAAACTTATAGGCACATCGGGAAAATATCTTCAAGTAAATTTACAAATGACATGTCAATATTTGAAAATAATAATAGTTTGTAGTGGTAAAGAATACTATAATATATTTTAAGTTTTTTTTTTTAACGTATTGTAATATATACATGTATCAAATCAAAAGCTCAATGTCACGACCCCAAATCCGGTCGTGACCAATCAATAACAACAACGGAGCTAGGAGCTCGTTTTATCCCATCTTAACATATCAAATCATAAAACAACAGTGACATATATATCGAAAACCGGGAACTAGTCCCAACACATATCAACTCCCATAGACCGAAGGGTCAAGAGTCATGAGCCTCTAATGAACATAAGTGAAATAATGGTTTACAAGATACCAAGTGCGGAAAGAATTATCAATACAGAATCAAAAGATAGTAGGAAAGAATATCGGGTCCTGCGGACTCTGCAGCTACCTCAACTCTTCCGAATGAGCAAGCCTGAATGCCTACTCAGCCTGTGAAGAAGGACCTGGAACTGCATACATCGTGCAGGGAGTAAAACGAGTACTTCCAACTCAGTGGTAATAAAAGTGAATAATACTGAAAGTATAAAATCCCAAAAAGGGCACTATGTAAAACTGGAATCAAATACCCTATCACAGAATCAATATCAACTATACTTGTACCAACAAGTACCAGCAAAACAGTATAACAGCTATCAGATGTAGCTAAATGCAATGCAATGCACGATATGACCGCTACGACGCGTAGCCCGATCCAATTTGGGTATCCGTGCTCACTGTGGGGGTTCAGACTCCGGAAGGGCTCCTACAGTCCAAGCACAATATCATGAATATGCTGCGGCGCACAGCTCAATCCACTACCAGTCAGCTAATATGCAAATGCAGCCTCGTAGGCTCAAAAGTAGTTGTGAAAACTCTTTTATCATTTTTATCATTTTTCAATTGAAAATGTAATATCAAGTTCTAGAGATTGGAAATAGCATGATAACAGAAATAGCTACGGATTGGTAGTAAATTAGCATGTCAATATCACAAGACAATGATAACGATCCCCGCGGGATCCAATACTGGCTCACAGCCCACAAGTATGCTCAACCGTCCAAGAAGGAGGTTTAACGGCTCAAGAGTAGCCAATATCACAATATAGTATGCAACCATCCGAGAAGGAGGTTCGACGGCTCAGGAATAGCCAAATATCATAACACAGTGCAAACAAGTCGGACTAAGCCATAGTCCCCAATCACAATCGACCCCGCACTCACAAGAGAGTACGTGTCTCGCCGCTATACAGCGTCACAAAGTGGTATACCGGGGTTTCGAACCCGCTGGTCATCACCCACATTTATTACTCACCTCAATACAACTCGACGACTAGTCCGCGATGCCCTTGCCACGAGAATCAAGCTCCGCACGCGTAGAATCTAATCAAATATAGTGGAAATACATCAAATTAGGCCAATGGGACATAACCAAATCGAAACGACTCGAAAAATACTCAAAAACACGAAATTGGCAAAACCCGAGCCCCAGACCCACATCTCAAAAAATTTCGAAATTCATATTTCCGGAATCCTCATCTCGCCACGAGTCCGTACATTTAAAATTTATCCAATTCCGACATCATTTGGTCCTTCAAATCTTTATTTTACACTTTTGAAAGATTTCACCACTTTTCTCCCCAAATTCCATCCCAAATCACATATTAAATGATGGATTCAATGATATATTCATGTAATCTATCCAAATCTAAGTTAGAATCACTTACCCCAATGAATTTCTTGAAAAACCTTCGAAAAATCGCCAAAATCCGAGCTCTCTAGGTCCAAACATCAAATAAAAGATAAAACCTCGTATTTATAGACTAACCCTCGGATTCCAGCAGTGCTGACCGCACAAAAATGGCCGCGGTCCGCGCCCAGTCTCCGCGGCCGCACAAAAATGGCCGCGGTCGCGCAGTTTGCTCTACGGTGATAGGCTTTGGTGTGTTGAGCATAACTTTCGCTACAGATGTCTAAATTATTATTGCTTTAGTGTTCCGGAAACTAGACACGAAGGGCTACAACTTTCGTTTTTAAATCACCTCAAAATTCTTTGTAGATAAAAAGATATGAGCTTCCGAAGTAGGACATGTGATCTGAAGATTTTTTCACCTACGCGGACCGCACAGAAATGACCGCGGTCCACACCCAGCCAGCGCGGCCGCGCCAAAAGGACTGCGGTCTGCGTCCCAATGACTGCTCCTTCCATTTTCTATGTTCCGGGATGTCCGTACTCACCCGAAATACACCCGAGACCCCGGGACCTCAACCAAAAGCACCAACAAGTCAGAAAACACATCACGGACTTAGTCGAGGCCTCAAATCACATCACATATCATCAAAATCATCGAATTACCACGGATTCAAGCCTAAATTTATCAAGTTCTTCCAAGACTCACATTCGATCAAAACCCGACCAAACGACATCCGAATGACCTGAAAATTTGCGGACATATCCAAAATCACATGACGAAGCTACAGGAATTGTCGGAATTCCATTCCGACCCCCGGATCAAAATCTCACCTACCGATCGGATTTCGCCAAAATTCAACCTTAGCCAATTCAAGCCTATTTCTACACCGGACCTCCAAATTCAATTCCGATCGCTCCCTTAAGTCACAAATCACCTCCCGGAACTACCCTAATCATCAGAATCCGATTCCAAGCCTTCTAACTAAATAGTCAACTCTAGGTTGACTTTCCATATTCAAGTTTCTTTCAAAAAGGCTATATGCCTCATTTTCAATCCAATTCACTCCTAACTCACCCGATAGACTCTAACACCGATATAAAAGCATAAAATATATCATTACAATATAACGGGGTGGTAATTCCCATGACGACGGGCCGGGTCGTCACAACTCATGAAAAAAACAAACGCTCGTCCTCGAGCGGACCCAGAGTTGTACTAGAGCAACCCAATAGCTAAATGACCTTACCAAACATGTATTCGAGGTGATACCACGTCACCCTATCTATCATAAGTCCGCTAACACGATATAGCCGAAATTTCACAAACCATCTGAACCATAAACTACATTGCACTTTCCGAAATCATATACCAATTGCTAATCCCATGCCTATACTCAGGATACACTAGAATCCACTGCAATAAGCCATAGTCACCACTCCGGGTGAGATCATATGATGTATCAAACAACCCAATCACTCGAGACGATAGTCTCTAATCACAACAATTTCCCACGGTAACCAAATACCAGCTGAAAAACCTTTTTCATTAGCTAAAGTCTTATTCCAACACTTTCATATCATGCCCACGGAAACCGAACACGCAATATATCGAACCCATCTCTCAGGTCAACCATTCATGAATCCATTTCACTTTTAATTGATACCACAACAGATTTCGGACCCAAATCTCGGTATTACCTTTCTAACCAGCTGAAATCACATATACTCACACTCACTATTGGCTGCAACGATCATTTCGATCATAACAGACCGCACTGGTGATTTGACACCTCAACACCGGCCTAAGCCACGACGAGCACAACATAGGCTCCAATAGAATGTCTGAACACACTCGAATCATGACAGCTCAAATCTCATGACAGCTCAAATCATGACAACTGTCTCCAGCAAAAGAGCTGCAATTCAATTCCTCCGTGCCATCATAACATAGAACTGAGATCGCGTCTCGTATTATAGAAATAGAGTACCTGAATCCTCCCCAAGAGGTCATAACATCACGTGGCCTTGCCACGATTCGTGATTCTATCAAAACACTATTACTCAAGAAGCACGTCAAGCCACCAAACTTAAAACAGTTAGCCACGCGCAGATCTAGGTCTTGGACCCAAGCAATCAACCTCACCCACGGTGAAACAATTAACATATGCAATCAAATCCTGAAAGGATACAACCGATGTGCCATTCACCGAGCGATACTCAATACGAACTTTTTCTCAGAAGCCAGGAGGTATTGTAAACCAGGTAACATATAACTAACTCTATTTTTTTTTTGCATTACACTATTGCAGCGTGCAACCCGCTCCAATGACATACCCGTGGCGGCGTGCCACCCGATCCAAATAACAGTACCTGTGGCGGCGCGCCATCCGATCCATATAGAACCCTTGCCAAAGAAATGCGCGTCGAGTCAAGTTGCTCATTATGGTAAACATATATAGCCTCAAGTTCGGCCACAAGAAACATATCCGACAAAGTTACTGTCACGACCCGGATTTTCCACCATCGGGGTCATGATGGCGCCTACTAAATGGAAGCTAGGCAAGCCAAATATTAATTACATCTCCATTAATTACCAATTTATTATTAACAACATAAAAATTACAGCGGATTAATCAAAATTAGCGGAAGGCTTAGTCAAATATGATAAAGAAAATCCAAATCTGATACACTACCCAAGATTGGTGTCACAGTACTCACGAACTTCTAAGAATAATACACATAATTGTTTGAAAGAAAATACAAACTGTTTATCTCGGTTACATGAGATAACGGAATGAAAAACATAGATAGAAGAGACAACGGGTCTCGCGGACGCCCGCAAGGCTACCTCGTAGTCTCGGTATTCGAAAAATCCACAAGTCGCTACTGCCGTCGCTTGCTGTCCAGTAACTCTGTATCTCGCGCAAAAAAGCGCGAGTGTAGTATCGAGCACAACCGACCCCATGTGTCTGGTAAGTGCTCGGCCTATCCCGACGAACTAGTGACAAGGCTAAGGCCGGTCACCCACCTAAACCTGTACACTTGCAATATAGGCATATATATATAATACATTATAAGGAAATACTCGGCTCTGAAATAACAGTCAATAACTCGTGATATCCGGAATAATCTAATCAACATAATAAATCTTACTTTCATGTCTCAATTCCTCTCTCATTTCATATCTCGTGGTAGGCGTACCACCCGCTCCCAACTATCACCAGTAATTATATCTTGTGGTAGGCGTACCACCCGCTCCCAATATATCGGTAATTATATCTTGTGGTAGGCGTACCACCCGCTCCCAAATATATCAATAATTATATCTTGTGGTAGGCGTACCACCCACTCCCAAATATATCAATAATTATATCTTGTGGTAGGCGTACCACCCGCTCCCAAATATATCAATCGGCTACCGGCAACTATGGCCAATGCCAAGATTTTAAATCACTTTGTGGTCGGCGTACCACACGATCCCAAATATATCAATCGGCTACCGGCAACTATGGCCAATGCCAAGATTTTAAATCACTTTGTGGTCGGCGTACCACACGATCCCAATTTATAAAATATATATATTACCGGCATTTAGCCAATAATCTCTATATCAACAATATTTATAATTATCGGTTTTAAACCAATAATTCATAATAATTTCAACAATTTACCTTCATTACCGGTATAACACCAATAACTCTTATTCAACAATTTATTTATAACTAAATTCATATTCCTACAACTAGGATAGAACAAACACTTACCTCGAAAGTTTACGAACGATTCAATCCGTAGCAATGCCTTTTCCTTTCGAATTTGACTCCAATCCAATCGTATCTATACACAATTGATTCAATATCATCAATTCTACTTAACAAACTAGTTCATATTGCTAAATATGATTTTTACAACATTCTGCCCGGAATAGTAAAAATCGACCCTGAGCCCACATAGTCGAAACTCAAGTTTCGAACCAAAATAAGTTCACCCAATCCTCCATGAGTTCAAATATACAATTTGTTCTTAAGTTCGACTCCAAAACGAAGTCTAGATCGTAAATTCATTGAAAACCCCTACTATACTAAATTCTCAATTTTTCTACCCATTTACACCTATTTAGGCTTAGGAATTCAAATAATATTGATGGAAAATGAAGAAAACGAGTTAAGAATCACTTACCCAAGAAGTTTGGTGAAGAATAGCTCAAAAATCGTCCAAGGGGTTGTGAAGAAGGGGTTGAACAGAAATGGGATTTGTTATCCCGTTTCTGTTCTGTTTTGGGATTAAAATGACTGGGCAAAATTTTGCCCTTCGCGTTCGCGTGGACAGTGTCGCGTTCGCGAAGGGTTGGGCAAAATGGGCATCGCGTTCGTGGACATAGTCGCGAACGCGAAGAATAAAAATCTGGGCTTACAAATTGGCCTACGCGAACGCGTGGCACCTTACGCGAACGCGTAGAGGAGGCAGGCCAGGCTCCGCGAACGCGGGAGCCTGCACGCGAACGCGCAGAGGAAAATGGCTGGATCCAAATTTGTTGTACGCGAACGCGATCCTATTGTCGCGAACGCGATGAAGGGAAAGGAGATGCCTTCGCGAACGCGACCGGGTGGACGCGAACGCGAAGAAGGAATGTCTGCTGCAGATTTTCTGCAGTTTTTTCCTAGTCTAAAACCACCCCGAACCACCTCCGAAACACTCCCGAGCCCTCGGGGCTCCAAATAAAATATGCACACTAACTTGAAAACATCATACGAACTTGCTCGCGCGATCAAATCGCTAAAATAACATCAAAATCCATGAATTGAGCCTTAAAACTCAAGAATCCTTTCAAATTTTCATAATTTCCAAACTTTCCAATTTAAAGCCAAAACACGTCAAACGACGTCCGTTTTCAACCAAACTTTACAGGAAGCGCTTAACCAATATATATGACTTGTACCGGGCGTCGGAACCAAAATACGAGCCCGATACCGGTACTTTTTAATAAAAATTCAGTTTCATTTTCCTTAAACATTTTCAGAAAACAATTTAACAGAAAAATTCTTTTACTGGGGTTCTAGACCTCGGATTTCAATTCCGGACATATGCCCAAGTTCCATATTTTTCTACGGATTTTCTGAAATAGTCAAATCACGGATCCGGGTCCGTTTACCAAAAATGTTGACCAAAGTCAACCATATCAATATTAATATCAAAATTCTTCAACTTTTTCACATATTTCACATATTTCAACATAAATCTTTTCCAGCTTTGTGCCCGGTCTGTGCACGCAAATCGAGGCAACTATAAATGAGGTTTTCAAGACCTCAAAAGCTCGGAATGATTAATAAAACAAGTGATGACCCTTTGGGTCGTCACAATCTCCACCTCTAAAACAACCGTTCGTCCTCGAACGGACAAAAGAAGAAGTACCTGAGTCAGGAAACAAGTGTGGGTAGCGGCTCCGCATATCAGACTCGGACTCCCAGGTCGATGCCTCAGGAGGCTGACCTCTCCACTGAACACGCACAGAAGGATAACTCTTCGACCTCAACTGTCAAACATGTCGGTCTAGAATGGCTACCGGCTCCTCCTCGTAAGATAGATCATTGTCCAATTGGACAATACTGAAGTCTAACACATGTGTGGGATCGCCGTGGTATCTCCGAAGCATAGATACATGAAAAACTGGATGCACGGCTGATAAGCTAGGCGGCAAAGCTAATCCGTAAGCCACCCCTCCCACTCTGTCTAGAATCTCAAATGGGCCAATATACATAGGGCTGAGCTTGCCCTTCTTCCCAAACCTCATCACACCCTTCATAGGCGACACTCGGAGCAATACTCGTTCTCCAACCATGAAATCTACATCTCGAACCTTACGATCCGCATAAGTCTTCTCTCTGGACTGAGTGGCACGCAATCTCTCCTGGATAATTTTGACCTTATCCAAGGCCTCCGGAACTAAGTCTGTACCCAACAACCGAGCCTTCCCCGGCTCAAACCATCCGACTGGAGATCGACATCGCCTACCATACAACGCCTCATACAGGGCCATCTGGATGCTGGACTGGTAGCTGTTATTGTAGGCGAACTCTGCTAATGGCAGAAATTGGTCCCACGAGCCTCCGAAATCAATGGCACAGGCTTCAAGCATGTCCTCTAGAATCTGAATAATCATCTCAGAACTGGCCATCCGTCTGAGGATGAAATGCTGTACTCAACTGAACCTGGGTGCCTAACTCCTGCTGGACCGCTCTCCAGAACCGCGAGGTAAACTGCGTACCCCGATCAGAGATAATAGATACTGGCACTCCACGGAGACGAACAATCTCCCTAATGTAAACCTCCACTAACCTCTCCGACGAGTAGGAGACAGATACTGGAATAAAGTGTGCTGACTTGGTCAAGCCTATCAACAATGACCCAAATAGCATCAAATTTCCTCCGAGTCAAAGGAAGTCCAATAACGAAGTCCATAGTGATCCGCTCCCATTTCCACTCGAGAATTTCAATCCTCTGGAATACACCACCAGGTCTCTGGTGCTCATATTTCACCTGCTGACAATTTAGACACCGAGCGACATACGCAATGATATCTTTCTTCATTCTGTACCACCAATAGTGCTGCCATAAGTCCTGGTACATCTTCGCGGCGCCCGGGTGAATAGAATACCGCGAACTGTGGGCCTCCGCTAAGATCAACTCTCGAATCCCTTCGACATTGGGCACACAAACTCGACCCTGCAATTTCAATACCCCATCATCATCTAGATTTACCTGTGTGGCACCTCCCCGCTGTATTGTATCTATCAACTCACGCAAATGAGGATCATCAAATTGCCTCTCACGGATACGCTCTAATAAAGAAGAACGAGCGACCGTGCAGCCTAACACCCTGCTGGGCTCAGAAATGTCTAATCTCACGAACCGGTTGGCTAAGGCCTGGACGTCTAGAGCCAATGGTCTCTAACTGACCGGAATATATGCAAGACTACCCATGCTGGCAGACTTTCTACTCAATGCATCGGCCACCACATTGGCCTTACCTGGGTGATATAAAATAGTAACATCATAGTCTTTTAGCAACTCCAGCCATCTTCTCTGCCTCATATTCAACTCTTTCTGCTTAAATAAATACTGAAGACTTTTATGATCGGTGTACACTTCACATGCTACACCATACAAATAATGCCTCCAGATCTTCAATGCGTGAATAATCGCCGCCAATTCTAGATCATGCACTGGATAGTTCTTCTCATGAATCTTCAAAGGCAATAACTTTGCCATCCTGCATTAACACTGCACCAAGCCCAATACGGGAAGCATCACAATAAACAGTATAAGGTCCCGTACCTGTGGGTAAAACCAATACCGGTGTCGTGGTCAAGGTTGTCTTGAGCTTTTGAAAGCTCGCCTCACATTCATCGGACCATTCAAATTGAACACCCTTCTGGGTCAATCTGGTCAGTGGGGTTGTAATAGAAGAAAATCCTTCTACGAATCGGCGGTAATAACCCGCTAACCCCAAGAAACTCCGAATATCCGTGGCTGATGTCGGTCTAGGCCAGCTCTTGACTGCCTCAATTTTCTTCGGATCAACCTGAATACCTGCTGCCGTCACAATATGACCCAGGAATGCAACTGAACTTAGCCAAAATTCACACTTTGAAAATTTTGCATATAGTTGGCTATCTTTCAGAGTCTGTAAGGCCACTCTGAGATGTTGCGCATGCTCCTCCTGACTGCGGGAATATATTAATATGTCATCAATGAATACTATTACAAACAAGTCTAAATAAGGCCGGAACACCCGATTCATTAATTCCATAAAAGCTGCTGGAGCATTTGTCAACCCAAAAGACATGACCAGAAATTCATAATGTCCACACCGAGTGCGGAACGTAGTTTTAGGGACATCAGATGCCCTAATCTTCAGCTGATGATAGCCAGATCTCAAATCTATCTTTGAAAATACCTTGGCACCCTGAAGTTGGTCAAATAAATCATCAATTCGCGGAAGTGGATATTTATTTTTGATAGTCACCTTGTTTAACTGTCGATAGTCAATGCACATTCTCATCGAACCATCTTTCTTCTTTACAAATAATACGGGTGCACCCCACGGCGAAACACTGGGTCTAATGAAACCCTTTTCAAGTAAATCCTGCAACTGTTCCTTCAATTCTTTTAACTCTGACGGAGCCATACGGTATGGGGAAATGGAAATGGGCTGAGTGCCTGGAGCCAAATCAATGCAAAAATCAATGTCCCTATCGGGCGGCATACCTGGCAAGTCTGAAGGAAATACTTCAGGAAATTCGCGAACCACGGGCACAGAGTCAATAGAAGGAACCTCAGCACTAGAATCACGGACATAGGCCAAATAAGCCAAGCATCCCTTTCCAACCATACGCCGAGCTTTAACATAAGAAATAACATTACGGCTAGTATGACCTGAAATCCCTTTCCACTCTATACGAGGCGAATTCGGCAGGGCTAAAGTCACAGTCTTGGCATGGCAATCTAAAATAGCATGATACGGAGATAGCCAGTCCATGCCTAGTATAATATCGAAGTCCACCATATTTAGGAGTAATAAATCAGCACGGGTCTCGAGACCCTCAATTACTATAATACATGACCGATGAACTCGATCAACCACGATAGAGTCGCCTACTGGTGTAGACACATGAACAGGAACACTCAGTGGATCACTGGGCTGAATCAAGTACGGTGCAAAATAGGAAGACACGTACGAATATGTAGACCCGGGGTCAAATAATGCTGATGCCTTTCTATCACAAACCAAAATAATACCTGTAATGACGGCATCAGAAGACTCAGCCTCTGGTCTGGCGGGAAGTGCATAACATCGGGGTTGTGCCCCACCACCTTGAGCAGTATCTCTAGGACGATCAGCTGCTGGCTGGTCTCTACCTCTATCGGTCTGAGCTCCACCTCTGTGACCTCTACCTCCACCTCTATGTCCTCTACCTCCGCCTCTAGCCGGCTGGGCAGGCTGTGAGGGAACTGGGGCCTGAATCATGGCACGAGAACCCTGCTGGTGAGATCTGTCGGAAGCTCGAGGGCAATACCTTGCAATGTGCCTAAGATCACCGCACGTAAAACAAGCCCTCGGCTGCTGAAAATGGCGAAGTGGTGGTGCACTGATAGGCTGCTGATCAGAGTAGCGTGGCTGAGAATTACGATCACCTGAAGCATCATGAGAAACCCGAAGAGCTGACTGATAAGGCCTAGGAGGATGGCCTCTATCATAAAAATCTCTATCTCCAGACGAGGTACCACTGAATCTACCCGAATTACGAGATCTCTTATCTGATCCATGTCTCGCTCCCTGTGACAGAGCCATCTCTATCCGGCGGGCTGCATTAGCCGCCTCCTGAAAAGTGATTTCAGTTCCTGCACCCATAGCCATCTGTAGCCGAATTGGCTGATTCAAGCCATCAATAAACCTCCTCACTCTCTCCCGCTCTGCGGGAAGTATGATAACAGCATGACGAGCCAGGTCCACGAACCTAGTCTCGTACTGTGTGACAGACATAGAACCCTGATGAAGACGCTCAAATTGCCTGCGCATAAACTCCCGCTGAGTTGCTGGAAGGAACTTCTCCAAGAATAATTCTGCAAACTGCTCCCAAGTCAAAGATGACGATCCCGCTGGCCTGGTTAGACAATAATCTCTCCACCAAGTCTTGGCGGAACCAGATAACCGAAAAGTAGCAAAATCCACACCATTTGTCTCCACGATACCCATAGTACGGAGAACTTCGTGGCAGCTGTATAGGAAGTCCTGTGGATCCTCTGAAGGAGTGCCACTGAATGTGGTAGTGAACAGTTTGGTAAACCTGTCCAATCTCCACAACGCATCAGCAGACATGGCTGCACCATCGTTAGACGGAGTCGCAATAATAGGCCGAACTGCCTCAACTGGCTGAATCACAGGATCCTGAGCCTGGGGAATTACTGGCTCCGGAGTGCGCGTAGTAGGAGTCTGATTACCTCCTCCGGCCCGAGAAGTGGCTGGTGCCACCGGTAATAAACCTGCTCTGGTGACATGATCCATAAAACCTGTTATCCGGACCAAAGCATCCTGAAGATCCGGTGAAAATAAAGCTCCTCCTGGGACCTGAGCTGGGCCTACTGGAGCTGCTGGGGCTGGAATTTCCTCCTCTATATGAACCTGAGGTTCTGCCACTCGTGCTGCTGCTCGGGGCTGAGCTCTGCCCCTACCTTGTCCTCTAGGACGACCTCGACCTCGGCCTCTACCCCTAGCAGGAGCTGTCGCTGCTGGGATCTCGGGCTGCTGGTCAGTAGATGAGGATGCACGTGTCCTTACCATCTGCGGAAGAACAGAGTAGAAGTTCAATTAACATTCAAAAGATCAAGTCGCACGACCGGAAAGAATAAAGAGAATATTTTCCTAACTCTGTAGCCTCTGGAGGATAAATACAGACGTCTCCGTACCGATCCTTCGGACTCTACTAAGGTTGTTCGTGAGTTGTGAGACCTGTGCAACCTAGAGCTCTGATACCAACTTGTCACGACCCGGATTTCCCACCATCGGGGTCATGATGGCGCCTACTAAATGGAAGCTAGGCAAGCCAAATATTAATTACATCTCCATTAATTACCAATTTATTATTAACAACATAAAAATTACAGCGGAATAATCAAAATTAGCGGAAGACTTAGTCAAATATGATAAAGAAAATCCAAATCTGATACACTACCCAAGATTGGTGTCACAGTACTCACGAACTTCTAAGAATAATACACATAATTGTTTGAAAGAAAATACAAACTATTTATCTTGAATACATGAGATAACAGATTGAAAAGTAAATATAGAGGAGACAACGGGTCTCGCGGACGCCTGCAAGGCTACCTCGAAATCTCGGTGGTCGAAATATCAACAATCGTGCTACTGCCGCTGCTGCTGTCTGTAACCCCTATCTGCACAAAAAGAGCACAGACTGTAGTATCAGCACAACCGACCCTATGTGATGGTAAGCGCTTGGCCTATCCCAGCGAAGTGGTGACGAAGGCTAAGGCCAGTCACCCACCTAAACCTGTACAGTTGCAATATAGGCATATATATATAATACATTATAAGGAAATACTCTGCTCTGAAATAACAGTCAATAACTCACGATGTCCAGAATAATCTAATCAACATAATAAATCTTACTTTCATGTCTCAATTCCTCTCTCATTTCATATCTCGTGGTAGGCGTACCACCCGCTCCCAACTATCACAGTAATTACATCTTGTGGTAGGCGTACCACCCGCTCCCAAATATATCAATAATTATATCTTGTGGTAGGCGTACCACCCGCTCCCAAATATATCAATAATTATATCTTGTGGTAGGCGTACCACCCGCTCCCAAATATATCAATAATTATATCTTGTGGTAGGCGTACCACCCGCTCCCAAATATATCAATCGGCTACCGGCAACTATGGCCAATGCCAAGATTTTAAATCACTTTGTGGTCGGCGTACCACACGATCCCAAATATATCAATCGGCTACCGGCAACTATGGCCAATGCCAAGATTTTAAATCACTTTGTGGTCGGCGTACCACACGATCCCAATTTATAAAATATATATATTACCGGCATTTAGCCAATAATCTCTATATCAACAATATTTATAATTACCGGTTTTAAACCAATAATTCATAATAATTTCAACAATTTACCTTCATTACCGGTATAACACCAATAACTCTTATTCAACAATTTATTCATAACTAAATTCATATTCCTACAACTAGGATAGAACAAACACTTACCTCGAAAGTTTACGAACGATTCAATCCGTAGCAATGCCTTTTCCTTTCGAATTTGACTCCAATCCAATCGTATCTATACACAATTGATTCAATATCATCAATTCTACTTAACAAACTAGTTCATATTGCTAAATATGATTTTTACAACATTCTGCCCGGAATAGTAAAAATCGACCCTGAGCCCACATAGTCGAAACTCAAGTTTCGAACCAAAATAAGTTCACCCAATCCTCCATGAGTTCAAATATACAATTTGTTCTTAAGTTCGACTCCAAAACGAAGTCTAGATCGTAAATTCATTGAAAACCCTTACTATACTAAATTCTCAATTTTTCTACCCATTTACACCTATTTAGGCTTAGGAATTCAAATAATATTGATGGAAAATGAAGAAAACGAGTTAAGAATCACTTACCCAAGAAGTTTGGTGAAGAATAGCTCAAAAATCGTCCAAGGGGCTGTGAAGAAGGGGTTGAACAGAAATGGGATTTGTTATCCCGTTTCTGTTCTGTTTTGGGATTAAAATGTCTGGGCAAAAGTTTGCCCTTCGCGTTCGCGTGGATAGTGTCGCGTTCGCGAAGGGTTGGGCAAAATGGGCATCGCGTTCGCGTGGACATAGTCGCGAACGCGAAGAACAAAAATCTGGGCTTACAAATTGGCCTACGCGAACGCGTGGCACCTTACGCGAACGCGTAGAGGAGGCAGGCCAGGCTCCGCGAACGCGGGAACCTGCACGCGAACGCGTAGAGGAAAATGGCTGGATCCAAATTTGTTGTACGCGAATGCAATCCTATTGTCGCGAACGCGATGAAGGGAAAGGAGATGCCTTTGCGAACGCGACCGGGTGGACGCGAACGCGAAGAAGGAATGTCTGCTGCAGATTTTCTGCAGTTTTTTCCTAGTCTAAAACCACCCTGAACCACCTCCGAAACACTCCCGAGCCCTCGGGGCTCCAAACCAAATATGCACACTAACTTGAAAACATCATACAAACTTGCTCGCGCGATCAAATCGCTAAAATAACATCAAAATCCATGAATTGAGCCTTAAAACTCAAGAATCCTTTCAAATTTTCATAATTTCCAAACTTTCCAATTTAAAGCCAAAACACGTCAAACGACGTCCGTTTTCAACCAAACTTTACAAGAAGCGCTTAACCAATATATATGACTTGTACCGGGCGTCGGAACCAAAATACGAGCCCGATACCAGTACTTTTTAATAAAAATTCAGTTTCATTTTCCTTAAACATTTTCAGAAAACAATTTAACAGAAAAATTCTTTTACCGGGGTTCTAGACCTCGGATTTCAATTTCGGACATATGCCCAAGTTCCATATTTTTCTACGGATTTTCTGAAATAGTCAAATCACGGATCCGGGTCCGTTTACCAAAAATGTTGACCAAAGTCAACCATATCAATATTAATATCAAAATTCTTCAACTTTTTCACATATTTCACATATTTCAACATAAATCTTTTCCAGCTTTGTGCCCGGACTGTGCACGCAAATCGAGGCAACTATAAATGAGGTTTTCAAGACCTCAAAAGCTCGGAATGATTAATAAAACAAGTGATGACCCTTTGGGTCGTCACAGGTAACACCAAATCAACGATAGAAACCTCTGCACTGATATCCGCCACGAAGGCCCAACCGACAAAGCAATACCCACTAGCCGTCTGCTGGTCCTGAGGTACAACTACCCCGCTGGAGCATACTCGATGCACTCTGCTACACAATTTGTGCCATACCATCATAGTCTATATCACATTAGTCTAGACAACCTGGCCCAATGATGACCGGTCAGCAATCAAGTATCATAATCCAAATTCGTCATATCAAGTTGAGAGAGAAAGCCACTAGAGCTTCCAATTTGCAATAATCACAAAACGGTGCCAATACACACGATATACGACTACTGCATAGGCAGACTAACGAGAACTTCAAGTCTCCAACATATATATAACACATGAATCACCATGCCTGATTCCGTACTTCACTGTACAAATACATAGCGCACATCAAGCGTCCATTCATACCACAAAATCCATTCAAAAATTTCACTGTGCCATTAGCGACTCAATTATGACAGTCGATTCAACAAGAGAATGCTACCATACCACTAGATATTATTACATTACCTTGTCCTTTTGGACCACATTCCTTGCCAATTTACTAGAATAGCTGTACCATTTTCCTTAATCACCAGAAAGATCGATTCTTAAATCACTTGCAGCTGCCCCGCGCTGCTCAATAATTTTAATGACTTCCCATATATTATGAACTGATCTCAAAACTTTGAATGTGCCATTATCAACTTTTCCATAACACATCGCATATACAATACCATACTAAGATAACATGGAAATTCTTATTCCATTCGTACGCCGCAAACATCGACACACTCAACTAGTCAAGGACTTTCATGATCCCATATAGAGAAAACTCATTACACCTTCCAAGATTTGCATACCAACAGGAAATACACTCATTTTCAAACTACGATAAAGCACTTCACCAACTCTTTCTCCCAATTACATTGCATAAATTAAACTGCCAGGACTGAGTCCTTATTCCCATATCGAGTTACACAACTGCCAGCACTCAAAAGCTTTATTGCACAATATCTGCGAGACTCATTACTCCAAACATATACCAGGAATTAATCGTATTCTTTCTCATACCGTTTTGGTTTATTAACAAGTTGATCCATTTACCCAGTTTCCTTTCTGATTCATCCTTAATTTAATATTAGCCATTACTGTAGCACCATAATACATCAACTCATGTTACCACACAAGACTCGTATATAAGGCCACACGGTCTAAGACACAAAGTCCACTTAATACTCTCTCAATGTTTCCTAGAAGTACCACATTCTATAATACATTATTTTGGAGAACTTTCTGCGATTTGAATTCGTTATCATTACCTTCCCATACGGTTACATAGAATCCTCATCATTCACATAATATAACACAAGTCTTGATCTCTTCTAATGAAACCAACGTCTTTAGCCACATGCACAATCTTAAGACACCTGACTGTTACAAGTAAAATCTTAAACACCGTAAAACAAATTCTCGGGCGTCATTCACCCTCATTCAGCTGTAATTCAACTGTCTTATTGAACAGAACCACTCGTGCATTGCTAGAACTCTGACACCGCAGAATATGATCACATACAGCTACAATTAGCTATCTTTCTTTTCTATACACCGAACATTCTTTACCAACACAAGTTCACAACATCCTAGTCTTTCTTCAAATCTACGAAGCACCATAAGCCTTTATCAAAATTTCCCAACATACCTAGAGACAGAGCCAACACAGCACACGACAGTGCAATCAGTTAATCAATAACAACCTCCCCAACTTAGCTTGGAGTCATACATCAAAGCACTTTTAGCCACTCATAGCCTTCTTACTCAAATGATGCAACAAAGTTCTAGTTAGATTAAACTCAAGTCATTTACAAGCTTTGGCGGAGGTTCGAATCATCAGAAATATTAATTCTTTTGCAATTCTTGCATTCAATCACACACAACAGTTACGCCTACTCTTTAGGTGACAAAAATCTTTTCTAAGTCCCAAATTTTTCAAAAATTTTGGCAGAGTTTCCTTTGTAAATTGGCCTATCCACCTGCCAGAGAATCACCAAACCATTCTAACAATGCATCCACAACTCAACAAGATATCACAATGTATTTCGACATCATTAAATCTCAATACTATACGAATCATATTATCACAATTTATACTTGCACCTGCGCTACACCTGCTCGCATCATAACACCTATCAAATACCTTTCAATTACATATAAGAATTAACCCACCTACTTCTTCTCAATTTAGAATTTCATCACAATACCTTCCACCAGGATACACATGGCATAATCACTTTAGTCTTCCTGAGTTTAAACTCGTTCCACTACACGTAAGACACTTTACCTTCCAATTAAGAGATATGGTAAATATTCACCACGCCCATAGCTCGGGGCTACACAACATATTAGATAAGAGTCGAACAATTAACATCTCATCCATTAGTAAGCCTCCCTAATACTCTACAGATCGTCACAAGGCCCCAAACATGGCTACTAGCCCAAATACATAGATATAAGCCAGTCTCGGTCATTATACACAGTAATCTATCAATCGGGAAGGATAAAGTCCATATCCCCAGTCACAATACCACCACACTTGTCACATGACGTGTGTTCCATCTCAGCAAAGCACTGTATAGTGCAAATACAGGGTTTCAAATCCTCAATACATTATCTATTGCCACCACTCACAAAATCAGCACCTCGATGCTCAAGTCATAAACAAGGTCCAGCCTCAAGTCTTTCCAACTGGCCCAACATGATCTCACAGAGATTATATCTTGCCTCTCGTTCGGGGAAATCACAAGCCATAAGGCAATTATATTACAGAGCGCTCGATGCGTACACAGACGTGTGGAAGGAATTTCAAAAAGTATATCTCAAGCTGAATCAAGTGCGCACAATAAGAATTCCAAGAAATGTGAAGTGTTTCCTAAAGGTTCGCAGCCTCCCGAGGATAAGTACAGGCGTCCCCGTACCGATCCACAAGACTCTACTAACCGGCTCAAGACTCACGAGGCCTAGTAAACCTAGGCTCTGATACCAACTTGTCACGACCCCAAATCCGGTCGTGATGGCGCCCAGCACACTGCTAGGCCAGCCTAACCAATCAATAACAACAACGGAGCTAGGAGCTCATTTTATCCCATTTTTAACATATCAAATCATAAAACAATAGTGACATATATATCGAAAACGGGGAACTAGTCCCAACACATACCAACTCCCGTAGACCGAAGGGTCAATAGTCATGAGCCTCTAATGAACATAAGTGAAATAATGGTTTACAAGATACCAAGTGCGGAAAGAATTATCAATACAGAATCAAAAGATAGTAGGAAAGAATATCGGGTCATGCGGACTCTGCAGCTACCTCGAATATCCTACAGATGTCGCCTCGAACAGCTACCGGATCACTGTTGAGAGGTACCTGGATCTGGACACAAGGTGCAGGGAGTAAAATGAGTACTGCCAGACTCAGTGGTAATAAACAGGGGTAAGACAATGTAGATAAGAAATCCGCAATAAAGCACTATGTAAAGCTGTCATCAAATACCCTGTCACAGAATCAATATCAATCGTACCTGTACCAACAAGTACCGGCAAAATAGTATAACAGCTATCAGATGTAGCTAAATGCAATGTAATGCATGATATGACCGCTACGGCGCGTAGCCCGATCCAATTTGGGTACCTGTGCTCATTGTGGATATTCCTGCGGCGTGCAGTCAGATCCAACATATATCTCGCTGCGGCGTGCAGCCCGATCCACTACTAGTCAGCTAATATGCAGATACAGCCTCGCGAGGCTCAAAAGTAGTTTTTGAAAACTCTTTTTATCATTTTTCAGTTGGAAAACGGTAATATCAAGTTCCAGAGGTTGGAAATATCATGATAACAGAAATAGCTACGGACCGGTAGTAAACTAGCATGTCAATATCACAAGACAATGATAACGATCCTCGCGGGATCCAATAACTAGCTCACAGCCCACAAGTATACTCAACCGTCCAAGAAGGTGGTTTAATGGCTCAAGAGTAGCCAATATCACAATATAGTATGCAACCATCCGAGAAGGAGGTTCGACGGCTCAGGAATAGCCAAATATCATAACACAATGCAAACAAGTCGGACTAAGCCATAGTCCCCAATCACAATCGACCCCGCACTCACAAGAGAGTACGTGTCTCGCCGCTATACAGCGTCACAAAGTGGTATACCGGGGTTTCGAACCCGCTGGTCATCACCCACATCTATTACTCACCTCAATACAACTCGACGACTAGTCCGCGATGCCCTTGCCACGAGAATCAAGCTCCGCACGTGTAGAATCTAATCAAATATAGTGGAAATATATCAAATTAGGCCAATGGGACATAACCAAATCGAAAGAACTCGAAAAATACTCAAAAACACGAAATTGGCAAAACCCGAGCCCCGGACCCACATCTCGGAAAATTTCGAAATTCATATTTCCGGAATCCTCATCTCGCCACGAGTCCGTACATATAAAATTTATCCAATTCCGATATCATTTGGTCCTTCAAATCTTTATTTTACACTTTTAAAAGATTTCACCACTTTTCTTCCCAAATTCCATCCCAAATCTCAAATTAAATGATGGATTCAATGATATATTCATGTAATCTATCCAAATCTAAGTTAGAATCACTTACCCCAATGAATTTCTTGAAAAACCTTCGAAAAATCGCCAAAATCCGAGCTCTCTAGGTCCAAAAATCAAATAAAACATAAAACCTCGTATTTATAGACTAACCCTCGGATTCCAGCTGTGCTGACCGCAGAAAAATGGCCGCGGTCCGCGCCCAGTCTCCGCGGCCGCACAAAAATGGCCGCGGCGGCGCAGTTTGCTCTGCAGTGATAGGCTTTGGTATGTTGAGCATAACTTTCTCTACAGATGTCCAAATTATGATTGCTTTAGTGTTTCGGAAACTAGACACGAAGGGCTACAACTTTCGTTTTTAAATCACCTCAAAATTCCTTGTAGATAAAAAGATATGAGCTTCCGAAGTAGGACCACTGATCTGAAGATTTTTTCACCTACGCGGACCGCACAGAAATGACCGCGGTCCGCGCCCAGCCAGCGCGGCCGCGCCAAAAGGACTGCGGTCCGCGTCCCAATGACTGCCACTTCCATTTTCTATGTTCCGGGATGTCCGTACTCACCCTAAATACACCCGAGACCCCCGGGACCTCAACCAAAAGCACCAACAAGTCAGAAAACACATCACGAACTTAGTCGAGGCCTCAAATCACATCACATATCATCAAAATCATCGAATTACCACGGATTCAAGCCTAAATTTATCAAGTTCTTTCAAGACTCACATTCGGTCAAAACCCGACCAAACGACATCCGAATGACCTGAAAATTTGCGGACATATCCAAAATCACATGACGAAGCTACAGGAATTGTCGGAATTCCATTCTGACCTCCGGATCAAAATCTCACCTACCGATCGGATTTCAAATTCAACCTTAGCCAATTCAAGCCTATTTATACATCGGACCTCCAAATTCAATTCTGATCGCTCCCCTAAGTCACAAATCACCTCCCGGAACTACCCTAATCATCAGAATCCGATTCCGAGCCCTCTAACTAAATAGTCAACTCCGGGTTGACTTTCCATATTCAAGTTTCTTTCAAAAAGGCTATATGCCTCATTTTCAATCCAATTCACTCCTAACTCACCCGATAGACTCTAACACTGATATAAAAGCATAAAACATATAATTACAATATAACGGGGTGGTAATTCCCGTGACGACGGGCCGGGTCGTCACACTCAATTAGAATTTTGGATAAGTGAAGCGTATATAAGATACTCTAATTTATGTATTGATATTGAAATTAATAACAATAAATTGTATTGTAATTATTCTATTCATTTAAATACTTTCATATTTTTTAAGATACACGATATAATTTTATCCAGCATAAAATTTATTTTTAAAGAGTAACGATTAAAATTATGCAAAATTTATTTTTAATGGAACTTCAGTACGAAATATATTTTGATCAATTTTTATCCTTTAAACATATATTTCTACTTGGAAAAATTATTATTTAATTATTTTTTAATATTTTAAAACTTTGAAATCAACTTAAGCTTTGCATATTAAATATTTCTTTGTTTTTTAAGAAATACTAATTTTTACTCTTTTTGGCCTAACATAGTGATAGTGTTTAACTGAGCATGAAGTTTAAGAGAAAAGAAAGACTTTTAAAATTTATGATCTAAAATAAGCCATAGATGTTTATACAACCATAAATTATCTTCTTACGAGTAAGTTAAAAAATGTAAAATTATTTTTTTTCTAAATAAGAAAGTATGATAATTTTTGCTGGGACATACTAAAAGGGAAGTAGGACACATAAATTGAGATAGAAGGAGTAGGATTTTAAAATCTAATATTTTATCTTACATAAATCATTCATTAAATAATTATGTAACATAACTATAATTCCTTCCCAAAAAGTAGTAAGCCAAAGTAAATAACTGTTTTATCAAAAAATCATTAGAAATATATGAGCTCAACATTTTCTTAATCATCTTCAGACACAACTAAAGAGCACTAATTTAGTATAGCAATTAAGCAACTACGATAATCAATAAAACATACTGTAAAATTAGTGTTTTTCCCTATATATACAAGCTTCATATTTGTGCTAGTGGAAGGTAAAATATAGTATAAAATTAGTTTGAGGTATGCATTTACTGAGACAAAATATAAAAAAAGAATGTGTAGTGTGTAGGAATTATTAAAAGTCCATTTTTTAGTGTGTACAAAATATATAATGGAGTGAATAAGTAGTAAGCAGTGCATTTAACAACAACAACAACAACTACCCAGTATGTTCCCACAAAGTGGGGTCTGGGGAGGGTAATACGTACACAGGCCTTACCCCTACCCGAAAGGGTAGAGAGGCTGTTTCCGGCCGACCCTCGGCCCAGAAAAAGAGAGAGAAAATCAACAAACAAAACAAAACAAAACAATGTTAGTAAATCCGGGATAAATCAAATAAATAATTATCTAAACATAAAACCAAAAGTAGAATGACATGCAATAATACCAATCGGTTACTACAATAAGAGGCAGAATACAATACATTAATTAACTATAGAGATCGCTATCAAACCCCACTCAGCCCCTAACAGAAGTACTAAGAATTCTAGAAGGCCCTACCCTACAACCCTAATACTAGACCTCCAAACTTTCCTATCAAGGGTCATGTCCTCGGAAATCCCCATTCTAGCCATATCCCGCCTAATCACCTCACCCCAATACCTCTTAGGCCTCCCTCTGCCTCGACTCGCGCCAACCACCGCCAGTCGCTCACAACTCCTCACCGGTGCATCAGGGCTTCTCCTCCGCACATGCCCAAACCACCCGAGTCTCGCTTCTCGCATCTTCTCATCCACTGGGGCCACCCCCACCTTCTCCCGAATAACTTCATTCTTAATCTTATCTAATCTGGTGAGCCCGCACATCCACCTGAGCATCCTCATCTCCGCAACTCTCATTCTCTGGACATGAGAGTTCTTCACAGGCCAGCACTCCACCCCATACAACATGGCGGGTCTAACCACCGCTCTATAAAACTTCCCCTTGAGTTTCTGTGGAACTTTCTTGTCACACAAGACTCCTGATGCGAGCCTCCACTTCAACCACCCCGCTCCTATACGGTGAGTGACATCCCCGTCAATCTCTCCGTCCCCTTGAATCACTGATCCAAGATATCTGAAACTGTCCTTCTTGGCTATGACCTGAGATCCCAGCTTCACGTCCCAGCCTACTTCGCTCGACTCGGCGCTAAACTTGCACTCTAGATATTCTGTCTTAGACCTGCTTAGTTTAAAACCCTTAGACTCGAGGGTCTGTCTCCAGACCTCCAACCTCGCATTAACACCAGCCCTCGTCTCGTCTATCAAGACAATGTCGTCAACAAAGAGCATACACCATGGCACATCCCCTTGAATATGGCGAGTTAGAGCATCCATTACCAAGGCAAATAAGAGAGGGCTTAGCGCAGATCCTTGATGTAGCCCCATAACCACCGGAAAATGGTCCGAGTCGCCACCCACCGTCCTAACCCTAGTCTTGGATCCATCATACATGTCTTTGATCACTCTGATGTAGGCTTCTGGCACGCTCTTCGCCTCCAAGCATCTCCACAGAACCTCCCTAGGGACCTTATCGTACGCCTTCTCCAAGTCGATAAACACCATATGCAGGTCCTTCCTCTTATCCCTGAACAGTTCCACCACCCTCCTCACAAGGTGGATAGCTTCTGTAGTAGAGCGACCCGGCATGAAACCAAACTGGTTCACAGATATAGATGACATCTCCCTCACCCTCGCCTCGATCACCCTCTCCCAGACCTTCATGGTGTGACTTATTAATTTGATACCCCTATAGTTGTTGCAACACCGGATATCCCCTTTGTTTTTGTACAAGGGAACCACTGTACTCCATCTCCACTCCTCCGGCATCCTCTTGGTCCTAAAGATCACGTTGAACAACCTGGACAACCACTCCACTCCCGACCTACCCATGCATTTCCAAAACTCCACCGGAATTTCGTCTGGCCCAGTCGCTCGACCCCTACTCATCCTACGCAACGCCCTCAAGACCTCCTCCTCCTTAATGCGCCTGCGGTGCCCGAGGTCTCTAGGACACTCTGAATGCCCCAGCTCCCCTAGCTCTAAGACTCGATCCCCCTCTTCG
>JASVEL010006976.1:0-99396 GCA_032618575.1 Nicotiana noctiflora
CTAGTGTGGATTCCGTTCAGTCCTACTTGTGCAACGGATGTTCAACTTCATGCTGCTGAAAGTGATCAACTTCATGCTGCTGAAACTGATGAGGAGCGAAATACAATGTTTTTTCTTCGTCATATGCCAGACCCATTTGTCCAGAAACATGGAGATGAACTCCTTGCTACTGTCAAGCTTATTTTCCCTGCTGATGACTTTTGATGTGAAGGTGTGCATACAACAGGTAAAATCATTTGGCTTCCTGATTATTGGCAAGGTTTAATGGAACATCATTATATCTGTTGTTGGTACTTTTTACTCTTCAAATATGGAAGGAAATCAGAATTCACATTTCAATGTTCATATATTTGTCCTCACTGCTATTAAGATTGATTATCCATATGGAAGTCAAGGTAATGCTAATTAAATGCCATTAGTCAGGGTCTATCTTATGGAAAGGACAAAATAGTTGTGTTAGCAAAGATAAGGATTGCGTGAGCTCTGTTGAAATTTTGGTTGCGATGGAGTGTGAGAGTGATGTTCAATTCATTGATATTGACTGCAATAATAACCTATTTCCATGAGCAACAGCAATTTCCTTTTTATACTGAGAATCTGCATGGACAAGCTGTTGTGAAGGACAAGAAGAAGCAATTTTGTCCACTTAAGTGGGAGCATTACTCCAACAGTGGTTTCGTAAATTGTGTTTGTGAGGCTTTAGTCAATTGGGAGTACCCTGTTGCACTTGGATATCCTGTCCCATCCTTGAATCTATTTGGTCGCAGTCTCTCATTCTCTGTATGCAGTTTGGTGATGCGAAAACAATCTAAAATAGCATGGGTTTCACGATAAATAGTGTGTAAAGTAGGGCGACTAGCGTGGTTGTAATTTGTGAAGAAATGAGAAACCACAACGCTAATGTTGCTATGAACTCTGTTTGATACTGCGCAGTGTTTTCAGTTCAGCCAAAGTGACAAGATTATTGTAGGCGAATTTCAGGTAGCTGGTCATGTACACTTCTAATTGGGGCCTCGTGGCAATTTTATACAGACAATAGATGCTAGCAATAAGGTGCACAAGTTCTCCTCTTCCCTGGCCCCTCAGGAACACTTGAAGTATGTGCCTCATGTTCTTGGTGTTCCGATGTCAAATATTGTATGCCAGACCAAGAGAATAGGTGATGTCTCTGGAGGCGACAAAGTTGGATCAGCTTTCTTTGTTGCTGCAACTGCTATTCCCTCATACCAGATCAATCGCTCGGTGAAAATTATACTAGAATAGGAAATTGACATAATAACCTCTGGATGTCAACGAAGCTTATGCACCTCACTCTCTGTCTTAATTCCAAAACAACTATTTCCACCCATACTCATCCCGATAGGACTTCACTTGTCTAAAATGTCACATTAATACTCATTTAACATATCCACACCTAATCCGAATTTTCCGAGTGCTACTATAAGGCTAATGGAGATTATCCATTCCCTCTTGTTTGCACTGTTGAAATATTTATAAAGGGGAAGAACGGAGGGATGTGATGAGCATTGCTGGTGCAAGTTTTGATGTTGCCGAAGTGATTCAGACACCCATCATGTTAGCAAGGGGATTGAGCAAAAGTCCAATAGAATAAAGAACAAGCAATTCCCTTAGTGAAGGTTCAGTAGTAAATTGAGTGCGAATTCCCTAAATGGAAGCTTGAGGAGTGAGGACAAAGTTCTTATTCAGGGTGCGAATGTTGTTATGAGCCCTAAGCAAGAGTTGGGTCCACAGGAGCATAACGATCAATTTGGGCCTACGTATAAATGAATATGCAGTAAGGCTTTACATCCCTATAAAAGATTAGCAGATTGTGAGTGAGAGCCTGGTACACGTGACGTAAAGCTATAGAAGGGAAGCAACCGCGAGATAGCAGGGCATCAATGAACTTGCATGTTTATTGTTTTTTAAGCTAAACATTTAGCAGTTTGGAATCTCCCTTTTCTGTTTTCTCTTTTTGCCCAAATTTTTCCTTAGTTGAGGATTGCAAGCTCGTAATTTCTCCCATTTCAATTGAATAGTAAGCCCCATTGTTGTGGAAACTTTACTAGTTATCTATAATGTTTTCATGGCAACGAGCTAACTAAGAAAAATTCTGTAGTTTTCTGATAAATGTAATCTTATGCTGATTTCATCCTGTTTAATCAATATCATGCACACTTTTAATTGGGGCCTCGTGGAAATCTTATACAGACAATAGATGCTAGCAATAAGGTGCACAAGTTCTCCTCTTCCCTGGCCCCTCAAGAACCCTGGAAGTATGTGCCTCATGTTCGTGGTGTTCCAATGTCAAATATAGTATGCAAGACCAAGAGAATAGGTAATGTCTCTGGGGCGACAAGGTTGGATCAGCTTTCTTTGTTGCTGCAACTGCTATTCCCTCATACCAGATCGATCGCTCAGTGAAAATTATACTAGAATAGGAAATTGACATAAAAACCTCTTGATATCAATGAAGCTTATGCACCTCACTTTCCGTCTTGACTCCAAAACAACTATCTCCATACATACTCATCCCGATAGGACTTCACTTGTGTACAATGTCACTTTGTATAAATTCAGGAAAAATTAAAGGAGCACAAATCAGCAGGACAGATATTTAGCAATATCACTTGTAGGTGTAACATCTTTATTTTTAACGTCAAGTAAAACCTCTTTTCTAGACATATTGAGTGCAGATTCATCCGGACAACGTAACTGAACTAGCTGCTTCTCAAGAATGTGTACGCTTGGCTATGAATAAAACAGAGGAGGAATTTGAAGCCCAGTACAGGCAGCGCTCCTTGATCTACCAGCATTTTTGCACAAGTATAAAAAGCTATACATTTTGCTGGTAAGATATCTTAACTGCTCAAAGTCCCAACTTCGCTAGTTTTAAATATACTTCCTTATGATAAATGAGATAGCTCGTAATCTATTTTGCCGATACCTCTGTCTCAATGTTTCGGTTATTGTTTTTGCAACTATATATATATTGCTTTGTGGTCAGAGTTATGTTATATTTTTCTCCAAGAAGATGAACCCGTAGTGCTATAGAAAAAAATAAACAATTGAATAGTGTAAATTTACTGAATTCTACTTTGGAGTATATTTAGTTTAGTAAATACAAAAAAATGCACTCATAAACAACTGTGCAAAATAAATAAAATTGCAAAGTAAGGAGCAAGGACTGAGCTTACTCTCTACATTACTAATTAATGAATAGATAAACACCAAAAGAAAAGAAAAGAAAAGAATCCTGGGAATCATTCTTTGCTTCAATCATGAGGAGGGAAAGGAGTTGGCTCAATCCAAATGGAGGATTTTGGTTGGCCGATGAATTTGTAATAATTTGAACTTGAGAAAGCTCCATTGGCAGTGTAATCGAAAGAGTAATATTTGCGGCTGGCCAAACAATAGAAAACGCCCCTGTTGTTATCATGTAATAGGGGAAAATATATCTTGTTTCCTAACCCCCGTGTAATGCAAGGTTTCAAGTAGCAAGCTCCAAAGCTCACAAAGAGTGTTTTATTATTCAAACTTGTTATTTGTTTCCTCCCCAAGACTCCTCCATTCATGTTGTATCTCCAAACCTCCACGTTTCCTTCTTCATGAGTTAGAAATACAGCTAATATTCCTCCATTATCAACATCATCTTCTGCTATGTAAATCTGGGTTAATGACCTTCTTTTTCGACGCGGCAAGGACTTTCCATGAAATTCCCAAGTAGGTGTTGAGTTTTCCTTGATACTTAGTATTCCCAGATTCCCATTATCACCCAACACCCATATAGTATTGTTTTTGAAAAATACAGGATTAGTGCAGCCGAATAAAATAAATGTTGGGTTATTCATATATTCGTGATACGTCCATATACTCTCTCCAACTTTGATGATGCATACCTGGGTGGAAAACATATCAAAACCAACGACAAAACAATCCGATGATGAGTTCAATTATTTTATTGCTTTTGGTATTGAAAAAGAACATGCCACGGTTGTCATGACTCATGATGAGCAACCACTTAGCTTTTGAGCTCCGAATTCGGGAACCCCTTAATTTTGGGATATCCATTGTCACACCTCCTTTTGGCGCGCCCCCTACCCCGGAGGGTAGATGCGTAAGGGAGTTTTTCCAATTTAAGTGACAATATTCGAAATGAGATTATTTATTTATTTTTAGAGTCGCCACTTGGAATAAATTATGGTGTCCCAAGTCACCCATTTATTTAAATCTCAAATCGAGGAAATTTTTGACTTTCCAAATGAAGTCTGCAAACCAGAAATTCTAAGTAAGGAATTCTGTTGACCCGAGGGAAGGTGTTAGGCACCCCCGGATCCCGTGGTTCTAGCACGGTCGCTTAAATTATTGTAATGGCTAAATATCTGATTTTAAAACATGTTCAATACTATAATGCAATTTTAAATCATTTACCGCGTTTGGTTATTTTTAAGAAAAAGTGAACATTATTATTAAGGGGCCCCGCAATTTTATTTCTTCCATTTAGCTAGGCTCGTAACATTTTATTTTCAAAAAAGGAAAATCCTAAGGTGACTACATTTTTTTTCTATTTAGTTTGTCTTTAAAAGAAAAGAAAAAGTCCTAAACAATTACATGCTTAAAAGGCTACTCTATATTAGTACAAAAGGTGTTCCCTCACAAGCCGACTGAATGACAAATTTATTCTTCAAATTATAAAGCTAACTACAATTTGACAAAATTAATAAAACGGAAAATAACAACAAATATTAATCAACAACTTGCTTTTCTAATCATTTCAGAACTTGAACTTCCAATTCGAGCTTACATCAACACATGGTTTTTAGAATGTGTACCTGGTATTGAAAGGAATGGAAAGATCGCAAATCAACAGGGCGGTGAAAATACAGCAAGCAGTAGCTTCAACACGGGTCAAAAACGTTGGGCTCAGGGCTATAATCAGCAATGAGAAGAAAATAGAGCAGTGACAGTAGCTAACATAATTGTCCTTTCTTACAAGTTTATCAATTTTGGGGTTCATTTTTCTTAGCGAATTATAGGTATAAAATGCATCATCCACAACAGTGTATTTCACAAATTTACACAAAGCCTTGATCTTATCCTCAATTTCAATCAACATGTATGCTTTTATATTGAAAAATTTTGTTTTCAATATTACATCTGCACTTCCAAGTGGGATAAACTCAAGAATTTGACCACTGGTCAGAGCTTGAAACTTCACCACCAAGCTCAAACGGAACCCCCACAAACTCCCACTTCGAACTGGGTTTGACAAAGACAGAAGCCCGTTATTTTTAGGTCAAAACGAAGCTCCGTTTTTGCTGGATTTTTGTTGCCTTTTAGATCTGTTTTTGGACTGATTTCCGTTGGATTTGGGGTTTGTTTTCGAAGCTGATTTGAGGGACTGTATCAGCTAGGCTTTGGCAGCGCTTTTTTTGGGGCTGATTTTGGTGGATTTGTGATTGTTTTTTTCAGCCGATTTTCAAAGGTTTGGGGGGCTGTTTTATGGTGTGGCTGGTTGGTCCTGAAGGGTATGAGCTGTATTTCATATGGTGGAGGAAATCATGGGAGTTAAAGTGTAAAGGTAGAATGTGGGGCAAGGAATGATGAACAAATAGAAGTGGGTTACATGAGTGGGGAAAGTGGGTAGTGAGTGGAGAAAGTGGGTAAAGTGGGAACAAATTCAAATATGGTAAAGAATTAGGTGTTAACAGCTGCCCCTCTTTGCTCGGAAACACGAAGAGTTTTTGGGCAAAGATAAAGTTAACCATGTGACTAATTTTTTGACCATATCAGTATTCAAAAAAGAAAAGAAGAAAACGAAGAAAGGCGCAACCCAGTCCTGTTTTGGACAGCCTACTTATCCCGGGTTATAAGGGAATCAGATCGCGTATAGTTCAGAAGTGGATGAGATGATGGAGTGATGATTTCGAGAGTCGAGTGAGGTGCCGTTCGGCTGAGGTTCCAGTCCCCGGTCCCGTTATTACATAAAAAATGAAAAGACTAGCTAAGCCTATCAGCTTGTAGTTACAAGATTCCTATCTATAAATTTATTGAAGCTTGATCTTGAGTCTTGGCTAGCACTTGCTGCAGACCCTGATCTGAATCTTGATGCTTGTCAACTGTATGTGTTGGTTCTTTTCGCCGCATTGGCTGAAATAGGATTGGCGGGACTCGTGACTTCAATCAGATTTTGAACAATCCGCGCCTCTGTTTACTCCAACATTTGATCTCATCTTCTTTTTGGCTCTTTTCTTCTTTTCTTCATTCTGGATCAAGACTTACTCGCAGATTATCTCGATCCTTGCGTCCCGAGGTCCAACCTATTTAGGCAACAAAACAAACAAACGAACGAAATTTTTCTGCCCCAGTTTTGCTAGGAAAATTTCGTGAGTTAGTTATGACACAGAAAGTGATTAAAAGACTCTTTGGCATTGGGTAAGAAAGTCATGGTTTCACAAAGGTTCAAACGGCTTTCTGGCCGGGATTTTGGAGAAGAGTTTCTATGGCTTTCTGGCCGGAATTCAAACAATATCTAACGATTTTTTGGCCGTCGGATCCTCGGTTTTTTGGCCGGGGTAAAAGTAAATGGCTCTGCAGTTTTCGACTGGGGAGATCCTCGGTTTTCTGACCGGGATAAAAGTTTCACGGCTTTCGGCCGGAATTCAAACAATATCTAACGGTTTTTGGCCGTCGGATCCTCGGTTTTTTGGCCGGGGTAAAAGTAAATGGCTCGGCGGTTTTCTCGGGAGATCCTCGGTTTTCGACCGGGATAAAAGTTTCACGGCTTTACGGCGGAATTCAAACAATATCTAACGGTTTTTGGTCGTCGGATCCTCGGTTTTTTTGGCGGGGTAAAAGTAAATGGCTCCGCAGTTTTCTGACTCGGGAGATCCTCGGTTTTCTGACCGGGATAAAAGTTTCACGGCTTTCGGCCGGAATTCAAACAATATCTAACGGTTTTTTGGCCGTCGGATCCTCGGTTTTTTGGCGGGGTAAAAGTAAATAGCTCCGCGGTTTTGGGCGGGAGATCCTCGGTTTTCGACCGGGATAAAAGTTTCACGGCTTTCGGCCGGAATTCAAACAATACCTAACGGTTTTTGGCCGTCGGATCCTCGGTTTTTGGCCGGGGTAAAAGTAAATGGCTCACCAGTTTTCGACTGGGAGATCCTCGGTTTTCGACGGGATAAAAGTTTCACGGCTTTACGGCGGAATTCAAACAATATCTAACGGTTTTTTGGCCGTCGGATCCTCGGTTTTTGGCCGGGGTAAAAGTAAATGGCTCCGCAGTTTTCTGGCTGGGAGATCCTCGGTTTTCTGACCGGGATAAAAGTTTCACGGCTTTCGGCCGGAATTCAAACAATATCTAACGGTTTTTTGGTCGTCGGATCCTCGGTTTTTTAGCCGGGGTAAAAGTAAATGGCTCCGCAGTTTTCTGACTGGGGAGATCCTCGGTTTTCTGACCGGGATAAAAGTTTCACGGCTTTCGGCCGGAATTCAAACAATATCTAACGGTTTTTGGCCGTCGGATCCTCGATTTTTTGGCCGGGGTAAAAGTAAATGGCTCCGCAGTTTTTGACTGGGGAGATCCTCGGTTTTCTGACCGGGGATAAAAGTTTCACGGCTTTCTGGCCGAAATTCAAACAATATCTAACGGTTTTTTGGCCGTCAGATCCTCGGTTTTTTGGCCGGGGTAAAAGTAAATAGCTCCGCAGTTTTTTGACTGGGGAGATCCTCGGTTTTCTGACCGGGGATAAATGTTTCACGGCTTTCTGGCCGGAATTCAAACAATATCTAACGGTTTTTTGCCGTGAGATCCTCGGTTTTTTGGCCGGGGTAAAAGTAAATGGCTCCGCAGTTTTCTGACTGGGGAGATCCTCGGTTTTTGACCGGGGATAAAAGTTTCACGGCTTTCTGGCCGGAATTCAAACAATATCTAACGGTTTTTGGCCGTCAGATCCTCGGTTTTTTGGCCGGGGTAAAAGTAAATGGCTCCGCAGTTTTCTGACTGGGGAGATCCTCGGTTTTTTGACCGGGGATAAGAGTTTCACGGCTTTATGGCCGGAATTCAAACAATGCCTAACGGTTTTTTGGCCGTGAGACCCTCGGTTTTTTGGCCGGGGTAAAAGTAAATGGCTCCGCAATTTTCTGACTGGGAGATCCTCGGTTTTCTGACCGGGGATAAAAGTTTCACGGCTTTCTGGCCGAATTCAAACAATATCTAACGGTTTTTTGGCCGTCAGATCCTCGGTTTTTTGGCCGAGGTAAAAGTAAATGGCTCCGCAGTTTTCTGACTGGGAGATCCTCGGTTTTCTGACCGGGATAAAAGTTTCACGGCTTTCCGGCCGGAATTCAAACAATATCTAATGGTTTTTTGGCCGTCAGATCCTCGGTTTTTTGGCCGGGGTAAAAGTAAATAGCTCCGCAGTTTTCTGACTGGGAGATCCTCGGTTTTCTGACCGGGATAAAAGTTTCACGGCTTTCTGGCCGGAATTCAAACAATATCTAACGGTTTTTTGGCCGTCGGATCCTCGGTTTTTTTGGCCGGGGTTAAAGTAAATGGCTCCGCAGTTTTCTGACTGGGAGATCCTCGGTTTTCTGACCGGGGATAAAAGTTTCACGGCTTTCTGGCCGGAATTCAAACAATATCTAACGGTTTTTTGGCCGTCAGATCCTCGGTTTTTGGCCGGGGTAAAAGTAAATGGCTCCGCAGTTTTCTGACTGGGAGATCCTCGGTTTTCTGACCGGGATAAAAGTTTCACGGCTTTCTGGCCGGAATTCAAACAATATCTAACGGTTTTTTGGCCGTCAGATCCTCGGTTTTTTGGCCGGGGTAAAAGTAAATAGCTCCGCAGTTTTCTGACTGGGGAGATCCTCGGTTTTCTGACCGGGATAAAAGTTTCACGGCTTTCGGCCGGAATTCAAACAATATCTAACGGTTTTTGGCCGTCGGATCCTCGGTTTTTTGGCCGGGGTAAAAGTAAATGGCTCCGCAGTTTTTCTGACTGGGAGATCCTCGGTTTTTTTGACCGGGGATAAGAGTTTCACGGCTTTCTGGCCGGAATTCAAACAATGCCTAACGGTTTTTTGGCCGTCGGACCCTCGGTTTTTTGGCCGGGGTAAAAGTAAATAGCTCCGCGGTTTTTTGACTGGGGAGATCCTCGGTTTTCGACCGGGGATAAAAGTTTCACGGCTTTCGGCGGAATTCAAACAATATCTAACGGTTTTTGGCCGTCGGATCCTCGGTTTTTGGCGGGGTAAAAGTAAATGGCTCCGCGAGTTTTCGACTGGGGAGATCCTCGGTTTTTGACGGGGATAAAAGTTTCACGGCTTTACGGCGGAAAAAAAAAAAAAAAAAAAAAATGGAAAGACCCTCGGTTTTCTCTGACCGGGGTCCAAATGGATATTGGACTAACATGATTTGATTCTCTTTTTGGAGTTTTCATTTTTTTTCTTTTATTTTTCTTTTGGGCCTTCTTTTAGGTATTTTTTTTTTTTTTTTTTTTTAATCATCAACAAATGCATAAGATAAAGCTTTTGAAAAGAAACTTACCTTTTATGCGCTTTCCTTATTCCAGAGCCATTTCAATGCTTGATTACTTCACCTCTTTGAGTTGTACTTTCTTCTTGCGCAATTAAATAGACCTGCTTTCAACAAAGAACATTTTATTAGGTGAAAAAGTGGTTGACTTTGTGGCCTTGATTATCTTCATTGCTTGATCCTTGCCCCATTTCCATTGAGAATTTTGCTATCAATTGCCTTTGGGGTGACTTCTTTTCAAACTGACCGGGTTCAAACTCGGAATTCTTTGAAGACTCGCCTGTGTGGGCTCTGTCTTTCTGTCTCATTCCGTCTCTTCTAAGACCTTAGCCTTTGATTTCCATTTTCTCTCTAACCTCCGTTTCCTTGGAAACAATCGATCATTACGATCAGTTGGGATTGGATCAATACAACAACTGAGGCTGGGTATCTTTCTTCAACTTTTTTTTTTTTTTTTTTTTTTTTTTTTTTTACCAGACGGAGTCATGTGAAACCGGTCCTGCCGCCTTTCTTTGTAATGGTTTCAGAATTAAAATTAAACCGAAAGGGATTCAAAGAATAACTATACAAAAAACAAGAAAATGAGTTTAAAAAGAAACGTCCCTTTCGGGAAAAAGAAAGACTTATCTGGGATGCATGCTGACTCCAAATAAACATGACATGCTTCTTGGACTGGACGCCTGACCCATATAAACTTTCCAACTTCTTATGAACCCATTGATTCGCAATTTCAAAAACCATGGAATCTTGCCAAAATTCTTTAGTGAAGGGACGTCCTTTTTTTTTTGGTCGGTGGCGCCTTTTGCGGGTTTCCGCCAATCGATCCCTCTCATTTCTCTTCTCACTGTCGCCTGATAGTGCTCTTTGCGAGTTTTCACTAAACGGACTCTCTCATTTTTAGCTTCTCCAATCGCCATCGCCTTATGGTGCCCGAAGGTTTTCACCGATAAGACTCTCTCATTTTGTTTCTCTCAATTCAGACTGTGTCAGATTTCCGTCAATGACATTCTTCACTTCCTTGCCTTTGCCAATTGATCCGAAGGACTTGAACAAGGTTTTTTGGGTAAAAAGGAAATTGAATGGAATTACAACTCTGGAACCATCTTGACGGATTTAAACCTGAACCGTCATATCATCTGCCCCAGTTTCAATTTTGGGGAAATTGGGATTTTTTGGTTTTGGTGTGACTGAACCTCGGGAAGAGGTTGCCTACGTATCCTTTCGGAATCAAGTCAGAACGTAGTTCAGGAACTTTGTTTTGTTTTGTTTTGTTTGTTTGTTTGTTTGTTTTTTTTTTTTTTTTTTTTGATTTGGATTCCAAAGAGGGTAGCCAAAGAAAGGTAACCGGCTCAAAGGGTTTACAAAAGGGTTGGTAGTGTTTGGGTAGCGGGAAAGAAAGCCTTCGTCATCTCAATTATACAAAAAGCCAACATCGTAGTAGGTCCTGACATAGTACCTTTGTACTGTATTTGTATTGATTATTGTTTCAAGATCATTTCCTTCAATGTCTTCCAGGTATAACGCTCCTCTTGGCAGTATCTTCGTGATGATGTATGGCCCTTTCCAATTAGGAGCGAATTTTCATTTCGCTTCCTGGTGATGTGGAAGAGTGCGCCTTAACGTCGGTTGTTCTATTTCGAGATTTCTGGGCCGCACTTTCTTGTTGCAAGTATGGGCCTTTCTTTGTTGGGACAATTACTCGGGTATTTCTTGAGTACAACACAACCCTTTTTGTATGCGAACCAATTTCCTTCAGTTATTCATTGTTTCATTTCCTCAAAAATAGACTTTTGTGCATTTCAACTCTCAATTCATTATTCTGAAGTCTGACAGCGTTTTAGGATCTAAGCATGAAGTCCGCAAGCATGTCATGTTATTTAAAGCTGCATGATTTGAGCTAAAGAGAAAAAAGAAAAATAAAACAAATTTGAAAGAATGACAAATAACAAACAAAAGAAAAGGAAACGGACAATGAAATATTAATTTCATTTCTTGGAATTGAAAAGATAAACAAGGTTCACATTCGGAAATTTAAAGACAAAAACTAAAAGAAACATCCAATTTACACCCTGAAATAATCTGGATGCAGAAAAATACGGCAGGACAAGTTTACTGAGTTTCCGCCTGATCGGGGATGACCTAGCCTTTCAGTTTGGGAGTTTAGTGTCCGATCCCATCTCAATGGTGATAGTCCCTTTCCCTGGCTCGACCATGTGAGTATCGTAGAGCTTTGCCTCATGTTTTCCTTCACTCTCTTCAGTCATGGAATCCTCATTATCTTTCTCTTCACGGTCCTTAAGCTTTTGCGGTACGCGTCCAACAAACACTGGCTCATTCAGTTGTGGTGTCTTAATTGCCTCCCATGCCACATAGGCTTGCTTAGGTGCACCAATTTCCCTTTCTGGTTCTAACTCAGTGATTGTACTCTTCTTTTTCCCTTTCTCCTGTTTTGGGACCGCCTTGGGCTTCCTTTCCACGTCAGCAATAGCAATTATGGCCTTAAGCGTTGGATCGAATTCTTCGTCTTCACAAATCATCCCAACTATCGGCCCGTTATTGTGAGCAGGCAGCGGATTATTGGTCACATTTGGGACATCCTCATCCTTCAACACAATCTTCCCTTGCTCTATTAAATTCTCCACCGCTTGTTTCAAAGTCCAACAGTCATTAGTATGGTGGCCCTCTGCCTCTGAATGATATGCACATCTGACACCAGCTTTGTAGGAAGGCGCTGCCGGGTTTTGTCTATTCTGAGGAACCGGCTGCAGCAGACCCATTTGGACAAGCTTCGGGAATAGATTAGAGTAAGATTCACCAATTGGGGTAAAGTTTGATTTCTTTGGCTGTTCCCAATGACGGAAGTTATTCTGCGGAGGTCGGGGATTATAGTGGTTCTGGTGGGGAGGTTGATTTCTTGGAAATAGAGCTTGGTTTCTACTGACATGCTGTTGCGGTTGCGCAAAAGGTTGAGCATTCATGACCGCGTATGGTTGATGGATATAGGACATTTCTTGAGCAGAGTAATAATGCTGGGGGTCCCTTCTGAAAAGAATGGTCTAGGAGCGTGGTGTCTTCTATCACCCGAAGTTGCCATGGATGTTTCCTCTTTCATCCTACCCTTTGATATTCCTCCAGACCCTCCTTGGATTGCTTGGGAGGTCGCTCGAATGGCTGCCTGACTCAAAATCCTTCCTGTCTTTAAACCGTTTTCTACCATTTCCCCAATCTTGATCGCCTCTGCGAAAGGCTTTCCCATTGCTGAGAGCATGTTCTGGAAATAGTCTGGTTCCTGAGCCCGGAGGAAAGTAGTGACCATTTCTATTTCGTCCATAGGGGGTTTCACCCTGGATGCTTGCTCTCGCCATTTAATAGCATATTCTCTGAAGCTTTCTGAGGGTTTCTTTTTTAAGTTCGATAAAGAATTCCTGTCTGGCGCGATGTCAATGTTGTACTGGAACTGTTTCACAAAATCTCTGGCCAAATCGTCCCGGATGTGCCATCGAGATATGTCTTGATCCATGTACCATTCTGATGCTATCCCGATCAAGCTTTCTCCGAAATATGCCATCAGCAATTCTTCCATGCCGCCGGCACCTCGCAATTGATTGCAGTATTTCTTTAGATGAGCAATAGGGTCGCCATGCCCGTCATACTTTTCGAACTTCGGCGTCTTAAAGCCTAACGGCAAATGGACATGTGGGAACATGCACAAATCTGCGTATGAAACACTCTTCTGTCCGCCTAGACCTTGCATGTTTTTCAAACTTTGTTCCAAGCTACTCATTCTTTTTGCCATTTCATCCCGTTCGGGAGCTTTTGGATTTTGGCTTGGCATGAGCTGAGGATAGACATTGGCGGCAAACTGGGTAGGATCCCGTGGAAGGGGTGGTGCCGGAAATGTAAAAGAAGAGGAATCAAAGAAAGGAGTATGCGTGCCGGGATGCACCGTGATTGGAATGGGCAAACCAACGGATGGTCTTGTAGATGTATCTAATGCTGCCACCCGAGGATAGGAAGTGGAGGGTGATTCAGAGAGGGTTGTGACATTAGAATACCCAAACAGAGTAGGTGGGTAATTGGTGGGAGTATTAGAAATCCCACTCGACCTGAGGAATAGTTCGGGGAACCCAGGGATTAGACTTGGGGGCTCTTTCCCGTTATTCCAGTCATCTAACATCTCCAAGCATTCGACATCGCAAAATTCTGTTTTCTTCTGCAGCTGCTGACTCAGTAGCCGGAATGGCTGACACGGAACTCTCTTCCAAAACGGGAACGGTTGATAGGGGGATTTCTGAAGACATGTTGGCGCTTCTTTTGGACCTTGTGAAATAGGGATGAGTATTTTCTTTTGGTTTAACAACGGGTTGTTGAACCTTTCCTTTGGACCTCGTGAAGTATGAATGTGAGGCCAGAGTACCACAAAATCAACCACCCTTTTCTAAAACCTGGAGTTTGGCAAACAAACGGTTAGTCCGAAACAACATAACGGATAAGTAATCTCACGTTGGGTGTGATGCACTTATACAGTTGATCGTGTTGCTACTTGTAATCGATTGTAATGCGTTATTCCGGCTTATACTTTCCTTTGCTTTCATCTTCTTCCCCTCTTTATCAATTTTCTTTTACACTCTTTTTTTTTTTTTTTTTTTTTTTTTTTTTTTTTTTTTTTTTTTTTTTTTTTTTTTTTTTTTTTTCCTACGTATCATGTCCCCGCATGAATCAGACCGGGCGTAGTTCGGAAAATCGGGAATTGAGTAAATCAACTAATTCTTGCAAGAAATGCTTTAAGAGAAAAAAGGAAAATATATTCATATTTTTGCTTATTTTTTTTATTATTTTTTTTTTGCTTGCTTTTTGTTTTGCTTTTTGATAGAAAGACTTCTAAAAATAAAAAAATTTATTTGCTTTGGAGTAAAATCCATATTTTTAAATTTTGATTTTTATTGATTTTTCTTTTTATTTCATGAAAAGCAGTAGAAAGAACGAAACCATTTTTTTTAGTTTTTTTTTTGAATTTTCTAAGGAAAGATTTTAAAGAAGGAACTAAATGAACAATATTTTTTTTTTTTTTTTTTTTGGATTTTTTTTTTTTGGGGGTCGGAACCGATGAGGTTTTCCTACGTATCTCACTTCCGGTGAGAATTAGACCCGCGTAGTTCGGATATAAAAGAACTAAATCATTTTAAGAAAAGAAAACAAACTATTTTTAAACAGCATTTCTAAAACTAATTATTTTCAAAGGAACTAAGAAAATTTATTTGGAATTTTTGCATTTTTCAAAATTATTTTCAAAGAAACTAAACTATTTTCGTAAAATTAAGAAAATTTATTTGCATTTTTCAAAATTTACTTTCAAAGAACTAACTATTTTCGTAAGAAAATTTATTTGGAAATTTTTTTTTTTTGCATTTTTTCAAAATTTATTTTCAAAGAACTAACTATTTTCCATGAAACTATTTTGGCTTTATACCTTGACGTTTTCCACTTCTTCCCCTCTTTTTAACAAACCGGTCGGCATGTAAGATCGAAACTGATAAATGCACACAGAAAGATGCAACAAGTTGGTCTTTTGTTTCAGGTACACCTGTCCTAGACAGGCCCAACCCTTGTGTTGAGCCTCCTAAGTCAAATATGCACATGATGCAAATAAACGTTCCTATCGGGGATCCGGCATAAGGTTTTGTTATTCTAAGTCATCATCCTGTTGGAAAAGTGTCTAGACTGGCTTTAACTCGAGCGGACAACTCGAGCCGAAGAGTGTCAGTGCACCGGTAGCATGGCTTTCCGGCTTAATTGACAAACTCTCCGCCTAAACATGTGTGACTACAAAATCCTTCACCGGGTGCCAAGCACCACGACTATCTTGAGAAAAACGGGCTATGTCCAGCAAATGCCCGATATTATATTTCAACGAGACTCAGAAAAGAAAAATGGGTATCGGCACAATTTATATACAGTTCACAAAATATCAAAGCGGTAAAAGCAACATTTAGCATATTAAATATAAACATGTAATAAAATCAGATAATAAATAAGCCAAATACAACAATTATTCAAAGCTCGAATTCTTAAACCATGAACCAGTGGTTCTGGGTTTGTGTCCCCAGCAGAGTCGCCAGAGCTGTCACACCTCCTTTTGGCGCGCCCCTACCCCGGAGGGTAGATGCGTAAGGGAGTTTTTCCAATTTAAGTGACAATATTCGAAATGAGATTATTTATTTATTTTTAGAGTCGCCACTTGGAATAAATTATGGTGTCCCAAGTCACCCATTTATTTAAATCTCAAATCGAGGAAATTTTTGACTTTCCAAATGAAGTCTGCAAACCAGAAATTCTAAGTAAGGAATTCTGTTGACCCGAGGGAAGGTGTTAGGCACCCCCGGATCCCGTGGTTCTAGCACGGTCGCTTAAATTATTGTAATGGCTAAATATCTGATTTTAAAACATGTTCAATACTATAATGCAATTTTAAATCATTTACCGCGTTTGGTTATTTTTAAGAAAAAGTGAACATTATTATTAAGGGGCCCCGCAATTTTATTTCTTCCATTTAGCTAGGCTCGTAACATTTTATTTTCAAAAAAGGAAAATCCTAAGGTGACTACATTTTTTTTCTATTTAGTTTGTCTTTAAAAGAAAAGAAAAAGTCCTAAACAATTACATGCTTAAAAGGCTACTCTATATTAGTACAAAAGGTGTTCCCTCACAAGCCGACTGAATGACAAATTTATTCTTCAAATTATAAAGCTAACTACAATTTGACAAAATTAATAAAACGGAAAATAACAACAAATATTAATCAACAACTTGCTTTTCTAATCATTTCAGAACTTGAACTTCCAATTCGAGCTTACATCAACACATGGTTTTTAGAATGTGTACCTGGTATTGAAAGGAATGGAAAGATCGCAAATCAACAGGGCGGTGAAAATACAGCAAGCAGTAGCTTCAACACGGGTCAAAAACGTTGGGCTCAGGGCTATAATCAGCAATGAGAAGAAAATAGAGCAGTGACAGTAGCTAACATAATTGTCCTTTCTTACAAGTTTATCAATTTTGGGGTTCATTTTTCTTAGCGAATTATAGGTATAAAATGCATCATCCACAACAGTGTATTTCACAAATTTACACAAAGCCTTGATCTTATCCTCAATTTCAATCAACATGTATGCTTTTATATTGAAAAATTTTGTTTTCAATATTACATCTGCACTTCCAAGTGGGATAAACTCAAGAATTTGACCACTGGTCAGAGCTTGAAACTTCACCACCAAGCTCAAACGGAACCCCCACAAACTCCCACTTCGAACTGGGTTTGACAAAGACAGAAGCCCGTTATTTTTAGGTCAAAACGAAGCTCCGTTTTTGCTGGATTTTTGTTGCCTTTTAGATCTGTTTTTGGACTGATTTCCGTTGGATTTGGGGTTTGTTTTCGAAGCTGATTTGAGGGACTGTATCAGCTAGGCTTTGGCAGCGCTTTTTTTGGGGCTGATTTTGGTGGATTTGTGATTGTTTTTTTCAGCCGATTTTCAAAGGTTTGGGGGGCTGTTTTATGGTGTGGCTGGTTGGTCCTGAAGGGTATGAGCTGTATTTCATATGGTGGAGGAAATCATGGGAGTTAAAGTGTAAAGGTAGAATGTGGGGCAAGGAATGATGAACAAATAGAAGTGGGTTACATGAGTGGGGAAAGTGGGTAGTGAGTGGAGAAAGTGGGTAAAGTGGGAACAAATTCAAATATGGTAAAGAATTAGGTGTTAACATCCATCTTGTGAGTTATGGCATTGTACACTGGTTGAAAGAATTCTATAATACCGTTTTCTGCATTTAATCTCACCAAATAAGGCCACGGGGAATCATGTATGGGAGGTGGGAGTGCAGGCAACAGGGACGCGTAGCGCCATCTTTTACAAACAGCACCGAAAGCAAAATAATCGCCAGCGATGAGACATGATGATATTGATGTGAGTATGTCTGTTGGAATACCATCAGACCACAATTCATCACCCTCCATTCACTTTAAATTTTGTATTTGTGACAACGTACGGCCACTTCAAATAAATAGTGCTGTGAAACCCTAACGTGTCCAACTAGAATTGGGACTCCTTACCTTATTTAAACTACAACTGGCAATGAGTCCGAAATCCTATTATTTATGAGAAAGGGAAATTAAAGACCGACTCATATTATTTAAAGCTAATTTTCTTTTCCCTTCTCTATATTAGTCTTCGACCAAAAAAACAAAAGGAGGTTGCAAGTTTTGCCAACGGTAAGCTTCCTTATGTTCTCGATCGGTATTTTCTTTAGTTGAAGTCAGCACATGTATAGTATCTTGCTTTAATTTCTATATATGTTTGTTGGAGTAGTTTTCTTTAGAGGTAATTACATGTTTCTAGGTTTCCTCCTCCCCCTAAATATTTTTATAGAGCTCATCTTTATGGTGATGTGTGAAAGGCTTCTGATGAGTTCCATCACGATTTAAGCCGTGAAGCTATGAGATCTGACGGCTTATCACTTTTCACAATTTGTTTTTTTGGTCTTTCTTTTCTTTTCTTTTCGGAAATATTATACTATTTTTGTTTTTGAGAGTATTGGTATTTTGGTTTGCTTTTGTGATAACTTTTGTTGGTTTTTATATTTTGGTAATATTAAACTTATGCATTGTATTTCATAATTGTAGATAAGATATTTTAAGTAAAAAATTGGACAAAGAGCGCAAAATTTGTTACAAGAACCGTTAAATATAGAATAGAAAAAAAAAATTGGTTGAAGGAAAAAAAAGCCAAGTTAGAATTATGAACATTGATGATCATTAGGTTTAAACAATTGGTATTCTATTTTTTCTTTGAGTCCATGCTAATCATGACAACTGAGTAGCCGAAATCAAAAGGCAAAACTTGCTTTTTGTGCTTTAGGTGTAAAACCTAATATGTTGGTTTTTGTTTTTAAACTCTAAATTAGATAAACTTTTTTCGTGTAAAAACTATCAATTTCTTTTGTTTAAAAACTTGATCGATTTGTAGGTAAAACTAATTCTAGAATACAACTAATAATTAGCTCGCGTTTCTTTCGTTTTCTCATTTATTCTTAAGACGCAAAATACAGTATTTTGCTTTAATTTCTAGACTAGATGTTTGTATTAGCAGGAATCAAGAAGATAGCAAAAGTTAATTACAGTGTAGTATGCAACGGAAATATCCAATGAACTAAATGAGAAATTGGAGTTTAATTAACTTTTACTTTCTTGAATGATGGATTGGCTTGAAACACTTTCCTCCATCTTAGTCAACCTAATTCTTTGAATCTCTTTTCTTTTGCAGAAAAAAAGAGAGATGAGGTTGGTAGAATACAAGAGTGAGAAGTCAGAATATGGTGGATTTCCTTTTTCTGCACAACCACACCCTTGGCTTGTTATTTGTCATGGAATAGACAGGCAAAAGCAAACTTTTTACAGCATATCAGAGGATCGATACTACGTGAGGACTATAGTTGAGCTTCGAAACAAAAGAATATGTGCTTATGCTCATGAATGGCTAGTGTTATTAGACTATGATTCTGGTGACTATTACTTTTGGAATCCTACTTCCGACGACAAAATTCAGCTCCCACCTCTCCCAAATATTGGTGTAGATTGCCTCTTGTCCGCACCACCCCATGATCCTGAATGTCGCCTTGTCTTCCTAACAAATGAGAGTCGCACGTATGTGAAGCCACCTACACTTTACTTCTGCAAGCCAGGTTATGATCAAGAATTTTATAAACAAGAAATGCCACAAATTAATGGAGATGACTATTTTTTTCTAACTTTGACAGTCTTCAAGGGAAAATTTTACGGATTAATAAACAATAGATCAATACTATTATGTTTGGATCTAGATAATGACTCGGGAGTAGCAACAATTACACAAATGGTTAACCAATCTCCTTATGAAGGATTCCCAGACATAGTATCGGTTGGAGAATACCTTATTCAAGACTCATGTCACCAAAATGATACGTTGTTATATGTTCACAAGTTGTATCATGGAAGGCACCAAAAAGAGGTATTCGGTTTTGTAGTGTTTCAGTTTGATTTTGTAGAAAATGAGTGGGTAAAAGTGAAGAGCATTGGTGAAACTGCAATTTTTTTAAATTATTCCACGGGAACAACTTGCTCCACAAAAGGCACTAATATTGAGAGAGAATCCATCTACCTCATTGAGGGCCGTCGTCTTTATGTCTTCAGTTTGGAAACACAGAGCATATCGGTATCCCTTCCTTGCCCACATGTTAGCAAGCAATACTCGGAGTTCCAGTGGTTAACCCTCTTCTCAATGCAACAAGGGGTTTGCAAAAAGACCTAAAACCAATTTCTGATCAAATATTAAATTTTGTTTTTTTGTTATATTAACAACTTTTGTTCTTAGTTTAATCGATTTAAGTAGGTCGGTATTTAGATTTTGTTTTTTGTTAGTATGATCATTCACTTCAATTCATTTTATGACATATGAGTACCTTTCCGATATAATTAATTTGTTTGATTTGGTTCACTGAGCATTAACATCGGGTGTTTTTATTGTTGAAGATTGTTTTCATATTATAATATTTTTGTTTCATCAAGTTCTAAATTCCGGCAACCCTTGTGGTTGAATTGAAGTGGTTTAATAACATATATTCTATTATCTCTTACGATCGGGTTATTTAACTAGTTACTATTTAAGTAATACTCTATCCGTTTTAATTTATATGAACCTATTTTCTTTTTAGTCCGTGCCAAAATGAACGATCTCTTTATATATTTGAAAACAATTTATCTTTATGCGATGATTTATAGCCAGACACACACACACACACATATGCCTCATTTTACTCCACAAGTTCAAAAGTCTTTTATCGTTTCTTAATTTTCGTGCCCAATCAAATGTGTTCACATATATTAAAACGCAAGGAGTATTATAATTTGAAGTAGACGTTTTAATAGGGGAAATTACCCTATATACCTACTCAATCAAAAGTAATTACCCTTAATTACCCATTTGAAAAATAATTACATCAATACATATCCTATTAGAACTAATTACCCGCAAATTCAATTCTTACGATGGACATATCTAGCTTAAGGAGCAAAAGTGTGAATCCTAAAAAGAAGCCAAAGAATAGTTAGCTTTTTTCAACAGTATGTAGTGTAGTTAGTATCGTGCCTTTTGTTGTTGCTATCATCACCTTTTTTTTAAAAAAAATTTGTGCTCCAAAAGTTATTTTATCTTCTAAAAGTAAAACAAAAATAATAAGTACTATATAATTAAAATTTGAATTTTCATGTGTGTTGAAGTGTTTGATGTTGGAATTTATTGGGTATTGTTCTTTGATTAAATTTATTGGGTATTGTTCTTTGATTATGATACTAATGCTAATTTTCAAATATTTTATTAATAAAAATTCAAATTCACCATTGAAGGAGCTTGAAGCTTGAAACTCATAACTTGGGTTGTTTGAGTTTTTAATTGTTTTGATCCGATCCTATATGGGTGTGTTTGAAAAGTTCATTGGAGGTTGTAACTAATATTTTAGTCAATTTGGTATAGTAGATTTTAGAAGTTTGGGTTGAAATATAGTTGAACAAGAGAAAGAAGATGAATTTGTATTGTATACTCAAATTGTATACAAATATATCATTTTGGAATACAGTTCATTCCAACTATATACCCTATTAGTATAGCTATATATTATATTGGTATCATATGTTAGTAGAATTATTTTTTGGTTGTCTTAGCTGCATTTATTAGTACAATATTTTATTTATTTTTAATAATAGTAATATAGCACAATATCTTGAAATACTTTATTATATTAATATGTGGTACACTATCTTTTTATTTTTCTCTTTATGCATGTGTGTTATGTAATAGTAGTATAGTCAATAGTTATCGGAAATTAACCAGTAAAATAGTATATCATGTTGGTATAGTTATATACCATATTGGTATCATATTGTAGTTTGAATATTTTTTTTGGTTGTTTTGGCTGCATTTTTAAGTGAATTCTATTCTGAAATTATTTATGAACGTGATTTACAGGGGCTGGAATTTTTTGGTGCTGATGGATATAAATTAGGTAATAGTTTTTATAATTATAGGCAATCATTGGAACGACCCATACAATTATATATCATGTTCGTATATGGAATAAGCAAGTTGCTTTGCGAATATTTAGCTTGCGATGCGAGCATGTAATTTTTCCATACTTTTATTGTATCCTTTAATGTTTTGGTACAGTAATATAGTCATAGATAGTTCTAGCAATAGTCTAGAGCAATCATATACTTTGTTGGTATATATGTATACCGTATTGGTATCATATGGTACTACAAGTCTTTTTTGCTACTTACATTTTTATTGTATTTTTTAATGTTTTATTATCATTTCTATTCTAACTAGTATATATGAAGATTCAGTGGCTGTAGATTATGTTTTCTTGCTCCATCACTGGTTGGTGTTACCGCTAATGGTAGAGTATGTACTGATATTTGTAGGGAAAGAGTTCAAGGTTTGCATGACAATCACGTAAAATTTGAAAGGAACAACAAATAAAGAAAAAAATAATTAAAAAAAAGTAAAGAAGGAGTCAAATTTGAGTGTGAAATAAGTTATGGTAAAAATAACAATAATACAATTTATGCAAAAATAAATGAATAAAAGAAAAAGAAAAGAAAAAAATAGGAAGAAAACGAGAAAAAAGAAAAGGAGAAAAGAAAGAAAAAGAAAAAGGAAAAAAAGAAAAGAATCATAGAAATAAAAAAGAATTAGGGAATAAAGAAAAAAATTCCCCACAAAAACTACTATAGGTAGGAAATATAATTAATTTATAAGTAAAAAAATAAATGGGTAGACAAAAGTAAATAATATTATTTTTATGAATAAATGTGTCAAACCCCTGTTTTAATTTGCTTGTTAGAAGGATAAGTTCAATCTGTGTTCCAATTGTCTCTAACATGCCCAGCCTATATATATATATATATATATATATATATATATATATATATATATATATATATATATATATATATATATATATATATATATATTATTGCGCGTTCTTAGAAAAATAATAATTATCGCTAGCTAATATTCTTGTCATTCCATCTCCAAATATGTCTTGTTGCTTGTAATTCTGCGTGTACCATAATTTAATAAATGTGTTTTTTTTTCTTCAAAAAAAGCATAAAAATAGCACTATACTTTTTAAGAATGTATTTGAGACAGAGAAAATAAAAGGTAATGACAAATGTACAAGTAAAGAAAATGATAGATTTTTAAATCTATTTAGCTAATTCAATAAATAAAGAACTCTGATCCGCTCCAGTATTTTGTTCCACCTATAAGCATCTTCTTGTGCTTTATAATTACAAAAGTAAGAATTATTTGATAATTGATAACGATACACACATACTATTAATCAAGGTGCTTGATCCGGCCGTTACCTTAAAAATTACGAGAGTTGGACATGTCGTTCTAGAGTTTGTAACTTCTTCATATGTACTTTTTTTTTCTAAAATTTTTGTATACTTGCATTCCTTTACATATATATTTAATATAATGATTATTTTGATATCTTTTTCCTTCACGTGAACAAATGCATGAAAATAATCATAAAAAGATCATAGCTATTTTTTTAATCTTCAAAATAGACCAAGAAAATAAATTAATTAAACAAGAAACTTGTGGATGTATGGGTGTCTAAGGGATGGACCGGACCGGGCTAGGTAGGAAAAATTAATAACCGTACGGATTGTGATTCGGGCCGATTACGAGGTGAGGCTTACCGGGTTTAACGGGTTCGGGTTCATCCGGGTATAAATAAACCGTAAGGTTACAGGTACAAGGGGCCGGGCCAGGTTATTTTTTTTTTGGTATTTTGTATTTTGTATAACTATTGTAATTTATATTAATATAAAGTAAAAATATAAAGAATACAATGAAGATGGAAAAAAAATTACACTTATAAATTGGAAGTTTTACATTTTAAAAAAAAATTCAAACTTACAAATGAAAGGTTTACATTTAACAACAAGTAAATTAACGAAAAAATAGTAAATTCAAAGGTATTGCATTGCCTTAGACTCTAAAACCTTAAAAAATAAATAAAATAAAAATAAAATATAGCTTTTAAACCGGGCCGGGCCGGTTAACCGGTTGAACAGTAATTTACGTTGATTTGACCGGTCCGGTTAACCGGTTGACAATATGTGAACGGAACAAACCCCCCGACCCCTTTAGCCTAGCCCCACCTGGCCCCTTTGTACCGGTTCGGGCCGTTTCGGTTTTAACCGATCTGGGCCGGTCCGAAAATGGGCTGACTTGGCCGTTAGACACCCATATATGGATGTAATTATAGATGGAAATTTTACCACATATAGAATAGGTTAGTACCCTATTTATAACATATATATATACCTTTTTAAGATTTTACATAATATAATAACCTTTTTTATTTTGTAGCAAAAAATTTATACTTTCCTATATTTAAGCCTTATTAGATGGTACAAAATATTTTTCTCTCACCAATTTATGGTATAACTCCCGTTTTTTGTGAAATGACGCCGCTTAATACAACTTAATACACCTAAATACAGATTCACCTTCCCATGATTTGCGTTGAAACGTTACTTTTTTCCCGCTTAATACAGCTTAATACACCTAAATACAGATCATGATTTACAGGAATCCCTGTTTGTGCGGCGTCATTTCATGTTGTATTATTGAATACAATTCGTTTAATATACTATATACATCATAAAATAACGTAAAACATATTTATATCGTGTAATATAGGAAAGAGTTTCTATTTATTGCTAATTAGGTCTTAATGAATGTCTTTTGTGAAAAATTCTCATTATAGATACTAACTAAATAAGCATATACAAGGGAAAGACCAAAATTATACTTCCGCGGATACCAAATAATGTAAATTACTTTCATTTAACACACATAAAAGTAGCCAATGCTCACAAAAAAAATTAATTACGGACATGCAAAAAAAAGAAAGAATACACTTGTATATTTTTTAACCACATACAACAACAACAACAACAACAACAACCCAGTATAATCCCACTTAGTGGGGTCTGGGGAGGGTAGTGTGTACGCAGACCTTACCCCTACCCTGGGGTAGAGAGGCTGTTTCCAAATAGACCCCGGCATCCTTCCCTCCAAGAACTTCCCACCTTGCTCTTGGGGAGACTCGAACTCACAACCTCTCGGTTGGAAGTGGGGGTTGCTTACCATCAGAGCAACCCCTCTTGTCTAAAACTTTTTTTAACCACATACAATGCCAAAATAATCCAACAAATCAATAAGCCACAACATATAGATAATATATGTGCCGAAGATAAAATAAGAAAGTCACAACAAGGCTGAATAAAAGAAAATAAATAGTGTTTCATTCATACTGACTATATGAATTGACAGTGTATTAAAAAACATTTCAACGCGAATACGTAAAAAAAACTCATGTGGCAGCATGAGCATAACAACAACAACAACAACAACCCAGTATAATCCCACATAGACCCCTACCCTAGGGTAGAGAGGCTGTTTCCAAATAGACCCCCGGCATCCTTCCTCCAAGAACTTCCCACCTTGCTCTTGGGGAGACTCGAACTCACAACCTCTCGGTTGGAAGTGGGGGTTGCTTACCATCGGAGCAACCCCTCTTGTCTAAGTGGCAGCATGAGCCTGATTATGAAAATAATTAATTGCTTTTGTAAATCAGGTTGATTCTTGGAATCAAAATATTTAAATAGGTTTGCTTTTGTTTTTAAAGTCATATTAATAACCCAAGAAGTATATTGTAGAATATTTAGAGAATTCCTTTATACTCCAAAATTATTTCAAGGAATCCGTACCGTATAACGATAAATAAATTATTCTTATATGAATAGATAGATAAAAATTAGAGTCGCTACTACCATGGTAATTATATGATTCTGTTGTATCAAAGATTCCAAGTATTTTTTTCTAAAGAAATCTTAGATGACCAATGTGTAGGAATATAAATCTTAATTAAATCCATAAAAGAATAATATATTTTAAAATTCAAGATATATTGATCCAAATAAATATTATGGGCTAATATAATTGAATTAATTATATAAGTCCAATATATATGGATTAAATAAATAAGCCTTAGTCCATTGGGCTAGCCCATTTAATTGGGCTAAAGTGATGAGCCCACTTCATTAAGCCCAAGATGACATCTTCCTATAGGTCCAGTTTGGTGCCACGTGTCGAATGACATGGCGCGCCAAATCAAATGGAAGAGCCAATAGGATCATGCCACGTGTCAAAATGACAAGGCATGCCCAGTCACACTGAAAAGCCAATGAAATCGTGGCACGTGTGCAAGTGACATGTTCTGGCCAATCAAATGTGACCATGTCACACTCCAATTTGATTGGTCGAAAAGAGTTTGTTCTCATCATAACTCTTCCCTTCCACAACACTTCATAACTCAAAAAAGACACCAGAAGTTATAACAGGAAGCAAGGAAGAACTCGTGGATCAAATGCTGCAAATTCCTCCACAAGTTTCAAGCTTCAAGTTCAATCTCAAGAAATAAAGTTCAAGCTCAAGAACAAAGGACAAATCAAGTTCAAGCTCAAGAACGAAGACCAAATCAAGTTCAAGTCTAAGCAATCAAGCTCAAGAACAAGATCATCGTTAGTGGCAACAAGCATAGATTCAAGATCAAGCTCAAAGGCCCTTGAATTTATTTACCATTGAAAAGAAGAATCAGAGGATTCATAGAGATTGTAACACTCAAATATTCAAAATAAAATACTATGATTGTTGCGATATTTTTGGTCCTAATTTTATTTTCTTGACGCAAATTTATTGTCTCCAAATTCTGGCACGCCTAGTGAGACAGTCTCTACCTCTCATCTCAACTTTTCAATCACCAAATTTCAAGAACATTGAAATGACTTCGAAGAAAATCAATTCCAAATCAACATCCACCAAGGATGCTAACTCCAGGTTCTATACTGATGTGGAAAGCATCATTGATGTTACCTTTGGAAGCTTCAGACCAGTTACGAGGAGCAAGGCAAGCTCTTTAGGACAACAAGCATCCCAAGTGTCGTCCGCATCAACCCTGTTTTTGGATCTTCATCCTCAAAAGGAGCAAGATCCTCCACAAACGCATCTGAATGAGGAAGCGATGTTGCTGTAAAGATAAAGAAAACTGTTGCTCTGCTTGACCTCTCTGGATCCAAGCACTCTGCGTTGAAGGAAGATGATATGCTTCAAGTGATGGATCCTACCTACTTACACCACATAGAATGAGCCAATCAAGGATCAATCTGTGTGAAAATCCATGATACTCTTCGACAATCATGCAAGCCATGGTGACAAACACTTCATCTATGGAGGAGTAGTTGGCAAACTTGACGGAAGCAATCGCTGGCTTGACCAAATGCATGCAAAATTAAGAGGCCAAAATTGACAAGCTAACAGACAGGGTGGGAATTTTGATGGAAGAAGAATCCACCCATGCACTCGGCAAGCTCCCAGAGGTTCTAGAGAGTGACTCTCCCCCGAGACAAGCAACATCCACTAAGGCTATCCCTTTCTCATCTGAAAGGATGATTCCAATAGATCAATTGAAGGAATTTATTGAAGGAACCATTAAGAACAAATATGAAGTTGCTGTCAAATCCTCCCTTACATATGCAAAGCAGTACACTGCAAGGGTCGATATATTGAAGACACATGCTGGCTATCAACCTCCAAAGTTTTAGCAGTTTGATGGTAAAGGTAACCCAAAGAAACATGTGGCGCACTTTGTTGAGACATGCGACAATGCTGGGACTTATGGAGATTACCTCGTCAAGCAGTTTGTCCGCTCACTAAAAGGAAATGCTTTTGATTGGTACATGGGCCTCGAGGCTGGATCTGTTGATAGCTGGGATCAACTAGACCAAGAATTCCTTATTAAATTTTATAGCACAAGATGCACTGTAAGTATGATAGAGCTTACAAATACTCGTCAACGAAAGGGGGAACCAGTTATCGACTATATCAACTGTTGGAAGAATGCAAGCCTTAACTGTAAAGATAGGTTTAGTGAAGCTTCAGGTATTAAAATGTGCATCCAAGGCATGAATTGGGGATTGCAATACATCTTGTAGGGTATCAAGCCCGACATATTTGAAGAACTTGCAACTCATGCCCATTACATGGAATTGAGCATAGCCTCCGCTGGAAATGAAAGGCTGCCCATCTATGAACCTCGCAATAGGAATGACAAGCAAGAAGTTAGGAAGTGGGGAAAGTCCGTACCCAAGTCTGAAACCAAAGAAGCTATGAATGTTAACACGTCACCTATGAAGTTCACGACGAAGGTGAGCAAGAAGTAGAGTATGAAATTCACTTCTTTTAAAGATAAGTCAAGTGGAAAGCTGACCCTAAAAGAAATGCAGGAGAAAGAGTACCAATTTCTGGATTTTGATGTGCCAGCCATTTTCGAAGAACTCCTCGAGTTTAATCTCATTGAGCTTCCGGAGATGAAGCGAACAAATGAAGCTGGGAAAATAAATGACCCAAATTACTGCAAATATCACCAACTTGTAAGCCACCATCTGGAGAAGTGGTTTGTCTTCAAGGATAAAGTCATGGACTTGGCTCGCGAAAAGAAGATCATGCTTAAAGATGAGAAAGCAAGTGCAAACCAAGTCTCTATCACCTTATTCCCGGAGGTGCAGCTACCGGCAGGTTTTAAATTGTCGAAATTTGATCTCTATGACGGTCATGGCAACTCAGTGGCATATTTGAGAGGCTTTTGCAGCAAAATGAGAGGCGTCGGCGATAAAGATGAGTTGCTAATGGCCTATTTCAGTCAGAGCCTTAGTAGATTAGCCCTATAGTGGTACACCAAGCAAGACCAGACTAGATGGTTTACTTGGGATGATCTTGCCCAAGCTTTTGCTAATCATTTCCAATACAACCTGGAGATTATTCCAGACAGACTTTCATTGACAAAGATAGAGAAGAAGCCAGGAGAGAGTTTCCGAGAGTACGGGTTCAGGTGGAGAGAGCAATATGCCCGAGTGGATCCACCCATGAAGGAAGGTGAAATGGTGGACAACTTCTTACAAGCTCTAGAGCCCACATATTTTGGGCATTTGGTATCAGTTGTCGGGAAAACGTTTAATGAATTCGTTAAGATGGGGAACATGGTCGAGGAAGGTTTAAAATCTAACAAGATTATGAGCTATTTGGCGATAAAAGCCACAACCCATGCAATTCAAACAGGCACTGGAGGAGTCCTTGGGAAAAAGAAGAAAGAAGAGGTGGTCGTTGTAGAAGGAAGATCATGGTCCAGGAATCCTAATCCTTACTACCACCAACCTCGTCCACATCATCAACCTTACCCACCTGCACCATATGTCCCACCACAACACTACTATCCTCTCCCTATTCCATAATTTTTTAGTACACCACACTCAAACCTACCCACAACCGCAAACAACATGACATGCACCTGCGCCTTATAACTCATACCATACCCAGAATACATATCCACCACCCAAAACATATAAAAGCCCAAGTGGAATAGGCTTCCGTCCTAATCCCGGTGTCAGGAATGATAGGATGCAAAAGAAAAAGACTTTTACTCCATTAGGAGAATCATACACCAGTCTATTTCATAGACTAAGGCAGCTCAGAATCCTAAACCCCATTGAATAAAAAATCCCAAACCCACCACCAAGGAACCTGGACCATTCTGTTAGCTCGTGTTCATTGCCCTCATGTATGTTGCCCCAGCATTTTTCAGTCCAAATGACATCACCCTGTAACAGTATGTTCCCCAAGGTGTGATGAATGCCGTCTTTTCAGCATCTTTCTCATCCATCAGAATCTGGTGGTAACTCGCATAGCAATCTACAAAAGAAGCAATCTCATGTTTGGCACAATTGTTAATCAATATGTGAATGTTTGGCAATGGAAAATTGTCTTTCGGAGTTTCTTTGTTGAGGTCTCGATAATCAACCCACACCCTGGTTTTTCTATCTTTCTTTGGAACATGCACAACATTTGCTAACCAGGTGGGATATTTGGTAACCCGTATAACCTTCACTTCAAACTGCTTGTTGACTTCTTCTTTTATTTTCACACTGATATCTATCTTGAATTTCTTCAACTTCTATTTGATGGGCGGGGATTCTGAATAAGTGGGCAATTTATGGACCACCTAATCAGTGCTCAGTCCCGACATATCATCGTATGACCATGAAAATATATCTTTGTATTCATGCAGCAACTTTATTAAGTATTCCCTGAGTGAGGCTTCCAAATGAATGCTTATCTTTGTTTCCCGAACATTTTCCTGATCCCCCAGATTAATGGCTTCTGTCTTATTCAAGTTCGATTTGGGTTTTTCCTCATACTGACTCAACTCTTTACTAATTTCTTCTAAAGCTTCTTCATCATCATACTCCACCTCATTATCACATTCAGTTTCTTATATTACTATTTGATTATCAAGACTAGGCCGGGAATTCCTCATGCATGACACATCAGCCCTGTTACACAAGCTCAAGGGCACTTTAGGCCGGACTTGGTTCCCCTAATTGAAATTGAAGTTAACAAGCTCATTGAAGTTGGATTTATTCGGGAAGTTAAATACCCAACATGGGTTTCAAGTATTGTCCCTATGGGAGAGGATTACCGTGGACTTTGTTACTGGACTTCTGGTGACCCAGAAAAAGTTTGATGCTATTTGGGTTATTGTTGATAGGCTGACCAAGTCAACACATTTCATTCTGGTTACCACCACCTATTCATCGGAGAAATTAGCTGAGATCTACATCCGAGAGATTTTTCGCCTTCATTGGGTGCTGACATCTATCATTTCGAACTGAGGTACGTAGTTTACCTCGCACTTTTGGAGAACAGTTCAGCAGGAGTTAGGCACACAGTTGCAGTTGAGTACAACATTCCATCCTCAGACAGACAGTCAGTTCGAGAGGACTATTCAGATATTGGAGGATATGCTCCGAGACTGTGTTATTGATTTTGGAGGCTTTTGGGATCAGTTTCTACCTTTAGCAGAGTTCGCCTACAACAACAACTACCAGTCCAGCATTCAGATGGCTCCTTATGAGGTGTTGTATGGTAGGCGATGTTGGTCTTCAGTCGGATGGTTCGAGTCGGGAGAGGCTTGGTTATTGGGTACAGATTTAGTCCAGGAGGCCTTGGATAAGGTCAATATCATTCAGGAGAAGTTTCGTTCGGCTCAGTCGCGCAAAAGAGTTATGCAGATTGCAAGGTTCGATATGTAGCTTTCATGGTTGGCGAGCGATTATTGCTCCGTGTATCGCCTATGAAGGGCTTGATGAGATTTGGGAAGAAGGGCAAGCTTAGCCCTAGGTTCATTGGCCCATTGAGATTTTTGATCGTGTGGGAGAGGTGGCTTATAGACTTGCCTTTCCACCTAGCTTGTCAGCCGTGCATCTAGTGTTTCATGTGTCTATGCTTCAGAGGTATCACAGCGATCCTACCCACGTGTTAGATTTCGGCACTGTCCAGTTGGACAAGGATCTGTCCTATGAGGAGCCGTTACCCTCATCTATTTCCTGACTCAGGCACTTATTTCTTTTGTCCGTTGGAGGATGAACAGTTGTTATAGAGGTGGAGAATATGACGACCCAAAGGGTCATCACCGTATTTCTCCCATTTTCGCGCTTCTGAGGCCTTGGAAACCACGTTTTTAGTTGTCTCGATTTGCATGCGTAGTCTAGGCACGAAGCCAGAATTTTTTTATGTTAAAATATGTGAATTCTGTGAAAAATTTGTAGAATTTTGATATAAATATATATATATAATTGACTTTGGTCAACATTTTGGGTAAACGGACCCGAATCCGTGATGTGACGGCCCCAAGAGGTCCGTAGAAAAATATGGAACTTGGACATGTGCTCGACATCGAAATACGAGGTCCAGAACCCGAGTAAAAGAATTTTTCTGTTAAATTATTTTCTGGAAATATTAAGGAAAAATGGAAATAAAAATGAGTTAGAAAATATAGGTATCAGGCTTGTATTTTGGTTCCGACGCTCGGTACAGATCTTAATATGTGTTAAGCATTTTCTGTAAAATTTGGTCGAAATCAGATGTCGTTTGACATGTTTCAGACCTAAATATCTAAAGTAAGAGGTTGGTGAACTTTGAAAAGAAAAATGATGATTTTGGGGTTTGATTCATTGAATTTGATGTTATTTCGGTGATTTGATCACTCGACTAAGTTCGTAGGATGTTATTGAGTTAGTGTGTATATTTGGTTGGGAGCCCCGAAGGCTTGGGAGTGATTCAGAGGTGGTTCGGGGTGATTTTACACTTACAAAATGCATCAGAAATTCTCAGTTGTTGCAGACTAGATTTTGCTCTATGCGAACGCAACCCTCCTTCGTGTTCGCATAGGTCTGACTCACTCCTTCATTGTCACACCTCCCTTTTTACTACCCCAAAAATATAATAATGCTTATAGGGTATACCTCGATGTTCAAATACCCGAGACGGATATAATAGCACAGAGGAAAGAGTTTTTCCACTTAAAGGACAATCGATTCGGGATTTTGTTTTAATTATCAGAGTCGCCACTTGGGAAAATAATGGTGTCCCAAGTCACCGGTTAATCCCGAATCCGAGGAAATTGACTCTTTTATTAATGTCCACGAAACAAAGATCTGGATAAGGAACTCTGTTAACCCGGGAGAAGGTGTTAGGCATTCCCGGGTTCCGTGGTTTTATCACGGTCGCTCAATCATCGTTCTTGACTTTTGTTTAACTTATTACAGATTTCAACAATATGTATGTGCTTTTACTTTAATATTTTATAGAATTGTGACACCGCGAAAACACGCCTCGAGTCACACCGCAACCAGTACGCCTGTGACTTTTGGTATATTTCGGCTTTGCCGGGATTTAAAATTTGAGTTGCACCAGGTGCACACTCATTCATAGGGAAGTATATTAAGCCGTACCCTAAATGGTCTATCGGCTTTTAATTATTTTGGGTAAGACTATGGAATTTGCTAATAGTCTTCCCGGGTCTAGTTGTGTTATCCCATTACTAAAAAGGGGGCCCCGCTGTTTAATATCGTGCGAGGATCATCCCAATTACTTATTAAAGTACAATCCTACTTGTTCGACTATATTTTCTATACATATGTTTTTTCCTTAATATATTCGGCATTTCAGTATTAAGCCCAGGCCCTTTTCGTTTTTTCTTCGTTGGGCCTGGAATCTTGTTACTCCACTCAATTGGGCGTCAGATCCGCCCAGGTCCCAAAGACCCAGGCCATTCTTGAGCCTTTGCTCATAGGTCCAGTAGACCTTATACAATAATTCAGGCCCATGTCATTTCTTGGGCTCAAATTAAATCGTAACAACGATAATATAATTAAGAAACTTACAACAGAATAAGTATAAATCACTAATACTGAACTCAACTGCATTTTTATTTCATTAATACAAAGGAAAATCAGTACATAAATCATTAAGTCTGAACCAACTATATATCATACACAAAGCTTTAGCTAACAGATTGTCTCAAACTTTAATCTCTATTAACAAATTTATGCTAACCTTTGAATCACTTACTAATTTAAACCCAAAGTTACATAACTATATATGTTTGTGAGAAATTATGAGGATTATTTAGGGGATAAGGCGAGTTAGTTATAGTCACACTATTAACTATCGACTCTACTGCGAGCTAACTCAATTGATATTGCAAATTCAGCTCAAACTGAGTTGTCATTTTATACGAGTGTTTCTCCTTTTAGACTCAATTAGATTTGATCTTCTGTTCTCTTAAGACTAATTGATTACATGAATAATAGTTACTTAGTCTAATTACCCCATTGTACAACTTCGAACACTTATATGTGAGCAACTCAGAGACTTACACGTGATTAACTACTGATTTTATTGCGACTTGACTCATCATACAATTATTAACCCAGTTATAGCATGGATTACAACTTAATCTAGCGTTTTCTTCTTTAGATCTCACTTAATGTCTAAATACAGATTCATGACAGGATGGTTAGCTATGTGATTCTAATTTTTTACGAAAAAAGCTACTGTGAGGATCAATTACTGGTCTTGAGACTGTGATATATCAACTTATGTTTTAAGGTTCTTTACCTAATTAAACTAAGTGATGTACTACTGCTACTATACTACTACTACATTTACTAACTATTACAACATTTTGTGTTTGTTTCTCTACTACTACCTACTATAACATAAGTAGACTACAGATTCAAACTAAGACTACATCTATTAAAATAACAGTACATAACAATAACACAAAAATAAGCCGAGTCTTCATTTTATTTCAATCAACTCGCCATTACAGCTTCTAATGAATAGAAGAGTACCTGAATCGGCAAAGAAATCAATCAGTCTAAGGGTTAAGCAAGCAAGGTACAACAGAAGACTCAAACAGCAATGCAACAGTAGGAACTTGGACTTTAACAAATGAAGATCACATCAACGGCAAATAGAGACCCAGGAAAACACTCGAGCAGAAAAACCCACAAGGATCAAATGAATTTCTCACAGTTTCTCACTCGAAATAATGCAGGAAAGCCTATTGCTATATCACTAATATATCTCTGAACTTTTCTTCAAAAGCCAGCCCCTAATTTACTCTTTTTGGGAGTATTTATAGGAAGGGAATGGGCTGATGACTTGGGGAGAAAGTATGGGATTAAATCCCACTTCTCCCCCTCTTAAACTTACCAAGTTTTCACTTAAGGCCACATTTCTGTTATTAAAACCCTTCCAGCATGTGCTGGAAGGTTCTAAAGATTCCCTTTTGGGGCTTTTTACCAATGTATCCTTAGGGGTTAAAGATTTTTACAGATTTGCCTTTTTAGTGAGACCATTATACCCTTAAACTTCTGCAAAATTACAGAAATCAGGGGTACAAATGATTCCCTTACCCCCATATGTGTCAAACTATTTACCAATTTACCTTTTGGTTTCCCTTTATGCCCTTAATGAAAAGGTTGTTTTACCCGACCTACCTAGGTTTGGAATCCAGCTTTTGGGCCTTATTTATCCTATGGCCAGTCCTTGCATTGGCATTTAAGGACTGGCCAATTTCTATTATTTAAAACTTAGCCTATGTTTCATTTTTAGTTAATTAACCTATTTAATTCATTTTGAAACTAATTGTAGGAGTAGCCTGCTTTATAAATGTATTTAAACTTATTTAAATTTAGCCAGTCTCAAGTTGAGACTTGGCTTGGGTGATTAAACCCATTTACTGAACCCAATTGGGCCCAAAGCTTTTGCAGGCTTGGCCACTTGAGGTTCAGGGCTCAAAAAGAGCCTGGGCAAGTCTGGTATTGCAGACTTAGCCCATTTTTGCATATTCTAGCCTTTAAACTGATCAACAGGCTGGGCATAAGGTCTTTGCAGACCTAGCCACCTGAGACTTAGGGCTCAAATGAGCCTTGGTAAGCCTTCATTTGCAGACTTAACCAATTTTGCACAACTAGCCCCTTTGAGGTGGACTAGTGTGTTTGGACCTTGTAGAGTTGATCAACTTTGCAAAATTGACCACTTTTTTGGTCAGTTATTACCTAATAGCCTATTTTTTGTTCATTTTTAGTCTTAAGCCTATTTAAAAACTAGCTATTTTCATGGAACCTAGTACTATCAGCTATAACCAATTCCTTAAGGCTTAATCAGTGTTAATCAAATACTCACACTCAACAAGAACTACTAAAACTCAGTCATTTTCAACAAGTGTTGCATACAGGGGCACACAAGATTAAACAAAATGCATTAATCAACTAAAACTCAGAGAAGGCAATTGATATGGTTGAATCTCAGTCAATTAACTCACATTATCCAATTTTATGGGACAAAGTATGAACTCATGTCAATTTAGACCTAGTTACTATCAGCTCAAGTCATATGACATTTGAAGAACTTCAAAACCATTAAAGTTCATGGCACAAGTACACACAAAGCATAGAACAGCTAAAGCATGACTGAAAATAAACATGGATATTTGCTTTTTAAAGATGAGACATTGGAGACCAAACAGAGAAACTTAAAGACAAGGGTGAAGAATGCACAAGAGTGACATAACATGAAGATGAGAAGATAACAGAGTATGCATGTGAGGAGAAGTTATACTATAAGAGTCAAAACAGATCCAAAACTATATGATTTAACAAAATGAAGAGAAGAAAAGAGTCAAAGTAACTTGGACTTATTAGCAATGACTTTAAGCAGACAAACAGAAGAAATAAGAGACAAAAATCAACAGTCGTGCTTTTTTGAAATGAATCAGAAACCAACAGTCAAAATGACAAAGAAAAGACGAAATCTTTGAACTCAGAGTAAAGAACCATGAGAGATAGAATAGAGGAGACAAATCAAAACAAGCAAATAACAAACAGAAACCCTAGCACTAACAAGCTTTTCGAATTAAAGAAACAAGTAACACAGAGATAGATGTGGAAAGTGAACAGGTTAAGAAGTCTTATGACTAAACATATGTAATCAGAGAAACAGACAAGAACGAGATGTGAGACATAGGGCAGATGAACAGAAGCAAGAAAGGAAACAAAAGATAAGCAAAGAAAAGCCCTAAAACTAACATGCTAAGTACAAGAGTCAGAAAAAGACATGTAAAACAAGAAAACATATAGATTAAACAAAAAAATGAAGAAACAAACAAAGAAAATGAAACATAAGGGAAAAAGGACACTTAGCTTAGCGGGGTCTGTCCCCCAAGCTTTCCTTTCCCTTTTTATTTCTTTTTCATGTATTTTCCCACACTCTTGTTCGTTTTCCTCTTTTTTATTTATTTTCTTATTTTTCTTTCTGTTTTTCTGTTTTAGAATTCAAGATGAAGTCTTTAAGGCTTTTGGGTTGTAGTGGGGTGTTTGGGTAGGGTAAAGGATGGATCTTTATAGGGTTCAAGTTTTGAGTCGCCGGAGTTAGTGTTCCGGCGACCTTTATTGGGATATTCGAGGGATTCTGGGTATATTCGAAGGATTTTAAGGCTGGGGGTATAGATCGGACCAAGGCGGTCCGATTGGCATTGGTTTGACGGGGAGGCTCGTTGTTTGGGTGGTCACCGGTGGTAGGTTCCGGTGACCGGAGTTCAAGAGGAAGGGTCTGTTTTAGGGTTTCTTGGTTTTTGGTGGGGGAAAAAGAAGAAGAAGAAGGAAAAAGGAAAGGAGAAGGATTGGGGGTGGCCGGAGACCACCGTGGGGGGTGGTGGCCTCCATGACCGGCTAGGGTTTGAAGGTTGAAGATTGAAGAAGAAGAAGAAAGGGAGAGAAGGGTTTTGGGGCGGCTAGGGTTGATGAAGGTTGCAAATGGTCGTCTCCCTTCAGACAAGAGCCTTTTATAGGCGAGGGAGTTGAGATAATCCGGACCGTTGATCTGATGAAGATCAACGGTCACCAATTGCGTTACACAAACGGCGTCACTTAGTCACTTAAGAGACCACAGACTTCCACCCTCAGATCATTTCAAATGAACGGCCATGATCACTCCTATTTTGATTTTATTAACTAAAAATTCTACTAATTATTTCCACCGTTGGATTTGACCTGATCGAGTGGTGGAGATTGAATCTCGCCCTTGTCTTTGAATTTATCCGGACTACATCCTTGGCCGTTGGATCAGGCCTAATAGACGGTTGAGATTAATTAACTAACCAACAAAATTCCATTAAAATTCTCAACCGTTGGATGGTGATAAACGAACGGCTGAGATCAAATGGCCTTTGGGATCAGACGGGCCAACTCTTTTGGGCTAATTCACTGGGCCAAACAATTGGATTTCAATTGGCCCAGTTTATTATACCTATATATATTTTTTTTTGTATTTTCTGGTATTTAATTATTTAAACACCCTCTTTTGTATATTTTTTGTTTTTCTTTTCTTTTATGTATTATTAAAAATTAATCAATTTCCTACTTATACTAATTTTTGACATTTTTTGGTAATTTTATTATTTTTTCCTTAATTTCCGCTAAATAAAGCTATTTTTGATGATTTTTCTTTTAAACTAATTAATTTAAACAATATAAGTACTTAACCTATTTTTTTTCCCTAATTTCCAATTATTTAAACACAAAAACGTAGCTAATTTTCAAACAAGGCATGCAATTGCACTCAAAAATATATATTTTTTAATTTTGGAACTTATTTGCCCGGTGCAAAAATCATGTGCTCACAATCTTGTCACGACCTGGATTCCCACCATCGAGATCGTGATGGTGCCTACTCGTGGTAGCTATGCAAGCCAATTTACTCACCATTTTTTCATTAATAAAAACCATCATGTTGTCAATTTAATAATAAGAATAATAATAATAACATTAACTGCGGAAGTCTACTTTCATAAATCTGAATATAAATGTGAAATACTCAACATAATTCCTCAACCCAAGATGTGGAGTCACAAACGCACGAACTACTAAGAATAACTACACATAATGGTCTGAAAAAAATATAACAATCATCTGTCTCAAAACAATGAGACAACAATAATAATGAAAAATATAAGAAGAGACGCCTGGCCTGCGGACGCCTGCAAGCTACCTCAGTCTCGTGGGTATGAAAATCCTGCTACCGAACTAATGCTGATGCTGCTGCTCAAAACCTGGACCTGTGCAAAAATACATAAAAGTGTAGTATCAGCACAACCGACCCCATGTGCTGGTAAGTGCCCGGCCTATCCCGGCGACGTAGTGACAAGTCTAGGACCAAACACTCACATAAACATATGCAGTTCTTTATACATATGTACCACAAAACAACAGAAATAATGATTAACCAAATAAAAGGGATGGAACATAATATGGGGAGCACAATTGAATATATATAATTCATCAATATAATAGAAAGAAAGCACAACAATAAATATCACGAAATAAGAAATCAAATAGAATGTACGGCATCACCCTTCGTGCTTTTACTCTCATCCTCACCCAAACAATCATATAAAAGTACTCGGCCTCACCCTTCGCGCTTTTACTCTTATCCTCACCCAAACAATCATATAAAAGTGCACGGCATCACCCTTCGTGCTTTTACTCTCATAACTCACATTCATGGCATAAAATGTTCCTCGTGCATAATATAATTTAACAATGGCACGGAATGTTCCTTCGTGCATAAATATTTAAAAATGGCACAGCATGATCCTACGTGCAAATATAATTAGAAATGGAACGGCATTACCCTTCATGATTTATCACTCTTCCTCACCTAAAAATAGTCACAATTAATGGGAAAGAAGAATGAAATAAACAATAAGTACCATCCCGGCAAGGGAGTAACAACAGCACAATAAGATCTCGGCAAGGGAACAATAACCACAACAACAACAACAACAACAATAAGGTCCCGACAAGGAAACAATAACACAACTTTCACAACCCAGCAAGGGCTCAATAATATAACCGTCCCGGCAAGTGATTAATCATAATTTAACTTAGGAGAGTTTCACATTAGTTCACAACATGTACCAACAATGACTCATGGTCATGCTTGTAACGACCCGACCCATCGTTACAGGAGCTATCGCCCCGTTTTCTTCATTTTATACTTAAATATGCTAATTTACATATGTTTGGACAGTTAGAAGCAAATCGTATGGAATTTAGACAGAAATGAGGCAATAAACCTCTTTATGAGAAGAATAGTTGGAAAAGTCAACCGAATGTTGACCGATGAGCTAGAAAGCTCGGAATGGATTTTTGATGATTTGACTAGTTTCGGGGGATGGTTTATGACTTAGGAGAGCAATCAGAATCGAATTCGGAGGTTCGGTGTAGATTTAGGCTTAAATTGGCTAAGGTTGAATTTTGGCAAAATCCTAACGATAGGTGAGATTTTGATCTGGGGATCGGAATGAAATTCCGAGAGTTGTAATAGCTCCGTTAGGTGATTTTGGATATGCGTGCAAAATTTCAGGTTATTTGGAGGTGTTTAGGTCGGGTCTTAGATCGAATGTTATTTTCGAAAGTTTTAAAAAAACTTAGGCTTGAATCCGTGAGAAAATTGGTGATTTTGATGTGTATGATGGTGTTTTTATGTTACAAGCAAGTTTGAATGAGGTAATGTGATGTATTTGTGCTTTTGGTTGAGGTCCTGGGAGCCTCGAGATGTTTTCGGAAGGTTAAACGGAAAATTTTTAAGTTGTAATAGGTCTGAGATATCTGGCTTCTGGTATTTTTACATCTGCGGAAATAGGACCGCAGAAGCGGTTCCGCAGATGCGTCCCCATGAATGCAGAAGTGAACTAGGGGAGCCTGGGCTTGTTTCGCAGAAGCGGTCCATTTCCGCAGGAGTGGTCCCCGCAGAAGTGAGGAATATCTCGCAAAAGCGAGGTTTGGCCTGGCGAGGGATTTCCGCAGAAGTGGACCATGTGCCGCAGGAGCGGTCTCGCAGGTGCGATGATTGGGCCGCAGAAGCGGTCCTGGCCCTTAAGGGAAAAGTCGCAGAAGCGACACAAATTTTGTCTAAGCGAGTGTATTTTTGCAGAAGCAGAACACGTCAGTGAATTAAAGAAAATAGTGTATCGAATTTCAGAGTTCAAAACACACACTTTTAACTTCGGGGAGAGGCTCTAGACTCGTGACCCCAGCTCTTTTGGGAGTGTCATTTTGGTTTTTGCACTTCTTAGTATCTATTCATACTATTATTATTGGAGTAATTATTGACTCATATATTCTTCTTGAGTTGTCCTTTTGGGGACTAGTTTTTTCTATTTTTTAAACAGTTGTTGGTTTGGCTTGCCTAGCTTTAGTATTGGGCGCCATCACGACCGGATTTGGGTCGTGACAAGTTGGTATCAGAGCCCAGGTTACTAGGACTCACGAGTCATGAGCCGGTTTAGTAGGCTCTCGCGGATCGGTACGTAGATGTCCGTATCTATCCTCGGGAGGTTATAGAACTCTATGAACCACTTCACTTTCTTGGATTCATATCATGCGGTTTGTGTTATCGTAAAACTAAATTTTTTCGTATTCTATTCTCTCGCAGATGGCGAGAACACGTGCTAGCGGACGTGGCGGATGACCACCATTGGCACCCAAAGGCCGTGGTCGTGGCAGAGGTAGGGCAGCAGTGACAGCACCTGCTGACCCACCAGCTGACCAGACTCAGGGTCAGATCCCAGCCCCAGCGGATCAGGTTCAGGATCAGGCTCCAGCTGCTGGCATTCCAGCAGCTCAGGTTCAGGCACCGGCAATGTCTATTGAGATACCGGGTCTTCAGGAGACCTTAGCACAGATCTTATCAGTGTCCACTGTCTTAGCCCAGGTGGTTGCGGCCTCTACTGCAGCAGCTTCTTCACAGGCATGGAGAGGAAATCAGACCCCCGTTGCTCGCACACTCGAGCCAGTAGTTCAGGGTTTACAAGCACCTGAGGCAGCTCCAGCTCAGCCAGTTCAGCCGGCTGCACCAGTCGTACCAGCCCCAGCTCATGTGGCTCCAGCTATGCCTGATGATGAGCATCATCGGTTAGAGAGGTTCGGGAGGCTACATCCTCCGGCGTTCATCGGTATTGAGGGCGAGGATGCCCAGGGTTTTTTGGATAAGTGTCAGTGTATGCTTCGTACTACGGGTATTCTAGAGTCTAGCGGTGTTGCTTTCACTACCTTCTAGTTCACAAGACCAGCATTTCATTGGTGGGAGGATTTTGAGAGGCGTAGGCCTGTTGGGGCAGCACCCCTCACTTGGCAGTAGTTCTCCACGGTATTACAGGAGAACTATGTGCCCCAGTCTCAGATGGAGGAGTTGCATCGTCAGTCGAGTGGTTGAAGTAGTTAGATATGCCGGTGACTCAGTATGAGTTAAGGTTTACGCAACTAGCTCGTCATGCCATGTGGATGATTCCGACAGATCGTGAGAGGATCAGGAGATTTGTGGATGGTCACAACTATCCTACCCACATATTGATGCCTAGAGAGAGGGCTTCAGCATTTACTTTTGAGGAGGTGGTTGATGCGACTCGTCAGATTGAGATAGACTGCCTTCGAGAGCGTGAGAAGAGGGAGGCTAAGAGGCCTCGGGGTACAGGTAGTTACAGTGGTGCTCCATCTAGGGGCCAGTCTCAGCACAATAGAGGTCGTTCCTTCAGATCTCATCAGTCAGGCCGTGCAGAGTCTAGTGGAGCTTCATCAGACCGTGGTCGTCAGGGTCATCTGGGCCAGCAGGGTCGTCAGCAGAGCCAGCCCGCACTAAGCGCCCTTCCATCTCAAAGCTCTACTCCTGCTCCTACAGCTTAGGGTTCATCTGCAGCGAGGGGTTCTCAACAGTCCCTTTCCCCACCTTCAGGCTGTTGCTTTGAGTGTGGTGAGTATGGCCATATTAGGAGGGAGAGTCCCCAGTTGCTACGTAAGCGGTCTCAGTAGAGGGACCAGCCCTCGTCTTCTGCTCATGTTTCTTCAGTACCATCTCAATCAGCTAGGAGCGGTGGTCAGGTAGCCAGAGGTTGCCCTAGGGGTGAGGATTGTACTGGCGGAGGTCAGGCTCGGTTTTATGCTCTTCCAGATAGGATGGACGCTACTGGATCAGATGGAGTCATCACAGGTATTATCTCAGTCTACCACAGGGATGCTTCTGTCTTATTTGATCCCGGATCCACCTATTCCTATGTTTCTTTATATTTTGTGCATCATTTGGGTATGACCCGTTGTATTCTTGCCTTGCCCGTGCATGTGTCTACCCCGGTGGGTGATACAGTTATTGTGGATCATGTATACCGATCCTGTCTTGTTACTATTGGGGGTCTGGAGACCCGAGTTGACTTGTTATTATTGGGCATGGTGGATTTCGATGTGATTCTAGGCATGGATTGGTTATCTCCTTACCATGCGATTCTCGACTATCATGCCAAGACAGTCACATTAGCTATTCCAGATAATCCGAGGATCGAGTGGCGAGTTGTAACTGATTATGTATCCGATAGGGTGATTTTCTTCCTGAAAGATCAACGAATGATTGGGAAGGGTTGTTTATCTTATTTGGATTTCATTAGAGATGTTGAGGCTCAGGCACCGAGTCTTGACTCGGTCCCCGTTGTGAGGAATTTTCCAGATGTGTTTCCAGCAGACCTGCCGGCCATGCCGCCTAACAGGGATATCGATTTCGGTATTCACATGGTGCCGGGTAATCAACCCATTTCTATTCCTTCCTACCGCATAGCACCATCTGAGTTAAAAGAGATAAAAGAACAACTTCAAGAACTCTTAGATAAGGGGTTCATTTTCCCGAATGTGTCACTTTGGGGTGCACCGGTATTACTAGTGAAGAAGAAATATGGCACAATGAGAATGTGCATTGATTACAGACAGTTGAACAAGGTGACAGTAAAGAATAAGTGCCCATTGCCTCGTATTGAGGACATGTTTGATCAGCTCCAGGGAGCAAGTGTATTCTCTAAGATTGACCATCGATCGGGTTATCACCAGTTGGCATATATGCTTGCTTTGCCACTGAGCTTGTCGGGAGTTCACCCGGTGTTCCATGTATCTATGCTCCAAAAGTATGTTGGAGATCCGTCACATGTGTTAGACTTCAGCATGATACAATTGGATGAGGACTTGACCTATGATGTGGAGCCGGTAGCCATTTTGGGTCGATAGGTTCGTAAGTTGAGATCCAAAGACATAGCCTCAGTGAAAGTGTAGTGGAGAGGTCGTCCCATAGAGGAAGCAACTTGGGAGACCGAACAGGAGATACGAAGCAGATATCCACACTTATTTGAGACTCCGGGTATGATTCTCAACCCGCTCGCGGACGAGCATTTGTTTAAGTTGGGGAGACTGTAACGACCTGACCCATCGTTACGAGAATTATCGCCCCGTATTCTTCATTTTATACATAAATATGCTCATTTACATGTGTTTGGAGAGTTGGAAGCAAATCGGATGGAATTTAGACAGAAATGAGGCAATAAACCTCTTTATGATAAAAATAGTTGGAAAAGTCAACTGAATGTTGATCGATGAGTTAAAAAGCTCGAAATGGATTTCTGATGATTCGACTAGTTTCGGGAGATGATTTATGACTTAGGAGAGCAATCGGAATCGAATTCAGAGATTCGGTGTAGATTTAGGCTTGAATTGGCTAAGGTTGAATTTTAAAAAATCCGAACGGTAGGTGAGATTTTGATCCGGGCTCGAAATGAAATTCTGAGAGTTGCAATAGCTCAGTTAGTGATTTTCGATATGCGTGCAAAATTTCAGGTCATTCGGAGGTGTTTAGATCGGGTCTTAGATCGAATGTTAGTTTCGGAAGTTTTAAAGAAACTTAGGCTTGAATCCGTGAGAATATTGGTGATTTTGATGTTTATTATTGTGTTTTAATGTTACGAGCAAGTTTGAATGAGGTAATGTGATATATTTGTGCTTTTGGTTGAGGTCTCGGGTGTGAGCACGTGATTTTTGCCCTACATGAGAATCACTCCCAGAAAATTCAAAAATAAAATAGTTTTATGTTGAGCATGATTTTTGTGATTTTTGTGTTATTTTTATCTTACATTTTTTGCATGTTTGTGTGTGCGTGTTTATTTATTTAAATTAGTAAAATTCAAAATATATACATCATGTTTTGCATTTTAGTGTTTAATATCAAAATTATACGGTTTACATTTAAGTGATATGTAATTATGTGGGATGATTGTAATAAAAATTAATTGTGTTATGAGTTAGATATATATATATATATATATATATATATATATATATATATATATATATATATATATATATATATATATATATATACATATATATACACACATATATACATGATACACCATGAAATGTAGTATGGAAATCGGAATTGGGCCATAGCAAAACCAGGCCCAATGTAATTCAATACACTACCCAATTTCCTACCAAAACCAACCCATACCCACGCCCAACCCGACCCGGTCCGAAAATAACCAAGCCCCCTCTTTTCTTTCTCATTTCATTTCCCAATCCCCCCAAACCCTAAAAGACCTCTTCCAAAACGCCCCCCCCCTTCATCTCACAACCACCGGCCGCCAGCCATGGTCGCCGACCATCGCCCATACAACCTTCGTCTTCACTGAGCGACCCCATCGCTACTTCAGCCTCCAGTTTCATTTCGATCACCATCAACCAACGACATCGACCATCCCAGCCGCCACTTCTGTTTTTCTCTCTCGCCAACAGCCCTGAAGGAGAAAGAGAAGCCGCCGCCATTCCGCCGCTGCCTCCTCCATGCCCACAACTCGCCGGCAACCCCTGAACCTCCATAGCCGCCGAGACACAAAGAGAAAGATAGCTGAACTATACCCAGACGCCCCGCTCCAAGAGAAGACGGCCGCCGCTCCCATCACCAGGAGCCGCCGCCTCTGCTTCAATCCCTTTCATCACCAAGGACCACTGCTCATCCCACCAGCCACGCACCAGCCCCTGCTATCGACCGGACCACGCCCCGTCGAGCTCCACCTCGGTTCCACCGGAAATCCATAAACAACGGCAGCCGCATTTCCTCCAGTCCAAAGCTTGTATATTCATTTCTTCTCTAATCGAATTCGAACTCATCTAACTGGTTCGTTATTCATTGGCTTAACAGGTTTGTTTCCATATCATTTTTCTTTGTTATTCGAATTTGCTTCGGATGGATCGAATTTGAGAATATTCGTTTTATGTTTAACTTCCTCTTGATTCCCGTTTACTTGGTGTGTCGATTGCTTGTTAGCCGAACTATTTTGTTGAAATCTCTTAAAAAAAGATCATAAACTATATCTGTCATGTTGTTTGGAATCATGTATTTACTATTCTGATTTGCCTCGAGCATGTTCGGTTAACGAAAGTTCAATTGAATGTTCATTTTCTTTGCATAGAACACCTCAACATTTTACGGTATTGAAGTATCTCTTGGGTTAAAAGTTTCTCTCGAGTCGAAAAGTATGATTTATTTGAACCTTAGAACTGTTTGAACGAGTTTGAATCCGCAACACATATTTTCATGATTTGTTGTTTAAGTTCTATGACTGCTCGTATGCTTGTTTGAATTGATTGCGAGTGAATTGGAATGTTGGATTTATTAGTAATCATTGTAGTATGTTTGTGAGTTGATATCCTGTTGTTTGAATTTAAATTTGGTTGTGATATGTATATTGTTTGTTTTACTATTTTTGTGAGTTGTGATGGTTGTCATTAAGGCTTATATTCAGATAAGTTCAATGTTTAGCCATTGAGCATGGGTTTTGTTTGGTTGAAATTGATTAGAAAGTCTTTAAGGATTGCTTAAGGAATTGTTTAATAAAAGTGGGGAACAAAACATAGTGGTATGTGGATGGGTTAAAAGAAGTAATTAAAATATCCCATCCATAACTTTTGAATTAAATAAAGAAAAGACACATAGTATTGGGGCTGTAAGGGAATATCATGGGTAGAGATGATTTAAATAATAATTTTTAAGAGCTGGCAGGGTAGTTTTGGGCTACAAATGCTGAAAGATTTGGATATAAATACGGGGAGACACAGTAGAGAAAAGGAGGACAGAGAGAATAAGAGGGATAATTGGAGAGTCTCAACAGAGAAGATAAAAAAAACACTGGAAAAAGAGGGAGACAGTAGACAGAGAGTTTAAGAGAATTGGTTACTATTCTATTAGAAATTATTTTAGAGGATCTTTCCATTTTTCTCTTCAATCGGAAACTCTTTCAAGTGGTTTGAGTTTGGTTCGGGTGTCGATTTGGTCAAGATTGTTTGAAACTGGGTTTTTTTTTGGTTCATTGAACTATAATCTTGGATTTTGGAGTCTGTTTTGGGTTGAATATTTCATTGGATTCGAGTTTAACATTTGCCAAAAGTGCTGCGAACTTGTAGCTGAATTCTGGACTGTTTACTTCAAATTCTTAAGTTCAAAAGTCGATCTTGAATTGCTGCTGTTACTGCTGAGACTACTGCTCCTCACTCTCTTCTTTGTTCCTTTTCTTATCCCAGGTACACATCCTTGAGCTAAGTATGTAACACTACTTGTGAAGTGTTTTGGTTGAAGAAAAAATGGAGATCTTTCCTCCTAATAAAAATGTCATTTTCTTCTTAGTTTTAGTTGGTTTCGTTGCTAATTTGGATTATTGTTTTACTGCTCTGATTTAAGGATGTTTTCGTATTTGCTATTTATTTTATATATTAGCTCGTATTGGATTTGGTTGGTTCGATGGCTAGGAAAGTCTTTAAATTCCTTGTTGCACTCTTTAGTTAAAAGATATATATTAAAGGCTTCACTATTATTTTGGTGTCGATTGGTATTAAGGTATAAAGTATTAATTTAGTCACATATGTAATAGAAACCATTGAATAGAAGTTAATTGTGTCTGACCCGTAAGTTTAATGGATTATTTTTGTAGATTTAAAGTTAATTTAGAGCTAGTATGTTTGAGCTTCAGTGATATCATATTTTTCTTTAATTGTCATTAGTCAGTTAAGGTTTACTCAAATCACTTGAATACATTGAAGTCAATTTTTTGTTTGTGATTTTTTCTTACATTGAATACATTAGTGAATCGCGGTTAGACATTGGAATCATAAGTTATTTAAGAAAATTTGTTATTGTTGGGATGAGGGAATGGATCTTAATCGAAACTAAAGAGAAATTGAACTTTAAATGTCTCACCATTTACTATTTTTGTGGTAGATCCCGTTAGTAGCATTTTTCGGCCGGCCATATCCGGGTAGGTGAACATTTAGGAGCGTTAATCAAATAAATTGTCATAGCTACGGGTACGGTTCCCGTGACATAGTTGTGATGTTGTATATAGATTAATTAACATTCTTTTTATTGGATTGGCGTGAAAAGATTAATAAATGTGAGGCTACTGTAGTAAACTTGTCAAGAGGCCGGTAACTAAAATACATTAATGTGCTAGACACAACAATGACGCCGCACGTTTGGAAAACAAAAAAAAACTAAGAAGAGGAATTTTTAGTAGACGTAGATTCAAAGTAGTAAATAGTAATTCTATTTGATTCTTTTCCTTGTGGGACTTTTTGCAACTCTACGTTGTAGGGGTGGACATCGGTCGGTCCAGTTAAATTAATCCCGTTTATCCTTAGAACTCCGAGGTGTGCCATTTAGCTAAAATCCTCGGCCATCGCAAATTACAAACGCGAAATTGCTTTAGGCGCGCTAGTTAATAATGTTACTCTCAAAAATTCGGGTGCACATTTATGTGACCCATATCCAAATCTCAACAAAGTCGAAATGTGTCGATACTCACGGGTACATTGATTGTGACGTGGTTTGAGATGCATTTTGATGATGTTGTAATTCTTTTTATTAAAATAATGAATAATAATATTAAAAGCAGTTAAACGTTAAAATCTACACATAAGTTAAAACATGGTATAAATTAGATAAATAAGCCAAATACAACAGTTGAGCGACCGTGCTAGAACCACGGAACTCAGAAATGCCTAACACCTTCTCTCGGGTTAACATAATTCATTATCCGAATTTTTGGTTAGCAGACTGTTAAACGTAGTCATTCTTTTCCTCGATTCGAGATTAAACCGGTGACTTGGGACACCCTAAATCTCCCAAGTGGCGACTCTGAATTAATTAAATAAATCCCGTTTCGATTGTCCTTTGATTGGAAAAACTCCCTCGCTCCCTCGCGGGTGCGGAAAAGGAGGTGTGACAGCTCTGGCGACTCTGCTGGGGAAAATCTTCTCGAACCCCGGCTCGGGGTCTAAGAACTCGAGCTCATTTAAATTGTTGTTTTGTCTATATCCGATTTTATTACATGTTTGATTGATGTGCTACATGTCTACCGCTTTGATATTAGTTGCACCGTATATACAAACTGCTATATGTTTACCGCTTTGATATTGCGTGAACTGTATATAAAACTGTGCCGAAAACCCGTCTCTTCTTACCCCCGGGGATGTGCTTACTGGTTGAGACTCCCCTTTCTGTTAGTGTCAATACCAAAAATAAGAAAAGAGGCAGGATAAGTTACAAAACCGGACGATCCCGCGGGTCCTCGGTACGTAGCTCCCTCCTCAAATCCGAGTTGTCTGCTCGGGTACATGGTCTAGTACCATTGAAAACATCAGGATATTGAGCCTAGATTTAGGACGTTTATTTGCATCATATCTGACTTAGGGGACTCAACACAGGGGTTGGGTCCGTCTAGGACAGGTGACCCGGTAATCAAAAGACCGAGCATGATATATGTTGCATTATTTTGTTCTAGATTATTACGGGCTAAATTCCTAAAAAACAAAAAGTGAGGAAATTTTAGAATAGAAAATATCGAAATATCGACGAAACGCTGTCGAAGGTTTGAAAAGAAAATTTGAAAAATAGGTGGAACAATTTTGTTGAAATAATTGGTCAACTAATCTGACCGAACTACGCAGGTTTGATTCTCACCACTAGGTGAGATACGTAGGCAACCCTCATCGGGTTCAACCACCCCTTTAAAAAATCAAAAAAAAATGTGTGTTTAATTTTGTCAATAAAATCAAAGCGATGCTATTTTTGCAAATAGCCGAATGCTCCGAAAGGACGCCGGAAGGCTGTTTTTGCAAAAAATAGCCACTTTGAATTATTTTTAATAATTTGCGAGCACAGCCTTGAAATACTCCTTGTGGAAATGTTGCAAGGCCATAGCCGCAAAATCAAGTCCGGGTTCACACCCCTTTTGCAAAAAATAACCAAAAAATGTCAAATTTTTTATTTTGTTATAAATAAGTCGAGTGATGCTATTCTTGCTTAAAATAAGCCGAATGTCCCTCAAAAGACGCCGGAAGGCTGTTTTTGCAAGAATAGCCACTTCGAGTCGTTTGTCAATAATTTTGGACACCACTTTGAAATGCTCCTTCGCGAAAATGTTGAAAGGTTGTATCCGCAAAAATCAGGTTTTTGAGTCATCACTCAACTTTACAAAAAATAACCACTTTATCAAATAAGCCATTACATGGCCGGTCTTTGCATAAATAGCCACTTTTGGCATTTGAACTTCTTCAGTCTTGTATTGGATTGTGTCGGTGCTGAACGATGCCCCACAGGCCCCATGATAAAAAATTTTGAAATAAAGTTTTGCCGAAAGAGCCACCTTCTCTAAATAACCCATTACATGGCCAATTTGTAAAAAAAAAAAAAAAAAAAAAAAAAAAAAATGGTCACAATTGACATCAAAAATTCTCAATCTTTTGTTGGCCTATGGCGATGCCGAACGATGCCCCATAGGCCCCTAGGATAACAATTTTTGATTTTGCGTCTTCTCAAATAAAATTTTGTAAAAATAGCCACTTTGTCTAAATAAGCCATTACGTGGCCATTTTATGGAAAATATAGTTTTGCGTTGGTTTATGGTGATGCCGAACGATGCCCCATGAGCCACGGAAAAAAAAAATTTTTTTTTTAAGTTTTAAGTTTATCTTTTTTTTTTTTTTTTTTTTAATTAAATTTCGCAAAAATAGTCATTTTGTCCATTAAGCCATTATATGGCCAATTTTGTAAAAATAGTCAATTGATATTAACAACTTCTTAGTCTTGTGTTGGTTTATGACGATGCCGAACGAGGCCCCCATGAGCCACAGGATGAAAAATTTTCAAGTTTATCTTTCTTAAATAAATTTTGCAAAAATAGTCATTTTGTTAATTAAGCCAGTATGTGGCTGATTTTGTAGAAATAGTCATAATTGACACCAAAAATTTTCTTATTTTTGTAGAAATCTCCTACACAAGTTTATAGTTGGAGTCGGCTTCTATAATTTTCCTTCAAAGAAAAAAAAAAAAAAAATCAAAAAATCAAATAAACATCTCTTTATTTCTTGCATTAATTTGCAAGAACTACGCTCGGTCCGATTCATGCGGGGTCATGATACGTAGGCAATCCACATAGGATTCGACCATATCCATAAAAAAAAAAAAAAAAAAAAAAAAAAAAAAGAAAAAGGGAAAGTTGGGAAAGCACATATATGAGAAGCTGGAATGCCGCATGAAACCGAAGCAACTGCATGATAGAAAGGTTTAACTACCTAGGTTCATTGCATCCCTAATGTGCGTTCACCTGGCTGTCAAATGCTCTAACGCTAACGTGACTTCACTTTGTTGTGTCCATTAGCAGAAAGGTGGTTGGTTGTGGTTCTAAAATAACTCTTCCCTATAAGACAAAGTCAGAGGACAATGGCAGATAATCTCAAGACTGAGTGGGTTGATACCGATACCCGACAACAGCTGGTTGAACGGAACCACGGGTTAGTAGAAGAGGTCAAGATATTGAGACAACACGTGGCTGATATGTACCGGGCGTGGATGGATGGAAAAGCACCACCTCCGCCACCACCTAGCTTCCTGGACTCTGTCCTTACCCGCACAATAAACCCGATGCCGGAGGATCCCCCACACCCTCCATATATACCCGCCTATCACAATTTTTCCAGCCACTCGAGTAGCTCAATTACTCGTCCCCCAGCTATGTTTTCACAATGCTACTCCCGTCCCCAACACCACTACTCTCCCCGGGACAACCAAAATCGTATTTCACCTGCCAGGTACTCAGCTCCACAAAAGGCCTACCAACCCCCACGAACATACCGGAAACCCCCCGGGTCAGGTTTCAGGCCAAATAAGGCGTTTAGGGAGGAGAGGTTGTTGAAGCGAGAAAAGGCGCTCACCCCTATCGGAGAATCCTATGCAAGTCTGTTTGAAAGGTTAAAACATGTCGGCCTGATTACGCCGCTCCCCGGATACACTCCCGATCCACGTGCAAGAAGCTTCGATCCTACTGCACGATGTGCATACCATTCCAATGTCAGAGGGCACGATATTGAGAGTTGCCGTACCTTGAAAAAGGAAATAGAAAGAATGATTCAAAAAGGGTGGTTGATTGTGGTCAATGATGATGACATGGGGCACACAAATCCTCTGGGGGGTGTATTGACTGGAGCTAAAAATGTTGAAGCAGATGGCAGCCTTGGCAATATTGAGGCGGAACTTAGTGGCTAAAATGATTGTGCTTGGTAATTGGGAAGATACTCCATCTTTTGGTCAGCTAGATGGAGCTTTGGTGGTTCGTTTTGTCGTCATTTTTGTTGTCCGAGTTATTTTCAGGGTTTTCTTGTGATCAAACCCTTTTTGTCCTAGCAGTTTGCTTTGGTCTTGCCCAGTTTTGTTTCAGGGCGGTACTCTAGTTTGTTTTGCTTGTTTTGTCATTAAACCATTTCGTCATTAGTTTAATGAAGCTTTCGGCCTTTCGTTACTTCCGATCATTTTATTTGTTTAGTTCTTTTACCCTTTAGATTTGTCTTGTGCTCAAATGCCGAATCTAGTGACACGACGTGCGCACACATAATTATGGCTTAATCCTAAAAGTTAATCATTAAGCAATTGGAAGATGATCGGGTCATCTAAAGGAAACAAAAACAACTTGAGACTATTTGGATCCCGAGTCATCTGAAACCGGGGCAAGTAAAAGAAACAGTCAAAGGCAAGCTGGCCAAAATTGACATGGGGTCGTTCATAATGAGAGTGTTGCCCAACAGTGCTTTAAAGATATGATGAATATTAATTGTGTTACGCTTGGCATGTTTTGAAGATTGGAATGACGAAGGCATTTTGTTCCGCTATCCAAACACTTTATCCATCGTCAACCCTTTGAGCCTGAATTTAAATCCTTTCATACCCCTCCTTCGGAATTAGTGGCAAAGACTAGAAACACAAGTTTGAAAGGTAAGAGAAGAAATGGCTAAAGAAAAATAAAGAAAAAAAAAAAAAAAAACAACAAAAAAAGATAAAGAAAAGAAAAAGGAAAATGTGTGAAAAAAGAAACGTGAAAAAGAGGAATTGGGAACTACGTTTGACCTGATTCCTTAAAGAGGATACGTAGGCGCTTCACAGCTCGGTCATAGTGTAAATAAAGAAATAAAAATCCCCAAGTATAAAACCGGGGCAAAGAAAAATTGTGTTTATTGTAAATAAATTTAGGTCCGAAGGTTGTAAATTTTGAACCCAAAATTGATTTTGTTTTGAGCCTTCAATACCCTTTCTTTCTAGCCATATCCAAATCCCACATTACGGTCCAAAGAAAGACCTTCCGATCAGTCTTCAAAAGATGCCGCGTCAGGCGAGGGATAGAGTCCTATCATAATATAACACGTTGATTCTCAGCAGAAAAGACGTTGATTCTCAGCAGAAAGGAAATACGAGAGAGTCTTGGCAGTGACACCCCAATCCCCGGCTAAAAGTGATACAAATGAGAGAATCTTACCGGTGAAAACCTCCACAGGCACCATAAGACGACGAAAGCTGAGAGAAAATCAAAATGAGAGAGGCTTGAAAGTGAAAACCCTTCGGGCACTACAGGTCGAATAAAGGTGATAATCGGATGGAAATCACGAGACCGAAATCGTGAAAGACGAAGGATAGACCATATGTGCATGTCATGACCAGTGGAGTGGGTATTCGCGTTTGATAAGTTTTGTAGATATTTCTTGCTAGAGAGTCATTTTCTTTTTCCTTTGTCTTCTATTTTGTTTCTTTTTATCTTTCTCATTTTTATCAAAAATTCCCCATCAAGGTCTGTCTAGTCCAGAACAAGTGAGAAATGACTTCAAAACTTGCCACCAACTTTCCAATTATTATGCAAAGCAAGGAAATGCCATTGACGGCAGAGAAGTAGGGTGCGAAGAAGATTATTAAATTGGGGCAGAAAATTTTCTTTTCAGTTTGAAAATTTTCTTGGAAGTCAATACCCACTTGGGGAAGAAGGAAAGTCTTAAGGGAAATGGTCTTCGAACTAGTGTCATCCTCAACAACCTTCAAGAAGAGTGAAACACCAATTTTGAGGAAATGAAAATCTACCGGCAGTGTTATCTTCAGCAAGTTCCGAGGTGACACAGAGTGGTAAAGGAAGAAAGGAAATCTCATCTTCAACAAAATAACCCCCAAGCAAGTTGAGAAACACAGAACGGGGAAAGGATAAATGGAAAAACCCATCCCCAGCATGAGTATCATCAAATAATAACATCCCCAACAAGTTCTGATAATGAAACACAGAGCAGGGAAAGAGGAGGAGAACAATCCCCAGCAGGAGCACCACAACCAGCCACCACATTTTAAAACTAACCAATTTTTCTTTGATTTGAAACAGGGAAAAAGGGGTTGTCAGCAACAAAGCATGCCACGAAGAAGATTCTCAAACTGGGGCAGAAAATTTTCTCCTGTTGCGAAAATTTTCTCGAAACCAAATACTTGGTTAGGGAAAGAAGCTAGATAACGCGAGGAAATGATCTTTGAACCCGGTTATCCCAGCAGCTTTGAAAGAAAGAAAACAACAAGCTGTGATAGATGAAATTATACTCCCAACAGACAGGACAAGACGAGGAAGCTTGCGTTCAGAAAGGCAAGAAGCCGGTATCACCCTCAGCAGTCCTCGGAAAATGAAACACTGATTTCGAGATTTCACCGGCAGCATTATATCCTACAAGTTTTTCAATGGAGCGAAGCGCGAGCCCCGAAGGAGGTTTGGAAAGAGGAAGAAGGAAAGGGGATCCCCCGACAGGGTAATCCCCAGCTGATGACACTTCAATCCCCAGCGATCTCGAGAGAGAATAAAGGTTCTGAATGAAGTAGAAAAGGAGGAAATAAAGAAGATTTTCCCCAGCAGCATTACCCCAGCAGGTAAGTAATTAGTTCCAAAGACATCCCCAGCGGTCAAGAGAAAAATAACACAACCCGGGAGGAAAGCAATTCCAAAACAAGGTAATTCGGAAGAAAGGATGGCCCAAGAAGCGATGCAGGAAGAAGAAAGTGGTGCAGGAAGCAAAGGAAGGCGACATGGATGGGATGGAGTTAGTAAGATGTTGTTGAAGTCAGGAGCCCGCCTGAAGAGAGGAATGGCGATTTATTTTCAAAAGATGTTGTTGAAGTCAGGAGCCCGCCTGAAGAGAGGAATGGCGATTTATTTTTTCAAAAGTTGACGTTGAAGTCAGGAGCCCGCCCGAAGAGAGGAATGGCAATTTATTTTCAAAAAGATGTTGTTGAAGTCAGGAGCCCGCCTGAAGAGAGGAATGGCAATTTATTTTCAAAAGATGTTGTTGAAGTCAGGAGCCCGCCCGAAGAGAGGAATGGCGATTTATTTTCAAAAGATGTTGAAGTCAGGAGCCCGCCTGAAGAGAGGAATGGCGATTTATTTTCAAAAGATGTTGTTGAAGTCAGGAGCCCGCCTGAAGAGAGGAATGGCGATTTATTTTCTAAGTTGATTTTCAAAAGATGTTGTTGAAGTCAGGAGCCCGCCTGAAGAGAGGAATGTCAATTTATTTTCAAAAGATGTTGTTGAAGTCAGGAGCCCGCCTGAAGAGAGGAATGGCGTTTATTTTCAAAAGATGTTGTTGAAGTCGGGAGCCCGCCCGAAGAGAGGAATGGCGATTTATTTTCAAAAGTTGATGATTGAAGTCAGGAGCCCGCCTGAAGAGAGGAATGGCGTTTATTTTCAAAAGATGTTGTTAAAGTCAGAAGCCCGCCAGAAAAGCAGAACGCCGTCTCAGTTTCCAAGATTTGATAAGGATGGTGAACAATCGAAAGTGACATAGTGTAACGGAAATCCCCAGCATGAATCAGAAGGAAGGCGACAAGGATCAGAAAAGATAGATTCAGACTTCGAAGGAGAATAGCTCGAAGATCACAAGTCAGGGAATTCACTTTGGAGTGTAATGCAAGTTAGCAACAAAAGAAGCTGGCGACCAGAATGCGAGTCAACAATCCGAGATGATCAACAGAAGTTAGTCACAATGAAAAAGGCAAGGTGTTAATCCAAATGCAGAAGTTGATGAAAGATGTGGCATGCTCAAGACATGGCCGGGGTCACAAGCACTGTATACCTGGTCTTGATTCGAAAAGCAGCACCTGCAACTAGCAAGCATCAAGGTTCAAAAGATGTTGTTGAAGTCAGGAGCCCGCCTGAAGAGAGGAATGGCGTTTAATTTTCAGAGTTGTTGTTGAAGTCAGGAGCCCGCCTGAAGAGAGGAATGGCGATTTATTTTCAAAAGATGTTGAAGTCAGGAGCCCGCCTGAAGAGAGGAATGGCGATTTATTTTCAAAAGATGTTGAAGTCAGGAGCCCGCCTGAAGAATGGAGTGGCAATTTACTTTCGAAGTTGTTTGAGGGAAGCAATAGAGTATAACAGAAATCCCCAGCATGAATTCAAGTTCAAAATCAGAAGGAAGGCAACAAGGATCAGAAAGATAGATTCAGACTTCGAAGGAGAATAGTTCGAAGATCACAAGGAAGGGACCAACGGTCGGAGTTCGGCAATCAAGATCGGCCGAAAACAACAATTGTCAGAAGAGAAGAAGCAACATAAGGAACATCAAGTCAGACAGAATAGCAAGGAACACCGGAAAGTCAAGATGAAGAGATAGATAAGATTTCGCAATGCTGTAACTTAGTCTAGCTTCTTATTTTGTTCAGCACGATGTAATAAGGAGGTCAGTTAAGCAGTGGAAACAGCAGCAACATCAGTAACAGCAAGATCACAGCAGTCATGGTAGACCCAGCTACCAAAACTTCCCGAACTACACTGACCTGATTCCCTTTAGCCAGGGATATGTAGGAGACCTTTGAAGCGAAGGTTCGGTCAAACTTTTCCAAAAAATGCTTCACACGGGGTGCTCGAACAGGCAAAAATCGCTCGTATCCGCTTCATTATATGATTTGAACAACATGCTCTGTGCTTTATCGCTTTTGGATATTATGTGTGTGAGCACGTGATTTTTGCCCTACATGAGAATCACTCCCGGAAAATTCAAAAATAAAATAGTTTTATGTTGAGCATGATTTTTGTGATTTTTGTGTTATTTTTATCTTACATTTTTTGCATGTTTGTGTGTGCGTGTTTATTTATTTAAATTAGTAAAATTCAAAATATATACATCATGTTTTGCATTTTAGTGTTTAATATCAAAATTATACGGTTTACATTTAAGTGATATGTAATTATGTGGGATGATTGTAATAAAAATTAATTGTGTTATGAGTTAGTATATATATATATATATATATATATATATATATATATATATATATATATATATATATATATATCTATATATATACATATATATACACACATATATACATGATACACCATGAAATGTAGTATGGAAATCGGAATTGGGCCATAGCAAAACCAGGCCCAATGTAATTCAATACACTACCCAATTTCCTACCAAAACCAACCCATACCCACGCCCAACCCGACCCGGTCCGAAAATAACCAAGCCCCCTCTTTTCTTTCTCATTTCATTTCCCAATCCCCCCAAACCCTAAAAGACCTCTTCCAAAACGCCCCCCCCTTCATCTCACAACCACCGGCCGCCAGCCATGGTCGCCGACCATCGCCCATACAACCTTCGTCTTCACTGAGCGACCCCATCGCTACTTCAGCCTCCAGTTTCATTTCGATCACCATCAACCAACGACATCGACCATCCCAGCCGCCACTTCTGTTTTTCTCTCTCGCCAACAGCCCTGAAGGAGAAAGAGAAGCCGCCGCCATTCCGCCGCTGCCTCCTCCATGCCCACAACTCGCCGGCAACCCCTGAACCTCCATAGCCGCCGAGACACAAAGAGAAAGATAGCTGAACTATACCCAGACGCCCCGCTCCAAGAGAAGACGGCCGCCGCTCCCATCACCAGGAGCCGCCGCCTCTGCTTCAATCCCTTTCATCACCAAGGACCACTGCTCATCCCACCAGCCACGCACCAGCCCCTGCTATCGACCGGACCACGCCCCATCGAGCTCCACCTCGGTTCCACCGGAAATCCATAAACAACGGCAGCCGCATTTCCTCCAGTCCAAAGCTTGTATATTCATTTCTTCTCTAATCGAATTCGAACTCATCTAACTGGTTCGTTATTCATTGGCTTAACAGGTTTGTTTCCATATCATTTTTCTTTGTTATTCGAATTTGCTTCGGATGGATCGAATTTGAGAATATTCGTTTTATGTTTAACTTCCTCTTGATTCCCGTTTACTTGGTGTGTCGATTGCTTGTTAGCCGAACTATTTTGTTGAAATCTCTTAAAAAAAGATCATAAACTATATCTGTCATGTTGTTTGGAATCATGTATTTACTATTCTGATTTGCCTCGAGCATGTTCGGTTAACGAAAGTTCAATTGAATGTTCATTTTCTTTGCATAGAACACCTCAACATTTTACGGTATTGAAGTATCTCTTGGGTTAAAAGTTTCTCTCGAGTCGAAAAGTATGATTTATTTGAACCTTAGAACTGTTTGAACGAGTTTGAATCCGCAACACATATTTTCATGATTTGTTGTTTAAGTTCTATGACTGCTCGTATGCTTGTTTGAATTGATTGCGAGTGAATTGGAATGTTGGATTTATTAGTAATCATTGTAGTATGTTTGTGAGTTGATATCCTGCTGTTTGAATTGAAATTTGGTTGTGACATGGATATTGTTTGTTTTACTATTTTGTGAGTTGTGATGGTTGTCATTAAGGCTTATATTCAGATAAGTTCAATGTTTAGCCATTGAGCATGGGTTTTGTTTGGTTGAAATTGATTAGAAAGTCTTTAAGGATTGCTTAAGGAATTGTTTAATAAAAGTGGGGAACAAAACATAGTGGTATGTGGATGGGTTAAAAGAAGTAATTAAAATATCCCATCCATAACTTTTGAATTAAATAAAGAAAAGACACATAGTATTGGGGCTGTAAGGGAATATCATGGGTAGAGATGATTTAAATAATAATTTTTAAGAGCTGGCAGGGTAGTTTTGGGCTACAAATGCTGAAAGATTTGGATATAAATACGGGGAGACACAGTAGAGAAAAGGAGGACAGAGAGAATAAGAGGGATAATTGGAGAGTCTCAACAGAGAAGATAAAAAAAAACACTGGAAAAAGAGGGAGACAGTAGACAGAGAGTTTAAGAGAATTGGTTACTATTCTATTAGAAATTATTTTAGAGGATCTTTCCATTTTTCTCTTCAATCGGAAACTCTTTCAAGTGGTTTGAGTTTGGTTCGGGTGTCGATTTGGTCAAGATTGTTTGAAACTGGGTTTTTTTTTGGTTCATTGAACTATAATCTTGGATTTTGGAGTCTGTTTTGGGTTGAATATTTCATTGGATTCGAGTTTAACATTTGCCAAAAGTGCTGCGAACTTGTAGCTGAATTCTGGACTGTTTACTTCAAATTCTTAAGTTCAAAAGTCGATCTTGAATTGCTGATGTTACTGCTGAGACTACTGCTCCTCACTCTCTTCTTTGTTCCTTTTCTTATCCCAGGTACACATCCTTGAGCTAAGTATGTAACACTACTTGTGAAGTGTTTTGGTTGAAGAAAAAATGGAGATCTTTCCTCCTAATAAAAATGTCATTTTCTTCTTAGTTTTAGTTGGTTTCGTTGCTAATTTGGATTATTGTTTTACTGCTCTGATTTAAGGATGTTTTCGTATTTGCTATTTATTTTATATATTAGCTCGTATTGGATTTGGTTGGTTCGATGGCTAGGAAAGTCTTTAAATTCCTTGTTGCACTCTTTAGTTAAAAGATATATATTAAAGGCTTCACTATTATTTTGGTGTCGATTGGTATTAAGGTATAAAGTATTAATTTAGTCACATATGTAATAGAAACCATTGAATAGAAGTTAATTGTGTCTGACCCGTAAGTTTAATGGATTATTTTTGTAGATTTAAAGTTAATTTAGAGCTAGTATGTTTGAGCTTCAGTGATATCATATTTTTCTTTAATTGTCATTAGTCAGTTAAGGTTTACTCAAATCACTTGAATACATTGAAGTCAATTTTTTGTTTGTGATTTTTTCTTACATTGAATACATTAGTGAATCGCGGTTAGACATTGGAATCATAAGTTATTTAAGAAAATTTGTTATTGTTGGGATGAGGGAATGGATCTTAATCGAAACTAAAGAGAAATTGAACTTTAAATGTCTCACCATTTACTATTTTTGTGGTAGATCCCGTTAGTAGCATTTTTCGGCCGGCCATATCCGGGTAGGTGAACATTTAGGAGCGTTAATCAAATAAATTGTCATAGCTACGGGTACGGTTCCCGTGACATAGTTGTGATGTTGTATATAGATTAATTAACATTCTTTTTATTGGATTGGCGTGAAAAGATTAATAAATGTGAGGCTACTGTAGTAAACTTGTCAAGAGGCCGGTAACTAAAATACATTAATGTGCTAGACACAACAATGACGCCGCACGTTTGGAAAACAAAAAAAAACTAAGAAGAGGAATTTTTAGTAGACGTAGATTCAAAGTAGTAAATAGTAATTCTATTTGATTCTTTTCCTTGTGGGACTTTTTGCAACTCTACGTTGTAGGGGTGGACATCGGTCGGTCCAGTTAAATTAATCCCGTTTATCCTTAGAACTCCGAGGTGTGCCATTTAGCTAAAATCCTCGGCCATCGCAAATTACAAACGCGAAATTGCTTTAGGCGCGCTAGTTAATAATGTTACTCTCAAAAATTCGGGTGCACATTTATGTGACCCATATCCAAATCTCAACAAAGTCGAAATGTGTCGATACTCACGGGTACATTGATTGTGACGTGGTTTGAGATGCATTTTGATGATGTTGTAATTCTTTTTATTAAAATAATGAATAATAATATTAAAAGCAGTTAAACGTTAAAATCTACACATAAGTTAAAACATGGTATAAATTAGATAAATAAGCCAAATACAACAGTTGAGCGACCGTGCTAGAACCACGGAACTCGGGAATGCCTAACACCTTCTCCCGGGTTAACTGAATTCCTTATCCGGATTTCTGGTTCGCAGACTGTTAAACAGAGTCATTCTTTTCCTCGATTCGGGATTCAACCGGTGACTTGGGACGCCCTAAATCTCCCAAGTGGCGACTCTGAATTAATTAAATAAATCCCGTTTCGATTGTCCTTTGATTGGAAAAACTCCCTCGCTCCCTCGCGGGTGCGGAAAAAGGAGGTGTGACATCGGGGGCTTCAGGATGTTTTCAGGAAGTTGAACTGAAAATTTTTAAGTTGTAACAGGTCTGAGATATCTAGCTTCTGGTATTTTCGCATCTGCGGAAATAGGACCGCAGAAGCGGTTCTGCAGATGCGGCCCCATGAATGCAGAAGCAACCCAGGGGAGGCTGGGGTTGTTTCGCGGAAGAGGGCCATTTCTGCAAGAGCGGTCCCCGCAGAAGCGAGAAAAATCTCGCAGAAGCGAGGTTTGACATGGCGAGGGATTTCTGCAGAAGCAGACCATGTGCCGTATAAGCGGCCTTGCAGGTGCGATGATTGGGCCGCAGAAGCGGTCCTGGCCCTTAAGGGAATAGTCACAGAAGCGACACAAATTTCGTAGAAGCGGACTCGCCTAAGCGAGTGTATTTCCGCAGAAGCAAAACTCGTCAGTGAATTAAAGAAAACAGTGTATCAAATTTCAGAGTTCAAAACACACACTTTTAACTTCGGGGAGAGGCTCTAGACTCGTGACCCCAGATCTTTTGGGAGTGTCATTTCGGTTTTCGCACTTCTCAGTATTTATTCATACTATTATTATTGGAGTTATTATTGACTAATATATTCTTCTTGAGTTGCCCTTTTGGGGACTGGTTTTTATCTATTTTGAAAACAGTTGTTGCCTAGCTTTAGTGTTGGGCGCCATCACGACCGGATTTGGGTCGTGACAATGCTAGACTCTGGAATGTAGACACTCGTCACCACGCCTATACACCGCACTCGATCATTTAGAAAATAGCACGTTATTATACTCTAATCCTATTCCCTCAAAGCTAGGATAGATCAAACACTTACCTCGACGACTTATAGTTAACTCAGTCCTCATGCAATGCTTTTCTTTCAAATTTCGCTCCAATTCAGTCGTGTCTATACACAATTTATTTAATATCATCAATTCTACTCAACAAACCAGCCCAAGTTGCCTAATTAAAATCCTTTAACATGCTGTTCAAAAATTGCAAACCCAATCCCGGACTCTCATGGTCAAAACACGAGGTTCGAACCAAAATAAATTCACTCATAACCCCACGAATCCAAAGATATAATTTATTTTATGATTCTACCCCAAATTGAGGTTGAATTACCCAAAATTCTCAAAACCTTAACTTTGCTCAAATCCCATGATTTATACCTTGTTTTCATGATTTAGGCTTAGAAACTAGTTAATTAATGAAAGAAAAGTAAAGGAAATAAGCGGAAAATCACTTACTCAAAGGGTCTTGAAGCTTGGGGGCGTTAATGGCTTCCTAGGGCTTGTGGGAGAATAAGACTCGTGTAAAATTTATGAAATCCAATGTTCTAGTTCTATTTTTAAAATAACTGGGCATTATTTTTGTTCTACGCAAGCGCGTGAACAGTACTGCGATCGCGGAGAGGAAAGGTTGTAGTCTACGCGATCGCAGAGAGGAAAGGTTGTAGTCTACACGATCGCGTGAGGATTGCCACATCGCGTAGAGGGAATTTACTGGGGTGGTCCGTTTGCTATATGCGATCGTGTGAGCGGGTTTGCGATCGCGGAGAAGAAAGACTGGAAGCTACGTGATCGCGTGAAATATGATGCGATCTCGTTGAAGGAATGGCCAAAGCAATGCGATCGTGTAAACGAGGCCGCGATCGCGTAGAAGAAAACCTCTGTGTAAAAATTGCATCAAAGCTGCTAGTTTTTCTAAGTCCGAAACACCTCGAACCACCACCAAAACACCCCCAAGCCCTCGGAGCTCCAAATAAAATATGTACACTGACTCAAATACCTCATACGAACTTGCTCGAGCGATCAAATCACTAAAATAACATCAAATTCAAAGAATCACCCCTCAAAACTCATAATTTCATTTCAAAGTTCATCAACCTCTAATTTTTGATATTTAGGTCCGAAACACGTCAAACGACGTCCGATTTCGACCAAAATTTACAAATAGCACTTAACGCATATGTAAGACCTATACCGGGCGTCGGAACCAAAATATGGGCCCGATACCTATATTTTCTAACTCATTTTCATTTATTCTTAATAATTTCATAAAATCATTTAATAGAAAATTCATATCTCGGGCTCTAGGCCTCGAAATTCGACTTCGGGCACATGCCCGAGTCCCATATTTTTCTACGGACCTTCCAGGACCATCCAAACTCGGGTCCGGGTCCGTTTACCAAAAATGTTGACCAAAGTCAACTATATCAATATTAATATCAAAATTCTTCAATTTTTTCACAAAATTCACATATTTCAACTTAAACAATTTCCGGTTACGTGCCTAGACTGTGCACGCAAATAGAGGAAATATAAAATGAGGTTTCTAAGGCCTCAAAAGCACGGAACAGATGAGGAAAACATGTGATGACCTTTTTGGATCATCACAATCATGTTCGCGTGGCTTCAACACGTTCGCATAGCATAGTGTAGGCCCCAGAAATTTCCTTCTACGCGTTCGCACACCCTCCTTCGCAAATGCGTACAACAAACCTGGACCCCCCACCCCCGATTTCTTCTTCACGTTCGCACACTTCCAATCGCGAACGCGATGCCCCCATGCCAGTTTTCATCGTGAATGCATCACTTGTGTTGCGATCGCGAAGGGTTATTTCCTTATGTGAATTTTCCTTAAAAACATAACAGTGTGCACGAGATTTTTCTCACTTTTCCACACGGGCTCTCCTTTTTCACCATCCTTAGACAAATTTCAAGCTTCTCTTTCTCCATAGCTCTTTGGGTAAGTGTTCCGAACTTCATCATCTCCTAATTTCTTCATCTAATCACTAAGTTCCTAGCCCTAAGTCATGAATTCAAGGTAGAAAATAGGGGTTTTTGGTAGAGCTAGGACTTTGGGGATTTTGGGTGATTCAACCTCAATTTGGGGTCGAATCTTAAAATAAATTATATGTTTGAACTCGTGGGATTATGGTTTGGATTTTGGTCCAAGCCTCGAGTTTGGACCATGTGGGCCTGGGGTCAGATTTTGGTAATTTTGGAAGAATGATGGAAATTTTATTTCTAAGCTATGTGATTATGTTTTTGAGCTCTTATTGATATTATTGAACTAGATTATGCCTAGATATCATTGTTTCGAAGTTGGATTCTATAGGAAAGGCGGTTTTAGAGCGTTGATTGCTATTTTTGGACCGGGGTAAGTGTTTGTTCTAACTTTGGTTAGAGGGAATAGGATTAGGATATTATTTGCTAATTTCTAAATGATGTGTACGGTGTATAGGCATGGTGACAGTTATCTATACACCAGAGTCAAGTATGACTGATGGTCTTAAATGTGTTTGAACCGGACTTTGTGAAATGTCTCTCTTGTATAATTGCTTAGTCACATATTTTGTGAGCGATTGAGGAAGGATTTTGATTGGTATATTATTGGAGTATCGATTTGAATTAGTATTTGATAATTGGGAAAGAAGTGATTAATAGAGAAAGTGTGGTGACTCTTCCCTTACCGGGACACGTAGTTTATTATTGTTGTTACTCCCTTGCCGGGATATTTGGGTTGTTAGTTGTACCCTCGCCGGGTTTATTCGTTATTTTGTTGAATTTCCTTAATGGGACCTCTTTTAGAAAGATTACTTGTGTTATTTTTTATAATATGGGATCGTGTGGCACGCCGTCCACTTATGAAATATGAATTGGGATAGTGTGGCACGTCGTCCAATTGTGATTTATGAAATTGGATCGTGTGGCGCACCGACCATTATTACATATATATATTTTGGGATCGTGTGGCATGTCGTCCGCTTAGAAACTAATAAATAGGATCGTGCGGTGCACCGTCCACTTATATATGAGTTAAGGTATTGAGATAGTATAGTTGTTATATTCATTGGTCTGTTTTCACTGTATCTCCCCCCCCCCCCTTTCCCATTTAAATTGATATTCTATGTCGTTATTGTTTTTGCTCTGTATATATACATATGTCTACACATATTGTTTTAGGTAGGTCTTGTCTAGCCTCGTCACTACGTCGTTGGGGTTAGGCCAGGCACTTTCCAGCACATAGGGTCAGTTGTGTTGATGCTACACTTTTGTGCTTTTTGCACAAATTACAGTACCAGATCAGCTTTTGGACCATAGCAGTAGCCTATTCGACTCGGAGCTAACTTCAGTCCAGGAACTTCGAGGTAGCCTAGCTGGCGTTCGCGGGCCAAACTCCTTTTCTATATTTAGTTTGTTTTCTTGTACCAAGACAGACGTTTGTATTTCCATTCAGACTTGTTTGTAGCACTCTTTAGTAGTCCGTGAGCTAGTGACACCAGATTCTGGATAGAGATATATTTTAAACTTCTGCATTTGATTTCATTTTTATTAAACTTAAAGTCTTCCACACTTATTTAATTATTTTTCGTATATTTATATTGTTGAGATTTATTAGAGAATGTTTAAAGTTTGGCTGGTCTAGCTCCGTTAATAGGCGCCATCACGATTCCCGATGGTGGGAAAATCCGGGTCGTGAGAGCTATTGCTAATATCATAGTTTGCTATATATAAAAATAATAATAATACATAGGTTATAAACACTACTAAATAAGAGATTAATAATACCAAGTTATTACGCATATTATTTTCTCTAATGTATTCTACCAAATGATCCCTTCCGTAGAATTAGATGTACATACATTTTAAATAAATGCAAAAGGGCAGTGAGACACTCACAACTTCAACTATGTAATTGAAATTTTTAGATCCTTATTAAAGAAGTCAAATTTCCTACTTCCTTGGGGCCATACCACTTATAGCCATAGAGAAATGCTAGGCGTAGAGTAGTTAGTTAATGAAAGCTATTGCATTTGGAGAAGTCCTATTTAGTACATACCCTTTTAGTATAGTGGGGGACGCCCTTAATAAGTTTGACTCTACTGAAATAATTATCTTTATGCATTTGCTGAAGAAAAAAATCAATAACAAGTGTTCATAAATGATTGGTTTATTACTCATGAAAATACATGGATACTGAAGTGAGATAAAAATTTGCACCGGCCAAAAGACTATGCTAGAGTTTAGCACAGGCGGATCTATAATTTTTTAGACATGGGCGCATCACTAAAAAGTTGAAAAAATGAAGTATTAGTTGCTAATTAATCCTTGTTTCTCAAGATAAATAACCCAATATACAACCAAACGCACCATTCAATTATTTTGCAGCATGAGTGTCAATAAATAACATTAGACTAGTTTTAGAAAAATATATACATAAACTAGGTTAGATCATGGGTTCACGTGCCTCGTGATTGAGGCTATAAATTTGCCCCTATCATTTAGACATAAATTTGGTTAAAACTTGAAAAAAATATTAAAATTGTGCTGGAAAAAACTTTTGAAAGTTGAAGTTGTGTTTAGACATGTATTTTATTTGAAAAACTCAAAGTTTTGTAAGTGAAAGAAAATTTTCACCCAAAAACTGATCATATTTTGTGAACAAATGATGTTTTCAATTTATTAATTTTAAGAGAGTATCCAAAATCTATAGCTAAACGGGTGTTATATTTCAAAACATGGTATCAAACTATTTTAAATTCAGATATCAGTGATGAGGAATCCATTGTTTCACGGTAGAAGAGGAACTTGATGGTGAACCATGGTTCCATGATATTAAAGAATATTTGAGGATGGGGGTGTACCCAGCGCAAGCCACGGGATATCAGAAAAGGGCTACAAGGCGACTAGCAAGTGGATTCTTCTTCAGCGGAGGGATTGTATACAAGAGAACCCCGGATTTGGGTTTACTGAAATGCATAGATGCACAACAGGCCTAATTATACATTTGCATATTATATGAATGAACAAACAAGTAAAAAAGGTGCCCTATTGTTTGCACAATACCTTAATGGTTGCATTTCCTCAACAATATTAGATGAGTTTTCAAGTTATCAATGCCTATCAGTACTCCAATATATCTTAACTTGCAATTAAACTCTTATGAAAATGACATCAAAATTGGCAATTGAATGTTGACTAACAAATCTCAAGGAGTATGACACCAGATTTTAGGTAGCAGCTATCGGTCTGTAGCCTACTTCCTAGTAGAAAAGTACCTAGATTTGTACAACTTTTAGGGAAGTCCTATTATTTAGGTGTAGTTGACTGGCTAATATATTGTGGGCTGGCATTGGGATTGCTCCCAATCATTTTGTTTAATATTGCAGCATCCAAAGCCAACTTTTTTAAACCTCTTGTTTGGACTCAATTGGCTCAAGGAAAATCCTAACTCAAACTTCTAGAGAATTATAGTCGGTTTGGCCAAGTTTGTTTTTGTCCGAAAGTTTTTTTTTTCTTTCTCAAAAGTAGTTTTGATCAAAAATTAAGGTACTTGGCAAGCTTTTGGAAGAAAAAAAAAGTATTTTTGAAGAGAAGCAAAAGCAGAAAAAAGTAGTTTCTCTCCAAAAGCATTTTTTTGAGAATCACTTTAGAGAAAAATATACTTAGAAGCAGTTTTTAAAGCTTGGTCAAACACTAATTGCTGCTCAGAAGTACTTTTCAAACTAATTAGTCAAACATCAACTGCTTCTCACCAAAAGTAATCACTTTTGAAAAAAAACACTTTTCAAAATAAGCTAAGTTTGCAGCTTGGCCAAATAAGCTATTAATCATGTACAGTTGAATTTAATTCATTTGCTTATTCCAGTAATGTTGGAATTCTTTGTGAGATATTTTATTGGTAACAATGAAATAGTCACACATATATTGGTCAATGAAATCTAAAATTTAGGATCAAAAGCTTATTAATATTAACAAATCTCTTAATCTGAGTTGGTAGTTCTTGAACTTGATAATGCAATCAAGTTCGAAGTTGAATACTAGTTTTTGTTTCAAGTTTATTGAGTTAAAAACTGCATTAAGGATCATGTCACGTAGCAAAAGTTGTATTTTGCTTATGACAGATCAGAAGGTAATTTGTTCTTTGATTTAATTTAGATATTTAATAGATGAAAAATAAATTTACTTCAACTAATATCTATGCAGAGATTCAATGAACTTAAAATTAGAGATTAACCTACAGAGCAATAGGAAAATAGAGCTCAAATCTTAATCGAGGCAAAACAATGTGTTCAAATTTCGGTATAAAAGTTAATTGATATATATAATATATGTCAAAAATAATAAATACCTAGTTGAGGTGCGTAATGTGTACATTCAAATTCCGTCATATTAAAACATAATATTATTGCTGTCATTTTCGTAATAGTAGTAGTTAAATATATGACTAGAATTACAGTACTTTAGTTCATGTGTCTTTTCCTACAAGAGACTAACTAGATGGGGATTGGTTGAGCATGAATCAAAAAACAGTATATCTAAAATGACCAGCACATGCATCATATATGAAGACAAGAGTGGTTAAACACATACAAACAAAAACACAAAAGAACCCCAAAATGACTTGTCCATGGATTATGAAATTTTCTAGTAGCTCCACTGCATTTTTTAACACCCATGTTGAATACATATATTGTGATTCGACTAAATTCTGATTCGTCTAAATATTTTCTAACAAAAATAATTTTATATTTAAAGGTTAAATTCGAGACTTTTAATGAAGGATGAAGGGGTACCGAAAACTCCATCCAACCCATGTTAGTAGCTCAACTGCATCTAATAGTAATGCGCTATTTGCAATTTAAAGCTTAAATTTTCCTTATAGCTTGTTTGGTCAAAAGTTTTTTTTTTTTTTTTTTTGCCAAAATTACTTTTAGACAAAAATTGAGGTGTTTCGCTAAGCTTTTGAAAGAAAAAAAATGTACTTTTGATGAAAAACAAAAGTAGTTTGAAGAAACAGAAAAAGTAGTTTCTCTCCAAAAGCACTTTGAGAAGTACTTTTGAGAAAAATGCACTTAATTAGAAAAATTTTTTTAAAAGTTTAGCCAAATACTAATTGTTGCAGTGCTTTTCAAACTAATTAGTCAAACACAAACAACTTCACACCAAAAGTATTTTCTCAAAATAAGTTGATTTTTACATGGCCAAATAGGTTATTAACGGCGGAAGAAAGACTTACTATATGATTAGACAATTTTTAACTAATTGCAGATATAGGTCTCCAAATTATATACGTATGAGATTTTTCATTTTGTGTCACGAGGTATAAGGGGTAAAAGAGAGACTAGTATGTTATAATCTATCAAATTAGCTTTTGCATTATAAGTAGATGCAACAATAATATATATTATTCCTTTTGCACTAAAAAGAGAATATTATAATGGTCATGGTCATAATGATCATGGTCACCATTTGAGATTTTAAGGAAGTGGGGAAAATGGGGAATCTCTATACTTTCCCATAGTATATATTGTTATATCCATCCATTCGTTTTATTCATTCAAAATAATGTGATTCCCCAACAAATTCCTTTTTCCTTTAAGCAGCTGATGATGTCCACCATGATGACTATAATGTTTGATTTGATATTTTTAATTATTTTATAATTTATATTTGAAGCTAAAAAATATTTTATCTGGTTTCATTTTATATGATAATATTATTGCTCCCTCCGTTTCAATTTATGTGAACCTATTTGACTGGGCACGGAGTTTAAGAAAAGAGAGAAGACTTTTGATCTTATGGTGTAAAATGAGTTACCTTTATTTTGTGTTGCTATAAATTATTGCATAAAGGTAAATTATTTCCAAATAAGGAAAGAGGTCATTCTTTTTGACACGGACTAAAAAAAGAAATAGGTTCACATAAATTGAAACGGAGGGAGTATTAATTAATTTGATACCATGTAGCTTTTTTCTTTTCATGGATTTTTAAAATATTTAATAAACTTTAGAATATAAGAATTATAGTTTCGGTGCATTTGATGTATTTTAAAAATGATTTTTGTTTTAACTAAAGATTCTATTACTGAATCCATATATAAATTTTTAATGTTTGTGTGCTATCCCTTTTTTAGAAAAGAAACCAAAGAAAAAAGGGGCCCTATATGACGTGTGCCGATTTTGATTATACATTATTCACTTTGCAATTTGTGGAATGTGCAAGAGAAAATCGACACAATTATTGAGTTGGTGCTGTCCAATAGGAACTTTAATATGTTTATATAAAAATATATCGTGTGGTACACGAGTTCGAATTAATAATGACACCGTTTGACAAAATAATAGGAGTAGTAGTTATCTGATTTCTCATCTAACAGTTTACATGCCTGTGATTTTGCTTTTTTATTTTGTTTTAAAATAAGTGTTGTAATCAAATTTTTTTTTAATTTTTTTAATAAAATACCTCTACTATATATATCCCTAAAAAAGTTTTTTACTTCTCACATTAATATTTAATTAAGAATAATTTAATCATAATAAATATTTTTATATATAATTTAATATTTTTTTAATAAACATGCTAAAAGTAAAATGGATATTTATTATTAACAAAAGGGGATACCTAGATCTATTCAAGCAAGTCCAACTCAAAATTCACCTTTCTGTTTCAAAACACAAAAGGGGTTTTGAGTCTTTTGACATACTGTTTTCTAGAGAGGCACAAAAACAATTAATGAGGAAATTATTCGTTTCTTTTTTCAAATGATTACTTTTTTCTCATAAAGTGTTTAGATAATATCACAAGAGCAGGGATGAAATTGTAATGATCTGTCGATTCTTAATTATAAATTTTATGTTCGAGCTCTTAGAATACAAAATATTTTGATAGGGAGTGTTTTACCTCTTTAGTCGGCCTACCTAACCCAAAACTAGAGTAGTAAGTATTTGGATATAACAATGGTAAAATTCCAAAAAATGGTAAAAATAAAATTAAGTGAAAATGATATATTTGAAATTTAGAATTGTTTTTGGACATAAACTTTAGTTTGGGATGTATTTGAAGTTTCGTGAGTGATTTGAGTGAAAATTTTAAAAAATAGTTTTTTGGAGTTTTTCAAATTTTCGAACATTTCCAAAATGCATCTTCAAGTGTGTTATGATGGTAAGTAACTCTCATTTCCAACCGAGAGGTTGTGAGTTTGAATCTCCCCAAGAGCAATCTGGAAAATTCAGAGAGAAGGATGCCAGTTTCTATTTGGAAATATTATTTCGAAAAAAATATTTTTTTTTTGGAAAAAATGAAAAATTCTTTTTATGTCCAAACGGACTCTTAGAATACAAACAATGGCGTCAAATATTAGATAATTATACTAGAAAAATAATATCTAATATAATATTCAAATTAGTAATTAACTTAATATAGCTAGAAACATGTATCACAAATCACATGTTACTATTCTCCCTATAAACACAACAAGAGAGAAATATAAAAGATACAAAGAAGTAGGTAAAAGAAGATAAGGCCCTCGAACAATTTTGTTATTTTCCACATTAAAACTTTAGGAGAAACAAAATTTATTATATGTTTCTCATCCAAATCACTTATCATATTCCATATTACACTCTTCCAAATTCAAGATGGACGATTATCGTAATAAACAGTGATAGAAGACCACCAATAAATGTGATGGATGGTTGTTCATCGCTCCAATTTTACTAGATGTCTCAGGTTCGAACTATAAAAATGAATAATCCTGTGATACAACACGCTTTATTTTCTTTAATGAGCCTATCAGACATATCCAGATTAATTGTGTCAAGTGAACTTCAGAAACATAGTATTAAATAAAGAAAGTGCTTATATCAAAATATGGAAATGGAAACATACACCTGGATATACGAGTGTCCTTAATTTAATCTATACTATTAAAAGTACGAATGCCCTAAGTGAAATATCGTTCGTTTTTTTACCTTTTTAAAATAAAATTCACAATAAACAAAATACTAATTTAATTATTTCCCTAATATTTTGTATTTTGAAGTCTAAATTTTTACTTATTAAAGTTTTCTTTATTTGAACGTCTACGCAAAAAAACTAATATTTAGGATATCAAAATACATTACATTTATCATATGTAATATTATAATATTACAATACTAATAATATAAATGTTTACGTGTTATATTTCCTAAGAGGACGTGGATACAATTAATGGAAGGAAATGGCCAAACTTATAATAGAACAATAGTCCAACCATAATTTGAAAACTAACAAAGGCAGAAATTTTTTGATATTAAAATAGCTATATAATTAAGGTCTTAGAAATAATTTTTCAGCTATATAATAGCTAGAAAAAATTTCAATTTAACTATTTTTCAGCTTCATTTTCAAATTTACAAATAATTTTTCAAAGAAAACTTGGCAATTGTTCTTCAGGTTCAAATAATCTAATTTAGGAGCAGATAACGAGATATATAAATACGATCTTATCATTTAACTTATTTATATTAAACATATGCTAATTAATTTAAAAATAAAGAAGATAATTAAATAACTTCGATAAGTGGGGACAAAGCAAGAATTCATAATAAAGCATCTAAGAATTTATGTACGACATGATTTTTTTTGTTATAAGTTAGCTAAATAAGATTAACATTCATCATTCTTAGGACCTTGCATTTTTTTCTATAATCTTTTTAAAAACTCATACACATTGGTGAATATGAATATGTAATATTTAAAAATTATATATTCATGACTATAGAGTACACGAGCAAAACACGACTAATTGTTATACTTACGTGAAAAGCCCTTACTTTAAATTATTTGTTTGGCCCCTCAAATGTACATGTTTGATGTTTTGTGATTGGAAACGAATTATTTATACTATTTATAATAATGCGCCATATTCTCTTGTTCTATTTATTTTAAAACGGTTGAAAAATAAAATCTTAAAAGCTAAATCTTAAGAAGTTAAATGGTGGGGGTTTGGAGGGTGGGAGATAGAATGGCTGATGAAATCTCCATAATTATAAAGTTTTTTTAAGGAAAAGATCTAAAAGATTTTTTGGGGAGTTATGGCAGACACCAAAATTGCCACCATCAACGGTTCACCATTATAAAGCATTTCATTATTTTCATAACTTTATTTTTCTAGGTATCAACCCCCCACCCTCACCCTCTTTATTTTTTTTTTTCCTCATCCTCTTTAAGGTCCGACTCATCCCAATTCGTATTAGAAGTTTCACTTTAAACGGATAAAATGGTTAATACCAATGACATTTTCACATAAAAGAACCCCAATTCGGAATCTCTTAGCTAGCGTTTGGTCATAAATTTCAAATTTATTTTGAAAAATTCGATTTGACTGAAGTATAATTTGAAGATAAAAATGTGTTTGGACATGTTATTTCAGAACATATTTCACTTTTTATTTGAAAAAATATGGGGGTTAACTTATACCCACAAGTTCTAAAAATTATAAAAAAATATCCAATGGTACCATGCAAATAAACTTGCTATCTTGTATATACATAACCTTCATCAATAACATTCACTATCATTATCACAAACCATATTATTGAATATAAATAATAACTAACACAATTACTAGCTATTACAATTCGTCAAATTGTAATAATATTACAAGATCCATCGGTCAATAAAAAATGATCGTAACTAGCTATTCTATAATATAATCATCCCACATTATACGAACAATCTGCAAAAAATTCAAATAAGTATTAGCATATTTTAGCAATTTACCTTCATAAATGTGGGGTTTTTTATAAAATAAAAAATTTTGGGGTAATATTGAAAATTTGGGGAAAATACAACGGTCATAATTTGTCCCAAATTCAGCTTATTAGCTGAATTTGAGATTTCAAATATGTGATTTGAGTTTTGGCCAAAATGTGGGTCAAATTTATGGCCAAACATGAGATTTGAAAACAAATTTCAAATTAAATTTGAGAAAATGTATGGCCAAATAGGGGCTTAGTACAAATATTTATCGCTCAACAAACAATTTTTGATGGAAAACTTACATAAATGTCTCTAATAAATCTCAACTTACCAATCTCTAGCCATTAATCATAGACTTACCAAAACTAGCCAACAAAAATAGAAAAATCGAATAATAAGGTTATTTCTCTCAAAGAATCACATGCAAAAATCACTTTTCGTATTTTTAAGCTTGATTAGCAACATTAGATACTAGACGGCAAAAGAAATTTCATGGACGGGGTAGCAAATAAGGTGATGCAATACAAAAATTTATACAATATTTCAAAATAAAAAAATAAAAAAAGAAACTCTTTCAATGGGTATAGTTGAAATTCATTGAAAATATATAGATAAGTCAATATACAAGATTTGAGGAAGATTGGAGGTGATTTGGACTGGTTTTATATCTAAATTCGTAACTAAATCGAGTTCAAAAAGTCTTCTGCGACACATATATCACGCATGGATATACATGTGATACAAAATTAGGGTTTAGGGTTTAGGGTATATATGGATATACATGTGATACAAAATTAATACAAATATGATACATATGTGATAAACAAAGATACACAGTGTGATACACATATGATATTTTTTCATGTTCAGCTTTTACTTCGAATTTTCAATTCAAACCACGTCAAAACTTTACTACATCATCCAAAAACTGAGATTCAAACTTCTTAAGATGTTCCTAATCTATTCTAATAACACTCACTCAAAACAAAGCAAAATTTTTTACGTATATATTTTTGTTACAAATACCTAATTAGCTAATTTGGCTAATACTAATAATATTTATCAATTGACCAATTTTTATAATGAACTATTTAAAAATAGACATAACCGGTAATTTCTCATTTTTGATGGTACTCCCACCCTCACCTAATGAAAACAAGGTGGATTTTGGGTCCATCTCTCATAAAAGCAGGACGATGTACGGGCATCCTTTCCTTAAATCTTTTCTTTTGCCTATTAATTTTTTTATATATTTTTCCTTTTATTCCTCTTTCTTGTTTTCTATTTTGATTATGTAGCTGCAATCGTCATCCTCAAATAAAAGAGGCAAACAACGTGTGCCACAGGTGTTTTGGGAAAAAAGAATTCTTGAGAATAAATTATGTTTAGAAAATGTTTTGCTTTATTATATATAGTTGAAAAGTGAATAGTTTTTTCTCATGAAAAATATTTATTAAAGAAAGCAAATAATAGTATCTAAGTAATGGCTCGAGCAGAACTATGAAGTTGATTGATAGTTGCGATGATTATGAAGGAAAATAACTTTCATTCAAAAATTAGAAAATTAATTTCTCCAACATAGTGAAAAATGATTTATATTTTAAGAATATTTTTGCGATCAAACACTTTTATTTTTCAATAAATATTTTCAATTATCCAATACGCTTTCATTTACCAGTAAAAGAATAGGAGTACTTATTATAATGGCCAAGAGTAGGAAAGTAAGAAAGACAATCTAAAATTGCATCGTCCCAAAATAGCAGACAAACTTTGATTTAAATAACAAAATATTTAGCTCACGTCTGCCATAGATTAGGGGGGTCTTTTTTCCAAAAAATAGCAAAAATAATATTTGTTAATGGAATATGATTAGTTTTTGAAAAAATATTAAAAAAAAATTTTAAGTTTCCAAAAACTGTTTTAGGGCAGTTTTTTGGTGAAATTTTTCTTTCACTTACAAAACTTTAATATTTTTTAAATAAAATAAATTAAATTGTCCAAACGATAGTTTAGCATCAGTTGAGAGCTTAACATATTGTTAGAAATAAAAAAGTCATTTATTATATTTGCGAAATTTGTTTTTGGTACTCTTTTTCAGTTTTTGGGGGGTGAGTATTATATTAGAATATATTATGATGATGCTGATATATCTTAGTGGTAAAAGGAGTATCTAAAAAATCTCCCTACCTTAAGGGAACTCAACAAAAGCGCCAAGTGTCCAAACGACAACGTTAGCTGACTAGGATTCCAAGGTCGCAGCTCTGGTGATTATATTTTTCACTCTTGGAAAGGTTAAAGAGGTCCTGTTGGGGTCCACAGAGGAGGCAAAATAGGGAACCTCACCCAAGTTATGTTTTCATCTATATTGCTGTAAATAACTAAAAATAATAATCTTTCTTAAAATAGAAATAGAAAGTTAGTAAAAATAAATTTAGAAAAATATTATTTGAATTTCAAAATAAATTTTGAAATGTTATTGAAATAAATCGAGCCTATTGAATATACTGTGTTCTTAAGAAAAATTATTCCCTCAAGTACCCGAGGTTCTGGAATATATCCTCTCAGGATAGAACGATTTAATTCAACAGAGTGTTGGTACCAAAAACGCCGGTGAACATCTCACCACTCGAAGGCTGCAAAACACACTGGAATATTTTTTATGCAGAAGAAGAAAAAGATTATCAACAAACTTCGTAAGTAAATATTCTGGGATTTGAAGGTATATTTATAGCCAATTTGGTGTTATTTCTGAAAAGAGTTGCAATTTTCAAAACAGACATGGCTGTTGGAATAGGTGTGATATTGTTTCAAAACAGTCATGGTTGTTGGAAATTTTACGGGAAATTTAAAACGGATTTAAAATAATTCAGGAAAGAAAAACGGGCTGGAACGGACCGGATCGCAGGTAATGGGTTATTCCGGATTGAAATTTTTAATTAATTAATAAAATATTTGAAAGTAATCTTGTCCAATAAGATTAAATCAATCGATCCAAATTCAAATTCAAATTCAAATCCGAAGCCGACGACACGAGGCTTGCTTTCTCCTTAGCTCTTTAAGAGCTAAAAGATGAGCTTCTCTTTATATACACAAAGATTTTCTTTCCTTCTACCGATGATGGACAAAGTGCATTAGTGACTCATTCAAAATTTCACTTTCCTCCATTTCTTTTCCCATCATTTTCCACTCATACTTCTTTTGTTATTAAACAATAAAATCCAACAATCATCCACATGAATGGGGAATGGCTATAAACTTAAGGAATGCACGGAAGTGTGTGTGTTTTACATGCAAGTATTAATTGTATCTAGATAAGTAGGTTTCCCTTTGAACTTTCCGTAGTGAACGTATATCAGATATACTCGGTCAATCGATAGATTTGATATCTTTGAACCATCGAGCTTTGTTGTATACCTAGACAATATAAGTCACACAATCAATTCTTAACCATCTATGATTCTCATGGTTGTGTTCTTTTCAGCCATGAACTCCGCCTGGTTTCATGAGTGCTTAGAGAATGGGCCTTAACCTTCATTCTCCTTGAAGCGGCTTACACTTCACACTCACATAGGCGATTCCTAAACGTGTAATCCTAAAGACACACTATCTGGTCATATCCTGCCAGACTTAGCAAATCATTAAAACGTTTTAAGCTTTATTGACTCATCAAAAAGCCTTAATACTTTACCTCATTTTTTAATATTGTCTTCATCATGAGAATGGGTTAAGTTAGTTGACAATATAGAACCGTCATTCATAACTTTGTTTGATCCCATTGAATCTATCTCTTGGAGTCTCTAGTCTACCAGGTAGAGTTACCGCCATGATGACTTGTCTTAGGCCGTTAACCCCATTTCCTTTGATGATCTATCAAGTGCCTCTCTAGATAGTCCTTTTGTAAGTGGATCTGACAGATTATCTCTTGACTTTACGTAGTCAATTGTGATAACACCACTAAAGAGTAGTTGTCTAATGGTATTGTGTCTCCATCAAATATGACGAGATTTTCCGGTATACATAACGCTCCCTGCCGCACCTATTGCCGCTTGACTATCACAATGTATACATATAGATTCCAAAGGTTTGGGCCAAAATAAAATATCTTCCAAGAAATTCCGGAGTCATTCATCTTCTTTACTGGCCTTCTCTAAAGCTATGAATTCAGATTTCATTGTAGAACGAGCGATGCACGTTTGTTTGGATGATTTTCAAGACATTGTTCCACCCCCAATTGTGAAAATATATCCACTTGTGGAATTAACTTCAAATGATCCGGCGATCCAATTTGCATCACAATATCCCTCGATTACGGAAGGATATTTGTTATAATGCAAAACATAATTTTGGGTATGTTCCAGATACCCCAAAACTCATTTCATTACCATCTAATGTATTTGATTGGGATTACTTGTAAACCGACTTAGTTTGCTAATAGCACATGCTATATCTGGTCGTGTACAATTTATGATATACATCAAACTTCCCAATACTCTTGCATAGTCTAGTTGTGAGTCACTTTCACCTTTATTCTTTTGAAGTGCATTTTAATGTCCGATTTTTCCTTTCAGCAACTCTGTTGGATTGAGGTGTGTAAGGTGCAGTAGTTTGATGGATAATTCCATATTCCGAACATATTTCTGCAAATGGAGATTCATATTCTCCACCTCTATCACTTCTAATCATTTTGATCTTTTTATTCAATTTATTATCTACTTCATTCTTGTATTGCTTAAATGCTTCAATTGCTTCATCCTTACTATTAAGCAAATAAATATAACAATATCTAGTACAATCGTCAATAAAAGTAATAAAATACTTTTTCCTATCTCGAGATGGTGTCAACTTCATATTGTAAATTTTAGTATGAATTAAGTCTAAAGTATTTGGATTCCTTTTAGCAGGCTTATAAGGATGTTTTATAAACTTATATTCAATAAAAATTTGATATTTTGATTTATTACACTCAAATTTAGGCAATACTGCTAAATTAATTGACTATCGCAAGGTTTATAGTTGACATGTCCTAAACGAATGTGCCATAAATTATCTGACTCCAATAAATAAGAAGAAGCTGAAATTTTATGCATACTGTCAACTACCATTACATTGAGTTTGAAAAGGTCATCCGTGAGGTAGCCTTTTCCGACATACATTTTGTTCTTGCTTACATCAACTTTATCATAAACAAATACACATTTGAATCCATTCTTTACAAGTAAAGAAGCAGAAACTAAATTATTCCTAATAGTAGGAACATGAATAACGTTGTTGAGCGTTAACACCTTGCCGAAAGTCATTTTTAGGAATATCTTCCCATAACCTTCAATCTTGGCTGTTGCATTACTTCCCATGGAAACTTCTTCTTCAGGACCAGCAGTAGAGTAAGTCTCAGACTCTTCTTTGACAGCACAAACACATCGAGTGGCTTTAGAGTCAATACACCATTCATTTGGATTTCCAACTAGGTTGCATTCCGAAAGCATTGTATAAAGATCATCAATGTCATCATTCTTCTCCACTATGTTGGCTTGTCCCTTCTTATTATCCGTTTTAGGGAGACGATAATCAGGACTTTTGTGATCAACCTTTACACAATTGTAGCAGTTGCCCTTGAATTTCTTTTTGTTCTGCTTCTTAGTTTGTCCAGACGACCTCTTCCTCTTCTTACTTTTTAGTCCAGTCTCTTTAACGATATTAGCTCCCATGATCGTTGAATTTTAACGAGACTTATTCTTGGCTATTTTTTTGTCTTCCTTGATCTTTAGATGTATCACAAGATCTTCCAACTTCATTTCTTTGTGCTTGTGCTTCAGATAGTTCTTGAAATCTCTCAAGAATGAGGCAATTTTTCAATCGTAGCAGCTACTTGGAATGCTTCATTCACGACCATACCCTCAGCAATAAGGTCGTGAAAAATAAGTTGAAGCTCCTGAACTTGGGTTCCTACAGTTTTGCTATATATCATTTTATAGTTTAGAAACTTGGAAACCCCGAACTTGTTCAAGTATGCATCTTCAGTCTTGTATTTCATCTCAAGTGCGTACATCCCATAATTCTTTCGAAGTATTTATTGTACTGTACACATTGTACAAGTCATCCTCTAAAGCACTTAAGATATTGCCTTTGTAAAGAAAATCTGCCTGCTTCCACGCCTCAACAATCATGAACTTTTCATTGTCCCGCATGTTCGCAGCAAGCACTGGAGGCTCTTCACTAGTAAATTTTTTCATACCAAGCATGGTAAGCCAGAAGAACATCTTTGCTGCCATCCTTTGAAGTTGGTTCAAGAAAATTTCTCTAATTTTTCAGCCGGAGGAACAACAGTGGGACTTGATGAGGCTATTTTTGTTGCACCAACAGTCGCATAAGGATTTCATTTTCATTTGCCATTTCTTACTGTCAACAACAGAAGAGATATCAATTAATGGCAAAATGAGAACAATAAATAATATTGTAATCAATAAACAATAGGTAATAAGAACAACTAAAGTTTTTTTATACTGTTTTACAGAAAGACGATGAAGTTTTTATGTTCTTCAAATCATTTTCTGAATTTCAATACTCTGATGAAGTTCTTATATCTTCAAATCAGAATAGTAAACTTCAAACAGAATACAGAATATAATAAATATAATTTCCTTAAGAATGTTTTCATCTTTATTGTTGTAAATAAATAAAAATAATAATCTTTCTGAAAACAGAAACAGAAAGTTAGTAAAACTAAATTCTAGAAAACAGTATTTGAATTTCAAAATAAATTTTGAAACGTTATAGGAACAAACCGAGCCTACTGAATATACAGTGTGTCCTTAAGGAAATTATTCGCCTCATGTACCCAAGATTCTCGAATATATCCTCCCAAGATAGAATGATTTAACTCATTGGAGTATTGGTACCAAAAACGCTGGTGAATAACGAACCACTCGAAGGCTGCAAAACATACTAGAATATTTTTTGTGCAGAAGAAAAAAAAGATTATCAAAAAATTTCGTAAGTAAATATTCTGAGATTTGAAGGTATATTTATAGCCAATTGGTAATGTTTCTGAAAAGGTTTGCAACCATTCAGAACAGCCATGGCTGTTGGAACAGATGTGACATTGTTTCAGAGCACATGGCTATTGGAAATTTTGCGAGAAATTTAAAACGGATTTAAAATAATATGGGAAAGAAAAACGGGCCGGATCAGACCAGATCGCGGGTCATGAATTATTTCGGATTGAATTTTATTTAATTAATTAATAATTGAAAAGAATTTTTTCCAAAATGATTAATGAGTCAATCTTTGACAAATCCAAAACCGAAGCCGAAGCCGAAGGCGAGCCGAGCCGACGACAGCGGTGCAACGCTTGCTTTCTTCTTAGCTCATTAAGAGCTAAAAGATGTTTTCTTTCCTTCTACCAACGAGGGACAAAGTGCGTTAGTGTACTCATTCAAAATTTTACTTCCCTCCGTTTCTTTCCCACCATTTTCCATTCACACTCTTTTGTTCTTAAACAACAAAATCCAACAAGTTACAGGTAGGGGTGTTCGTCGGTAAGTACAGTACGGTACAATATTTAAATATTTCGGTTAGGTATTTTCGATATTTGATTTCTTAAAATCCTATACCAATAGGGTACCTAATTAAATTCGGTGTGATAAAGTTTTTCTCCTTTCGGTTTCGATATATTCAGTTCGGTAACTTCGATTTATTCGGTTTGAATACTAACTAGTGCTCAAAGCCATACAATCTAATATTTTTTAATTAAAGTACTCAAAAATACAAAACTGAAAAAATTTGTTGATAAAAATATTGTTCAAAACTAGCAAATATCGATCCGAATAGAAAAGAAATTGTACATTAAAAAAGATTTGATCATTAGAAATATCTTGTTACTTGTTTAGAGTTAATTGATGAACTTTGAGAATAAAGAAAAATAAAATTTTAGATTTTTTATATTTATGTTATTATTGATAATATGTATTTTGTGTAATATAATATATATTTCGGTACGATATCGGTATTTTCGTATTTTATCTTAAAATACCAAATATCATAACCAATACCAATTCTTTTAAAAACTTAAACCAAATACCATACCATGTACCTAAATATCGTATATCAATTAACAAAATTTTCGATTTCGATACGGTAATTCGGTATATATCAAATTATGCCCAGCCCTAGTTATAACAGAAGACACTTTAGAAAGAAAAATAAATAAGCGAAGACATTTTTTTATTTGATTAAATAATTAATTTTAAGCTGTGAATCCGATAAGGTGCATTTTTTCCATTACAAATAACAACAATAAAAATTGAGCAAAATTTTAGAATGGGGTATGAAGAGTATAATATGTATGCAGATCATACCTTAATATGAGAAAGCTGAGAGTATTTTGGCACAAATCTTTTTGGTTCTTAAAAAGAAACAGTTCGAGAAGGTTCAATTGGCCGAAATGAATTTCTAGATTCGCAGATTTGTGGTCGTTCTAGCGGTAAGAGTCCTTCGGATGTTGAATGGTCTGGTCAACTCGTTCCTTTCAATTACCATATAGTTTCTATAATTATAATAAAGGAAAACAAAAGAAAAAGCAAAAATAGCTAAAAACAGCCTGCTTCCTTTATCATATATATGAGATGGGCGGGCCTTTTTAAGCAAAAGGTGATCCACTATCGGTTGTAGTCTTCTTGACATATCAAGTCAAGAGGGCGAGGCTCCTAGCAATGGGGGAAAGGGGAGTGGGTAGGCGGGCTCCTTTCACTTGACTTGTTAGTTAGGAGTGATCTTTTTTCGCACATAAGGTTGTTTCCAATGAACCATCGGTTCAAGAAAAGATAATAAGAAAATCGTAACAACAAACACTGACAACGGGATATTAAAAAAACGAAATGAAATATAACAATCAAACATCAGAAAGTAATAACAATCTAAAAATAAAACTCTATCATTAATAAAAACCAGTAATAGAAATCTATCATTAAAATAAAAGTCTTATATACGAGAGTAAATATTGGTGACAATAATCTTTTCATTTATGCGTTAGTACCGATTTAATAATAAATTTGCATTACTTTGGATTTAGAAGATTCTTCTCTTTTTCTATTTCATTTGGCATTTTCTTAACAAACATTTTTTTTCTATAAACAAGACATATGATACTGTATGAATGCAAGGAAGATTCCTAATTGCTATGTTCATCAAAGCTTTGGTACTTTAGATGTTATGTTCATCAATGCTTTGGTACTTCAATTATTTAAAAAAAAACGAAAATATTAATTAAACGACGGCGGAACAACGACGATACCCAATTGCTATGTCATCAAACCATAAGATTTGACTTAAGACTCTCAACTGACCAATTGGAGGTGGAGGCGTTTTAAATTTGGTCAATTGAATAGATTTCCTCTTAAAATATGGTTATAAAAATTCCAGTTATCATAATATTGTAGATCTCAAATTTAAATATATATTTGTATCGGTCAAATCTGACCATCACGACCAAATTGCATGGCATCCCGCTTCGATGACCAGGCGATAAAATCGACTGGGCCCACTCCAATTCTCTATCGACACATCCGATAAATTGGGAAAGGCAACGACTAAAATCACAATATGGATACGTCAGTAATGAAAAAGCATCGAGTTAAGTAACAGGAAAACCGACTTCAACTATATATGAGTCAAGATGAGTCCTCAAAACGGGGAGGAAGAAAAGGCTTTCTTTCTCTTTGTATCTTCCAAAAGAGGGAAAAGATCAAAAGGAATACATGTAAACCTATTTTCTCGTCAATCAACGAGAAATATTATTCAATATTAAGAAGAACTATCGTGGCCCTTTTATCTCATATGTTAATATTGTTTTTTAATGTTTCGATCCGGAAGCGATTACATTTGGCTAAAATTTACCCCTTCATCTTTTGATTGATTTGTTCAAAGAGATTCTCATATCTTTTGAGTCAAACAATTTGGCGCCGTCTGTTGGGATTTCTTAGTCAAGTTTTTTCTAGTTTCTCCCGGATCGAAACAAAAAATATATATACAATCACCCCTCAAAAGGAGCATGGAGGAAAAACCCGACCTGCGTGAAACATGAGAGCAGCGTAGGAAAGGAATAAGAGCCAAACAAAATAGTCGGGCTCATAAATCTTCGCCCCATCATCTATCAGTATGCTAGACAAAACAAACGATGTCACCAACCTGTATTCTCCCACCGGACGAGAACAAAGAATATCCCATCCTCACCTCCCACTCTGTCCATGCAAGCATATAAGCCTTGCGCAGACAAACACACACAACAAAATCTTGATTGAAGGGAAAAAATAGCTTCAACACAACTGAAATACCCTTTGTCGGCAACCTCTCTGAGGCGGACGACAGAAGCCAAACAAGAAAACGATAAGGCATACATTGCACGCACCTGGAAACAAAGCATTAATTACAACTCATGTGTCACACCTCTTTTTTTTTTGCTTATACATCCCGTGAAGGGCGTAAAGGAGTAAGGACAGTCAAAACGGGATTTATTATTAAAATTCAGAGTCGCCACTTGGGAGATTAATGGTATCCCAAGTCATCGATTGAATCCCGAACCGAGGAAAATATGACTCTGTTAATAGTTCGCAAACAAGAAGTCCGGATAAGGAATTCTGTTAACCCGGGAGAAGGTGTTAGGCATTCCCGGATTTCATGGTTCTAGCACGGTCGCTCAACTGTTGTATTTGATTTTTATCTGATTGAAATACATGTTCTATTTTTATGTGTCATTTATTACTAACCCACTTTTATTATATTTAGTATTTATTTTACAAGAATTACAACGTCGTAAAAATGTATCTCGAACCACGCCGTACCAGTACGCCCGTAGCTTTTAACACATTTTGACTTCGTTGAGATTTGGATTTGGGTCACATAAATGTGCACCCGTATTTGGGAAGGTAATATTATTAACATATGCGCCTAAAGTGACTACGTGTTTATTATTTTTGAGGAAGACTGTGAAATTCACTAAACGGTCCTCCCAATTTCTAGTTTTTTTTTGTAAGCAATTATTGAAGGCCCCGCAATTATGTATTTGAATCGGCGAGGCTCGTCTCATCATTTTTATTTAAAGGTTAATCTTAAAGTAAACTATGTTTTGTTTCTTTATTTTGTCTCTAATAATAAAAGAAATCCTAGTCAATCAATATTACCTAATAGTGTTATGTTTGGGTCCATGAACTCATAAGAGTACTTGTCTTTAATTATTTTGGGCTTGCAAACAGCTCGTAAATTTAATCCAAAGGCGTAAGGGCAGATATATCATAGTTTGGGCCTAAGTTCTAAGTTGCATGGTAAAATATACCAAAGGCAGGTCTGTATGATTGCAGAACTGGACAAATTAGGCCCAATGTTAATGTAAACTGGTCCAAATACCTTCACTAATTAAAATAAGGCAAATAATATGCCATTATACCAATTAACAGAACATTGACCATTCAAATTCTAGATTAAAGTTCAGATTATTTGATTCTACAGATATTCATGAACAAATCAATTTTGCCAATTGTCTACTTGAGAATGCACGTTTAACTATTAATAATGGGACAATAGTATAATTATACCTATTTAGTGATTATTTGCAGCTCGTATACCCAAAGACCCGACTTCTAATTCATTTACTTTTAAAAATCAGACTTCTAAACACTAAATGTAGATTAGAGTACCAGTACCTTAAGCTTCACAGTAATGCAATAATACTATTTCGAAGTTAGCCTAATTGATAGCAGGTTTGACTTAGCACATGAACTTATTTTTTTATTTTTTATTTCTGATTTCAACAAGTGAAGTTATTCTTAAACGAAATTAAGGAAAAGAAATTAACAAATTATTTTTAACTTTTCCTTTACATGCTATATCAAATGAAATCTAAATCTAGGAATATATTTCATTATCCTAAAAGATCATAAGTACTTCAAACATGTTAAGAATGATCAAATACTAATAAAGGTTCAAACGTTCTGAAAGTCTAAATATAGTTCAAATTTATACAGTCCAATACAAAACTATTGAATGTCTAATTATGAATATACTCAAAATGGATATACATGATAAGCAATATACATTTTCAGAAGTTTCAAACAATTGTATATAACATTTCAACTTTCTTCCTATAGCTTCATCAATGTAAAATCAAAGAAGTACCTGGATTTGAAGTCGGAAAACTTATTAGAAGAAGGATCAGCAATAGTGTTACAGCAACAACAACAAAGGACAAGATATACAATCTAAAATAGCCTCCAGACACAGAATTTACACCACAACAATAGTGTTTTAACCAGAAAAGCAACTCAACCAATCCAAATTACAACTTACATATTTTCGAATACTAGATCATGAAAGAGTTACTACACAGCCTTCAAATCTAGATCAATTGGCTAATGTAACAGTATAATTTTGAAATTTCTACTATTTTTAATGTTTTTGAGATTTTGGAATGAAGAATCTCAAGAATTTGATCTAAGAAGGAGAGATTACTTAGATGATATTTTTCAGATTGCAAAAACTTCTGAAATAAGGCAGATTGATACCTATTTATAGATTTAAATTTGGAGGGTAGTTCAAATTTTATTAATTACACTATGATCCATCTTTTATTTCACTTATACCCTTATTCTTTTACTTGTAATTCAATTAACTAACATTATTTATGAAAATTTATGCTAACACCCCAATCTAGAATCTTCTATCCTAGTGTAATCCCCTATTCGCCCTCACTTCTCTTAAAAATCTACCCCATTGCCTTTTCTATACCCAAACTACCCCTATTTTCTTTGATTTATTATTGTTAATCCTTTTTATATACCAAAACTACCCCTGAAACTGAGTTGAATTTACTAACTAAACCTACCTGCCATTCATCCTTTTGCCCCTGAATTTGATTGAATTTACAAATTAACCTACTACCCTTTTACCTCTGAACTACGAACTAATTTTCAGAATCAAAGCCTAATTGACTAATAATTAACTAATCCAATAAAAATTAATCAGAAACTAATTAACTAACAATTAGAGATTTAACATCTATAACCAAATGCTAACTAATGTGAATTAATCCTAAAAGTACTCAAACTAATTAACACTAGCAGTTATCAGAAACAAACAATTAAAATCTACTTTTCGATCATGAAAATCCAATTATACTATTTTTATATCAATTTACTAAATTAAAATTTAATCAGAATCTATTTATTAAAAACCTAATATTAATATGAGAAATTAGTATGCTATTTTCTTAACAAGAATCAGTTAACCCTAGTAACAAACACATATTGAGAGACGAATAACGAAAAATAATTAAAAACATATAACAATCACATGCAAGAAAATAAAAACAAAGAAACAGAAGAAAAGAAAATTTAACTTTTTTTCGTTTACTTGGACAGTCTCTTCTTTTTTTTTTTTTAGTTATCAAAATCTCCAAGAATCCAGGGAGGTCTTGTGGCAAATTTTAAAGCTTTTTCTCACCAGAGAATCTTCATACTTACTTTTGAGACGTTCTAGTTGGATTTGAAGTTCAATACTCATAGAAACGTGTTGAGAAAGGGTAGTTTGGTGTGATTTTGGGCTAGTTTGGGTGAAGTCGTGTTTGCCGGAGTTACGGTTCCAGCAATACATTTTTGGATATTCGAGAAGCTTGAGAGGGATTTGAAAGAAACGAGGTAGAGGGGTGAACTCAGGGGCTCGAGGTGGTTCTATAGTGTAATTTGGGGTTTGATTGGCGTAACTGGTGTTTTCCGCCGGTAGGGTTCCGACGGGGGTTGGCGGGGAAATGGAGTGGCTGAAATAAGTAGGAAGATGAAGAGATGTAAAAATAATTTTTAGGATTTTGTATTAGATATATTAAAATCATAATAAGTGCCCCCAACTGTTGGATTAAAACATTTCAACGGTTCAGATTCCTTGAGCCCGTATACGACGTCGTTTCTTTTAATGAAGAGATCAACCCTGTCAGTTAGATTAAAATGATCAAGAGATATGATTAAAAATCTTTAAATGGCGTTGTTAGGATTATAGACAGGACAGACCGGATCATATACTTGGGCCTGGGGTATTTTTCATTTTGGTTTGGGGTATTTAACAATCCACTTCTTTCTTTTGTATTTTATTTTCTCATTAAAATACACTTGGGCCTTGGGTATTTTTGGTTTCGGCCTGGGGTATTTTTGGTTTGAGCTTTGCTGCACAATACCTGTAAGGGCTCATTACCTCGAACACATACGAAGAATTAATTATATCCCTTACCATACCGATTTGGTCCACTATCACGCTATCCCATCTATCTAATTTCCTTTCTAATTTATCATCAACTTGATATTCCCTCTTGTTGTAGCACCATAGTTCCTCAACCCAAACTCACTACACGAGACCCAAGCACAAGATCACACTATCTAAGACTCATAAGCCACTGAATGCTCTCTCAAATGTTCCTAGAAATACCACATTTCAGAATACTTTACTTGAAGAACTTCATGTGAATCTGAATTCGTTACCATTACTTTCCAGATACTGATACATATGATCCCATAATCAACATAAAAATACTACAAGTCTTGACCATTTTTCAATAAAAACACAATCTCTACCCACATACACAACCTTAAGACATTTGATTGCTACATATAGAATCTTGAACGCATTAAAACCATTCTCGAGAGTCATTTACTCCTTATTTGAACTGCAATTTACCTGATCAAACGGACATAACCACCCGTGCCTCATTAGCACTCAGACAACGCAGATATGATCTCATTCCAATACAAACAAACATCTTATTTTTCTATACATTAAGCATTCTTTATCAACAACAACTCAAGATATCCTATTATTTTCACACTGTTACGAAGCACCATATAACCCTTATCAAAAATTTTGCTTCACTCGTGCCATCCTCGGCTCGATTTCTACAACTAGGACTGATCCGCCAATATACCTCAAAATGGAACCAACATAGCACATAACCGTGTGATCAACTAATCAACAATAACCTCCCTAACTTGGCTCGAAGCCATATATCATGACACACTCAATAACCCATAATGCTTCTACTCTAATGATGCCCTAATGTCATAGTGAGATTAAACTCAAATCATCTACTAGTTTGTGAAAACATAGACATCTGGTACTGTAATTCTCTAGAACTCTCGCATTTACCCCCACATCAGTTGAGCCCACTCTCTTAAGCGACCCGAATTCTCAAATTTCAATTCAATTACACATGAGATATTCTAACATACGAATAAGGATAATACCACTTAAGAACACTCCGCAGGAGATAACCCACCTGCTTCGCCTCCGTTTAGTACTCAGCATACCTTCCACCATCATATACGTTACATAGTCAATTTAGTCTTCCCGAGTATGAACTCATACCTCCACATGTATTGCACTTTACTTTCCAATTGGGAGACATAAAATTAATCTTTACGCGCCCATAATTTAGGCTACACATCAAATCACTATAGGAACTGAACACTTAATAGTTCATCTATTATCCAATAGACTTCTTCGTCACTGCCAATTCATTTGGATATATCTCGCAGTACTAACATAGTCATCACATGGATATCCAACCTCCATTCTGGCTAATAGAGACAATACAGAACATTTAAGTTTAAAACATCTACTCACACAATCAACACCCTAGTGCTCAAGCCATTGGTAAAGATCCAGCTTTAAGTCTCCCAGACTGGCCCAACATGCTCACGAAGATCACACCTCGCCCCTTGATGGGGGGAATCACAAACCATCAAGGCGCATATAATACTGAGCTATCAAATGTGCATACAGACGTGTGGAAGGAATTTCAAGAGTTACATCTCAAGCTGAATTAAGTATGCACGATAAGAATTCCAAGAAAGTGAAGTTTTCCTAAAGGTTTTGCAGCCTCTCGAGGATAAATATAGATGTCTCCATACCGATCCACGAGACTCTAATAAACATGCTCATGACTCGTGAGACCTAGTAACCTAGGCTCTGATACCAACTTGTCATAACCCAATTCTCAACACGAGTGTGATGGCACCTCTCGTGAAGACAAGGCTAGCCAACAGAATAATCAAAACCTCTTTAATTCTTACTTAGCATGAATAAGTCTAAAACATTAATAAAATTATCATATGTGCGGAATAAAAATAATAAAATAGGGAACCATCCCGACACAGCCCGACTGGTGTGTCAGAAGTCACGAGCATCTAGAATATTTTTTTATTCAACTACAAGATCTATAATACATGGATTTAAAATATAGAATCAAAATTAAGAAATTCAGTGCCACGAACGATGGCGGTCACCTTGCTCAGTTACGATAGCAAAATCCTCAACCAGCTCAACCTACTATCGGGTAAACCAATATCTATATCTGTATGCAAGGTGCAGGGAATAAAGTGAATACTCTAGCTTAGTGAGAAATAAAGGTAAAATAATAACTTAGCAGCAAGAAACCATGTAAAGCAAGTCATCATGCTATATAGTACAGTGTATCCTTTAAAAAAATAGCGAAACCGTGAAATCTTTAGAAATATCTAGGCTCAGTTTTAAACCTATTTTGAAAATATCTTTTTCCAAATGTTAAGCAAATGAATGCAAAACAAGAAGTGCAAGTCAGCACAAAAAGTCAACCCCTCGGGCACATCATTCCATTATCAAATAACACTAGAAAATCATGTAAGTAGTGCAAGAAGTAGCATGGAAGCCAATGAAATGAGAGTGATGCAGTGTCATGACAAATAATACAAATAGGAACAAGTGCATGAGTTCAATGCAACGCATATGACGGTACACTCCGGTACCCACTACAGCGTGCAGCCTGAGCCATCCATATATTTAACGTCGATAGCGCTCACTAGGAGTGTGTATAGACTCCGAAGGGGCTCCTACAGCCCAAGCACAATATCAAGCCATCTCGTGGCATCAACCAGGCCCTCGGTCTCAATATCAATATAACCATACAGGCCCTCGGCCTCAAGATCAATTTAATCAAGCAGGCTCTCGACCTCAATGTCAATATAACACCGCTGCAGCGTGCAACCCGATCCATGCTCAATCCAGAAGTGCACATATAACACTGCTGCAGCGTGTATCCTGATCTATGCTCAGTCTAGAAATGCAGATAAGCCCCTTGGGCAATATTAAAATGATAGTTCTCAGCTAAAAATGTCAATAAAACATTATTTAAGTTTTCAAATCTTGGAAAGATGGCTGAGTTTGCAAAATAGTTTTAAAACCTTGGACCGAGATCACATAATATGCAAAGTGATGTAAAAACACTGATATCAATCCCTGAAGGTTTCACATAGTTGGCATGAAACCCAAACATAGAAATTAGCCCAAATTATGACGATAACAAGTAGTTTCGGTCAAATATATAGTAATTTAATCAATCGGGGCGGACCAAGTCACAATCTCCAATGATGCTCTACCCCACGCTTGCTATCCGGTGTGCAAGTCACCTAATTACATCACTATGATGTGCAAATCTGGGGTTTCAAACCCTGAGACTATCATTTACAATCATTACTCACCTTGAACCGGTGAAATCTCTAGCTTGTGATGTCTTTGCCCCTAAAATCGGCCTCTACGCGCGTCGATTCTATCCAAAATCAGAGCGAATACATCAGAATATGCTAAGGAAATAATACCCAATCGAGAAAAATTCAAAAATAGCAAAAATCTTGAAACTAGCAAAACCCGAGCCCCGAGACCACATCTCAAAAAATTATAAAATTCACATCAATGGATTTCTCATATCACCACGAGATCATACATACCAAGAACAACCAAATCCGACCTCAAATGGCCCTTCCAATTCCAATTTAAAACTCAAGCCCTAGTTCTTCCACTTTTTGCTTAATTCCATGAATTTCTAGGTGGATTTCACAATAAAAACGAGTATGGAGTTCAAAAATCTTACCTCCAAATCATTCTCTTCGAATCCCTCTTCAATTTCTCCCAAGGAGCTCTCAAAATGATCAACAATGGTGGAAAAATGACTAAAACTCGCCGATGAAATGTTTATGAACTCATTGCCCAGCTCCAGGCTTTTTCTCTATGTGATCTTGACCCGAGGCACGTGATCGTGAAGAACAAAATTACTAGCTCCTCAATTACCTCTATGCGATCACGGTCCAAGCCACGCGATCGCGAAGCCTTATACTCCACTGCTACGCGATCGCAATCCAACATATGCGAACGCGATGCACCAGGGCCCATCCCTCTATGATCGCGGAGGCTATAACGCAAACGCGTATAACAAACTCACCTTGCCCGGAAAACCTTCTGTGCGATCGCAACGCATTTCATGCAATCGCGATGACCAATTTGGTCTGCAACTTCTGTTGCAATTTCAGCTATAATTTATCAACTTCAAACTTCCCGTTAACCATCCGAAATCACCCGAGGCCCTTGGGACCTCAACTAAAAGCACCAACATATCCAAAAACGTCATACAAGCCTTTTCCAATCATTAAAACACATCAAACAACACTAAAGTCATCAATTCACATCAGATTCAAGCCTAAGTTCTTTAAAATTTCTTAAACACGCATTTGATCAAAAATCTGGCGAAACACCTCTGAATGACCTAAACTTTTTCATAAACGTACAAAATCACTTAACTAAGCTACTGCAACTCTCGGAATTCCATTTCGACCCTCGGATCAAAATCCCACCTATCAACTGGAATTCGCCAAAATACTAACTTTGCCAATTCAAGCCTAATTCTACATCGGACTTCCAAAATAACTTTTGATCACACTCCTAAGTCAAAAATAATCTCCCGGAGTTAACTGAATCACCGGAAACCACATCCAAGCCCTATAACCCAATAGTCAACATCTGGTTGGCTTTTTCAAAATAAGCCTTCCTTAAAGAGATTAAGTGTCTCATTTTCTACCAAAAATGATACAAATCAACTCTGACATGCCAAATACTGATAATAAAATATAAAGAAGCATAAAACGGGGGAAGTACAGTGGTAACTCATGAGACAACGGGTCGGGTCGTTATAGTGTTGCATATGAATTTTCTGAAGTCCCTCTGCCTGTTATAGCTTTGTGATACTCCTGAAATGTTAGCTTCTGAGTCAATTCTATAGGTGTAACTGCTGGCTTGGTTCCCCCTAGACCTGACTCAAATATAAGTTCTAAAACATATTTTCTTTGGGACATAACTATACCATCTTTTGATCTAGCAACTTCAATGCCTAGGAAAAACTTTAGTTCACCTAGATCTTTCATCTTGAAATTTCTCTGTAAATCAGTCTTTGTCAGGTTTAATAGCATCACATTTTTTCATGTGTTTAGTATATCATCTACATACACCAACAAAATAACTAGATCACTATCACTATGTCTGGTGAACATAGAGTAGTCAAAGTGATTCTGTTGAAAGCCCATGTGTAGTAAAGCTTCTATCAATTTGTCGTTCCATTGCCTTGGGGCCTGTCTGAGCCCATAAAAGGTCTTGTGTAGTTTGTAGACCTTGTAAGGCTCCCCTTGTCTAGCAAAACCATCAGGTATCTGCATGTAGACATCTTCCACTAGATCACCATTGAAGAAGGCATTGTGCACATCCATTTAGTAGATAACCCACCGTTTGGCAGCTGCTAAGGCAATGGTAGTCCTCACAGTAACCATCTTGGCTAGAGGAGAAAAGGTTTTTGCGTAGTCAAGCCCTTCTTTCTAATTGTAACCTTGGACACCAATCTTGCCTTGTATCTCTCAACTTCCCCTAAAGCCTTGAACTTTATCTTAAAAATCCATTTGCATCTAATGGGAGTTTTTCCAGCAGGAAAATCCCCAATAATCCAGGTGTGATTAGGTTCTAGAGCAGCTATTTCAAACTTCATAGCTGCAATCTATTTAGGATCTGAAGCTGTTTCTTTAAATGACTTTGGTTTAATAATAGAGGAGTAAAAAGATAGGGCGTATAGGTGAGCATGTTTGAGTTCATTATAGGAAACACATGAGGAAATATGATACATGCAGGTGTTAGAGGAGATATGAGTCACATAATCTTTCAGCCATTAAGGGGGTTTGCTAGGTCTGAATGATCTCAAACTCACAGAGGTATTGGTTTCTTTTGGCAGAGGAGAAGAAGAAAGAGAAGGAATTAAGGAGAGAGGTTCCTTTGAGAGGTGGATATATGTTGGATATGTGTCTGTTTGTGGACTTATAGGTGTATCATAGGGTTCAGGTGCATGATGTTTTAAGTGACTATTGGAAGAAGATCTAGAACAGAAAATATAGGTGTACCAAAAGTTTGTGAGAATTTGAATGGGAGGATATCTTTCTTAAACACCACATTTTTGCTTACAAGGAAGGTTCTTTAGTGAATATCATAGACTTTATATCCTTTCTGAGTTGAGGAATAGCCTAGAAATTCAACATGTACTACTCTGGAAGCAAATTTGTCTTGCTCCTAAGGTGAACTTACATAGAAAAAATAGCCAAATACTCTGAGATGAGGGAGATAGGGAGCATGTAAATACAACATATCAAAGGGCGACTTGCCACCAATGACCCTTGAAGGAAGTCTGTTTAGCAAATACACAGTTGTAGATACACAATCCCCCCTGAATCTCAAAGGCACAGCAGCTTGAAACCTCAAAGCTCTGGCCACTTCTAGGATAGTCATGTGCCTCCTCTCGGTAACTCCATTTTGCTGAGGTGTATAGGTGCATGTACTTTGATGAATAATTCTCAAGGATGATAGTAAACTGTGAACTTCTTGGTTAAATAATTCACTACCATTGTAAGTTCTGAGAGTCTTGACTGTAGTGGAAAATACATTCTTCACCTTTGTTAGAAAATCTTTAAGAACAACTATTGTATCAAACTTAGACACAAGTAAGAAAGTCCAAGTAAATTTGGAAAAATCATCTACAATAATAACAAAAAAACTTTTACTATCATATGTAAGAACTCTATATGGCCCTCATATATCACAATGAATTAGTTCAAGGGCATCTTTGAAGTAGTAGTACTTATCTTGTAAGGTAACTTTGTCTGCTTGGCTAAATGACATACAGTGCAGTGTGTGTGATGTCCCTTCAAATCTTGTAGAGTTGTATACTTATTGATTACATCTATAAGTGCATGACCTAATCTTCTATGCCACAATTTACTAGATTCAGATTGTTCACTAGCCATACAAGCGTCCTTATTTTCAGACCTAGTATACTTATATACAGATTTCACCTTAGGTACTTGCTCCACACTTTTATTCCTTTGTTGAGCTGGATCATGATTGAATATACCACCTACTAATGACTTGCCTTGTAGCAAGTACAATCCCTTGTCCTCCTTACCTATCCCTTTCACCTGACCACTATAGAGATCCTGGAATATACAGAAGTTAGGAAACAATTCAACAAAACACTACAGCTCTTTGGTCACTTTAGATACTAATAGTAGATTGTATTTGTAAGGCCCCGTAAAATTTTTGTGCATAAAACCTAGTAGTTATAGTGTCATGGTCCGAATAATGTGTTAGGAATGCGTAGAATTCTTCGCGGCGAAGCTCGCCACGGTTCGGACCCTTGGTAGTGATTTAAGTTTCAAAAATGTAGAGAATTAATTTTTTCCGAAAAGTGTCCAATATGCGGTCAAGAATGCGATCGCAAACCTGACATGCGGACCGCATTCTGACCGCAAATCGTTCCAGAGAGTTGCCCAAATCCGTGTCAAATGTGCGGTCGATATGAGATCGCATGTCAATCTGCGGTGCAATTTTGCGACCGCAGAATTAACATGCGGTCCGCATAGTGACCGCATGTCTTAACAGAACCTGCGTAATTTTTTGAGCCATTCTGCGGTCACTATGCGGACCGCATGTGGATTCTGCGGTCGCATAGTGACCGCATATTTGACCCCGGCCCAGATTTTGTAACATTTTGACCCGATCTCTTCTTTAATATAACACACTTCTTCTTCATTTTATCATATTATCTTACCAAAAATTAGAGAGAAAAGAGAGGGTTTTTAGAGAGAGAAGTTCTTCATCTTCAAAGATTGTTCCAACTATTTAACTCCCCCAATATTTTCAAGGTAAAAACCCTAACTATTTTCTTGATTTTCAGTTTTAATTGGGTAAAGAGAGGTTTTCATATAATAGCTTTTAAAAGTAGAATTTTTACACTCATGCATGATTATTGAACTTGATTTCTAGTAAAAAGAAGTGAGTAGAAGTAAGAGTCTTTAAGAACAAGGTTGGCAAGAGTAGGATATCTTGGGTAATCATAAAATAGGAAGAAAACTCATCACCAGGTATGTATGGCTAATTTTGATTCTTGTGAAATCGCCTATATGTGTGAAGTTTGTTTGTTTCTGGTTAAATTGACAAATTGTGTGAAATTCTTGATGTTGTTGTTGGATATTCAAAGTTTGTTGTTGAGTTATGAGTAATGTAAAATGAGAGTTTAATTTGGCAAAAGAATTGTGAATAATGACTATGATGGCCTATATGGCACCTTGTGGAAAACAAACGAAACACTTGAGAATTGGTTTATTGTGGAAAGAGATGAAACCACTTGAATTGTGGAAATATTGTAACATGGTTGTGATATTGAATTGAGAAGAAATTGAGAACATGAACCAATGTGTAAGTTGCCTATTTGAACTTGTTGAAATTGTGTATAGTACCTTATCTGCTGTTTGAAATTGTTGTGTTTTCAACTGTAAGGCGGGGTCGTGTTGCGCGCCGCAACGTGGTGAAATAAGGTGTGGGTTGGGGTGATAAGGGTGGCCGAGGTAATAAGGGTGGTCAGGGGCAATAAGGATGGAAAGCGATCGAAATCGCTATTGAAAATTGATACATAAATCAATAATGTGAAATTGTGAAAGGAGACAACAGGAGAGTTTGCAACCTGTGGGGCACTGATTGCTCCTTTGTTTGACTACTTGTGCTTTACGTGATTGATTGGTTATTGTTAAATTGGTTGATTGTAGAAAGTGCTTTGTGTGAGAATTATTTGAAATGAGGAGAAATGTGGAAACATGGTTGGCTGGCTTAATTAATTGTTGATGTAATTTAATGGCTTGAGTTTACTTGGGACAAAGTTTGTCCATACATACCAGTACAATTCAAGTGTACTGACGTCCCTTTTGCCGGGGGCGCTACATTCGTGTCATGATTGTAGGTGGATCGGTAGCAGGCACTTCAGCTCATCGGCAGTAGTATCTTTCATCCTCCACTGCCCGTTTTTGGTGAGCCCTTTCTTCCTCGGGGCCTTGTGTGGTTCATGCCACTCGGTTTAGATTTCATTTTGGTTTTGTAAGGTATAGCCGGAGCCTTGTTACCGGCAAGTATTGTATTTCCCTTTTGTATCCTAGGGGACTCCAGTCTTATGTATATATATGGTGTTATGTCGGGCGTTGTAAAAAAAATTGAAATCTTGTTAATGAATCACTCGTATCGTTTTATTTGTTTAATGTGAAATCAATTATGATTAGTAATATATTTGGTTAATGAGAAACAGTCAACACAGGGGTAACGCGCGGGAATGAAAGGCACCCAGGTCCGCTTGACTGGGGCAACCCGGTCAGGCGCCGGTCATGTTCCTCGATTTGGGGCGTGACAGTATTAAATTCTGGAATATACAATACATTGTTGATCTCCTGATTTTTAAGCACTTTTTCTTTTCCTATATGTGTAATAAGGGCAACATCTCCCGTTGGCAAGTGAACCTTACTTCCTTTTTGAGAGGAGATTGACTGTCAGGAACTTAATAATTCTAGTGTGGATATCATGTGATTTGAGGCTCCAGAGTCTATTATCCAATTGGGATTAGCACAATTGGTTAACAGAGCTAACAGTTTACCTTCAGTAGCAGCTCTGGCAGAGGGGCCTTCATCTGCTCCCTTATTAAGTAGTTGCACTATTTGTTGATACTGCTCATGTGTAAAATAAGGAGCTGCTTGTTGCTGAGACTGTATTCCAGGTGGTGCATCATTCATCAGCATTTGGTGAGACTGAACAACAGGTGTAGTAGGATTCCCACCCTGCAAACCTCCAAAATGCATGTGCATATGAGCATTTTGCATAGTAGGACTATAGTTGGCATTGACATGATTAACATATGCTCCTGGATTGCCTCTCTTCTTCTTTGCCTTAAAGTTGGACTTAATGTCTTGAGGATATCCTTTTAGTTTATGGCAATTCTCTCTGGTGTGGCCTTTGTAGTTGCAATAATCACAATTTAGTGTCTTCTTCTGAGTTTTAAATTATCCAATGCCAGGATTTGGATTTTTGTTGCCATACATAGCAGTACTGTCATTCAATTCAATTACTTACACCATTTGCTTAAATTTTGCCAAGTTTCTCTGACTTTTCACATCCATAACAAGAGAATATGCTTTGTTATGCTTCTAGCTTGAGAATAAGAGTCACCCAGTCCCATAAGGAACTAAATTAGCCTATGATATTCAAAATGCTCAGCATATTTCTTTGAATCTGAACAAGGACAACTAGGACAGGGCATGAGTGCATCAAACTCATCCCATAGATCTGTTAGTTTAGAGAAATAATCAACTACACTCATTGTTCCCTGTGTTAGTGTATAGATCTATGTATGTAAGTACAGAACCCTAGATCCATTCACTTTGTCGAATCTTTCCTTCAGATCTTCCCATACCTTGTGAGCATTGAAAGCATACACTACAGTTATTAACAATCCTAGACACACAATATTCATAATCCAAGAGAGTACTACAACATTTACTTTTTTCCATTGCCCATGAAATTCAGGTTCGAACTTAGATTTTGGATATCTACCATCCACAAATCCTAATTTACTTTTACCTAACAGGCCTATTCTTATAGAGCGACTCCACAAAGCATAGTTATTCGATCCAGTTAGCTGAAGAGAAATTAGTGAGCTGGCTGGAGTATCTATCGATTGAAGGAATAACGGATGATTGTGGTCTATCGTAGGAAAAATAGCTTGTGCAATTGGTACATTCGCATGTCTAGAGGCACTCTCATTTGTTTAATATTATATCGCCATTGATGAAGCTTTTCAGAGGTCAACTCAAAGGTGTTTTTACCTTCAAACAGTTAGTTGAATTACAGTAACACTGAAACACACAGATGAGCAAGGAACTAAGCTTTGATTATAGATCTAAGTTCTGATACCATGTTAAAATCCATGGTTATGGAGGTTTTTAGATCTAGAGTTGGCTTAGAGAGCGTTAAGAAGGAGAAGAAGAAGATAATTGTTCTATTGAAATGAAGAAATAAACCGTATATTTGTACTAACCATCTAAGTAACTACATTAATTAGGCTAACTAACTCTAGCTAGCTAACCATAGTTTACTAACTCCACTTCTCTAAGTTGCTACTAGGTGTTGTGAGCACGTGATTTTTGCCCAATAAATTCCAATATAAATATAAAAGTGATACAAAAATAGTTTTTGGGGTGCAGTTGTGTGATTTAATTGAAATACTTGTGTGTTTGTCTTTAAAAATAAAGTTAAAATTAAGATTACAAAAGGAATCAATTAGAAAATATCACAAAAATATAAAAATTCAGAAAAATCAACAAAATACAAAAATACCGGAAAAAAATGGCAAAATACCAGAAAATTATGGAAAAATCAAGAAAAATAGGAAATAAAAGAAATATAACAGTTAAAAATAAGTACAAAAAGAGAAATATAAAAATACAAAAAAAAAAAGGAAAATAGGAGAAATAAATAAAATACAAGATAAAAATACAATATGTTTGAGCCGAATATATATATATATATATATATATATATATATATATATATATATATATAGCAGCCTGATCCAAAGATCAGTCTGGTCTGCCCAGGCTCGTGACCAAACGGCACCGTTTAAGCTAAAACAAAATCAACCGACCGCATACGTTGGTAAGTATCTCACCTAACCCCGGCGAAGTAGTGAGGAGGTTAGGACCAGACTCAAGATAAACCTGTGTAGTTACGTAATATACAGCGAAAAACAAACAAATATAGTTGGAAAGGGGTACATAATCTAGTAGTAATTTAAGAGAATATAAAAGAACAATTTAGGATCCATATCACAACGATAACAACGTTGTTTCGGCGCGCAACCCGATCCTTATCATTTATCATTGTTGCGGTGTATAACCCAATCCAACCGTATCATTGTTACCGCGTGAAACCCTATCCATTTATATCACTGTTGCGGTGTGTAACCTGATCTATTTATATCATTGTTGCGGCATACAATCCGACCTATTTTTATCATTGTTGCGGTGTGCAACCCGATCCATTATATCACTTTTACT
>JASVEL010006977.1:0-160480 GCA_032618575.1 Nicotiana noctiflora
AAGATGGCGGCAGTACTCTACCTATGTGGCATATCAGGAGTTTAATTCTGCAGATTAACCAACTGATGGGTTTAGGGGGGTTTCAAGTAGCACATTGCAACGGGGAAGCAAATTTTTAGTTAATTACCTTGCTAATGTAAACGTAGTTGAAAGACAGAAGATATTCTTCACTGAGGCTCTCTCTCTTTTCCAGTGCAAGCCAAATTCTTATTTTAAAATGATAGAAATAGCTATCAAGTGACTTTGATTTTCTTTCCTATATAAGTGAATCTACTATACTAAATTTTACACTAGCATTATGTACGTATTATTGTTACTAAAATAATTTAAGCAAGAACAATACCTTACCCTAGCAATACTTTCACAGGAAAAAAGATGAACGTAACATACACATGATTCATTTGTTAACTTCTTTAGTGACCAAAATCTCATACTCCCTCTGTTTCAATTTATCTGAACCCATTTGACTGGGCACGGAGTTTAAGAAAAGTGAGAAGACTTTTAAACTTGTGGTGTAAAATGAAGCACATATATTTTGTGTGGCTATAAATCATTGCATAAAGGTAAATTGTTTCCAAATAGGGAAAAAGGTCATTCTTTTGGCACGGACTAAAAAGGAAATATGTTCACATAAATTGAAACGGAGGGAGTATTTACTTTATTATTGTGAAAACAAATTATCAAGTAACATTAATCTCTCTGGTATGCACATCAGTACTCTTATTATAATATTCATAATAAGATTTATTCACTTTAAATATATCCATCGTGGAGGATGAGTTAATTTAGGTTTAAAAATTTTTCCTTTGGCTTGTGCCAAATTAGTTGCTGGAAATAAGAGTGCTAAAGGTTAGTATTATCCGACTAACTATACTATAATTTGCAGTGTTGTGAAATAGAGATACCAGAATATATAGTTTTAAATCGTTTGTGCTTCATAATGTATGAAACACTTAAATACATTATAATCTTGTAGGTGATTCCCATTATATTGAGTGAGATCAGTGCTAGAAAGGCACCAAAGATGATTTCCTTGGTGCTATGTGAAATTACTAGTACGAAAGCAGTGGACATGGTAGAATCTCACATCTTTCGTTATGGTTGGAGTGGTCTTTTGCCAGTAGTAGATATTTTGTTTTGCCACTTTTTTGTATTGTGTTTATTTTTTTAATGAGACGCCAAGGTTTCTCATTAAGAAAGGTCGTATGGAGGGGGTAAAAATGTCCCTTAAGATGTTGAGGAAATGTGGAGCAGAAGCAAAGCTGCAAAGTTGGCAGGTATAATGGAAAATGAAGAGGAAAAGGAAGAACTTGTCACATTCGCCCGTTTTACTTCTTAATATAGTGGCTTAAATTTTTGTAGCAAGTGTTGGGCTTAGACTCAATACTATTCTTTGGAACATTACTTTTGCAGTCAGCTGGATATCGTCACGCCGCTTATTGTCGTTGTTGATCAAGATGGAGATGTTGGGCTCACTTATCCGAGTTACACCTTCTTCGACCGGATGAGGATTCTAGTCTCGACATATGTTAGACATGATTTAAGCACAAGTACTTCTTCATTTATTTCTTATATAAGTTTTCATTATATAGATCGATTTTAATAAACTGAAACAGAACATACATAACTTGATATCACTCTTTTCGGATTTTTCCATCTTTTCTTATTGGGTCTCTTCCTTTTGGTAGGAGACCATATCTTTCAACTAAGCCAAAAGAGTATTTATATTGGCATGACATTTTTCATCCCCCTCATAGGCTGCTATTGAATGTTCTCGGGGTCTTCTAAGTGGACTGAAGAATCTTACTTCGAGGAGATTAAAGAACTCTTTTGACCATTACTTTTACAATTAATACTATTCTTTGAACCATTATTTCTTTAGTCAGCTGGATACACCTATAATGCCTCAATCATCGCTCTGCTTATTGCCGGAGTTGCTCGAGCTGAAGTTGTTGGGCTCACTTATCCGAGTTATACCTTCTTCGACCGATGGAGGACTCTAGTCTCACATGTTTGGGCATGATTTTGGCACACGTACTCCTTTATTTATTTCTTATTTAGGTTTCTTTATATGTATCAATTTCGATTTACTGAAATATAGCTTACGTAACTTGATATCACTCTTCTCGAATTTTCAAGGTTTCCTTGTTGGGTCTCTTTGATAAGAGACCATATCTTTCAACTGAGCCAAAAGAGTGTCTATGTTGGCATGACATTTGTCATCTCCCTCATAGACAGCTATATAATGTTCTTGGGGCTTTCTAAGTGGACTGAAGAATTTTACGTCGAAAAGATTAATGCGTAAGGCGCATGCGGGGATACGAGCATATCTTTGCTCATATCCATAATCATGAATCCATCCGTTTCAATGCACCTTCTTGCTCTCAATTCTTGTATATAAATGTTATTTGCTGCTCTGACTTTGTGAATGGACTTTTGAATTTATAAAACTTTTGCCTGAGAGAAAAAAGAAAGATGGAGAAGGAGTTGAGGAAGATCTCGTCAATCCATATTGGTTTTGGAAGAGGTTTCTTCCAAAAGATGGAAAAGATGAAGCCATGTAGTTGTAAGTTAATATTTTTTATAAAACTATAATTTACATTGGTTGTTCTTATGTATTCCTCGGATTTTGGGTATATGTTCTTTTCTAGGATGGCAGTAACACTCTACCTTGTGGCATATCAGGAGTTTAATTCTGCTAATTAACCAACTGATGGGTTTAGGGAGGTTTCAAGTAACATATTGCTATGGGAAAGCAACTTTTTGGTTGATTACCTAGCTAATGTAGGTGTAGTTGAAAGACAGGAGATATTCTTCATTGAGACTCTCTCTTTTCCAATGCAAGCCAAATCCTTACTGTAAAATGATAGAAGCTCCTATAAAGTGACTTTGATTTTATTTTTTATTTAAGTGATTCTACTAAACTAAATTTTACAATAGCATTATGCACATATTATTGTTACTAAAATAATTTAATCAAGAATAATACCTCACCCTAACAGTGTTTTCACATGAAAAAGGATGCACTTAACATGCACATGACTCATTTGTTAACTTCTTTAATGACCAAAATCTCATATTTACTTTATTATTGTGAAAAAACTCATCAAGTAACATTAATCTCTCAGGTATGCACATAAATTCTCTTATTATAGTATTCATAATAAGATTTATTTACTTTAAATATATTCATCGTGGATGATGAGTTAATGTAGGTTTAAACTTTTTTCCTTTGGCTTGTGCCAAATAAGTTACTGGAAATATAAGTGTTCAAGGTTATTATTATCCGACTAACTATTACTATTATTTGCAATATTGTGAAATAGAAAATATCAGAATATATAGGTTTAAATCGTTTGTGCTTCATAATGTATGAAAATCTAAAATAAGTTATAATCTTGCAGGTGATTCCCATTATATTGAGTGAGATCAGTGTTGGAAAGGCACCAAAGAGTATTTCCTTGGTGCTATGTAAAATTACTAGTACGAAAGCAGTGGACATGGAAGAATCTCACAGCTTCCGCTATGGTTGGAGTCGTCTTTTGCCAGTAGTGGATTTTTTTATTTTGCCACTTTTTTGTATTGTGTTTCTTTTTTTAATGAGACCCCAAGGTTTCTCATTAATAAAGGTCGTGTGGAGGAGGCAAAAACGTCCCTCAAGATGTTGAGAAAATGTGGAGCAGAAGCAAATCTGCAAAGTTGGCAAGTATGATGGAAAATAAAGTTAAGAGGAAAAGGAAGAACTTGTCACACTCGCCCTTTTTACTTATTAATATAGTGGATCAAATTTTCTAGTAAGTACTGGGCTTAGACTCGATACTATTCTTTGGAACATTACTTTTGCAGTCAGCTGGATACACCTATAATGCCTTCTTCGTGACGTCGCTTATTGTTAGAGTTGATCGAGCTGGAGTTGTTGGGCTGACTTATCGGAGGTACAACTTCTTCGAACGGATGAGGATTGTAGTCTCGGCATGTTTAGACATTATTTAAGCATATGTACTTCTTTATTTCTTTCTTATTTTGGTTTTCATTATATAGATCAATTTTAATAAACTGAAACAGAACATACATAACTTGATATCACTCTTTTCGAATTTTTCCATGTTTTCTTGTTGGGTCTTTTCCTTTTGGTAGGAGACTATATCTTTCAACTGAGCTAAAAGAGTGTCTATGTTGGCATGAAATTTTTCGTCCCCCTTATAGGCTGCTATTCAATGTTCTCGGGTTCTTCTATGTAGACTGAAGAATCTTACGTCGAAAAGATTAATGCACTCTTTTTACCATTACCATTGAAATCAATACTATCCTTTGGACCATTACTTCTGCAGTCAGCTGGATACACCTATAATGCCTCATTCATCGCTCCGCTTATTGCCGGAGTTATTCGAGCTGAAGTTGTTGGGCTTACTTATTCGAGTTACAACTTCTTCGACTGATGGAGGACTCTAGTATCGCATGTTTGGGCATGATTTTAACACATGAACTCCTTCATTTCTTTCTTATTTAGGTTTGTTTATATAGATCAATTTCAATTTACTGAAATATAGCTTACGTAACTTGATATCACTTTTCTCGGATTTTCAAGGTTTCCTTGTTGGGTCTCTTCCTTTGGTAGGAGATAATATCTTTCAACTAAGCCAAAAGAGTGCCTATGTTGGTATGACATTTATCACCCCCCTCATCGACTGAAATATAATGTTCTCGGGGCATTCTAAGTGGATTAAAGAATCTTACGCCGAAAAGATTAAAGCGTAAGCTGCGTATGGGGAGACGAGCATATATTTCCTCATATCCCTAATCATGAATCCATCCATTTCAATGCACCTTCTTGCTCTCAAGTCTTGGATATACATGCTATTTGCTGCTATGACATTGTGAATGGGTTTCTGAATTTATAGAACTTTTGCCTCAGAGAAAAAAAAAAGATAGAGAAGGAGTTGAGGAAGATCTCTTCAATCCACATTGGTTTTGGAAGAGGTTTCTTCCAAAAGATGGCAAAGATGAAGCCATGTAGCTGTAAGTTAATTTTTTTTATAAAACTATAATTTACATTGGTTGTTCTTATGTATTCCTAGGATTTTGGGCATATGTTCTTTTCTAGGATGGCAACAACACTCTACCTATGTGGCATATCAGGAGTTTAATTTTGTAGATTAACCAACTGATGGGTTTAGGGATGTTTCAAGTAACACATTGCTATGGGGAAGCAAATTTTTATTTGATTACGTTGCTAATGTAGGCGTAGTTGAAAGACATGAGATATTCCTCACTAAGACTCTCTCTCTTTTCAATGCAAGCCAAATCCTTACTGTAAAATGATAGAAAAAGCTATCAAGTGACTTGATTTACTTTTCATATTTAAGTGAATCTACTAAACTAAATTTTACACTAGCATTATGCACATATTATTGTTACTAAAATAATTTAAGCAAGAACAATACCTCACCCTAGCATGCTTTCACATGAAAAACGATGCACGTAACATGCACATGACTTATTTGTTAACTTCTTTAATGACCAAAATCTCATATTTACTTTATTATTGTGAAAAAAACTCATCAAGTAACATTAATCTCTCTGGTATGCACATAACTTCTTTTATTATAATATTCATAATAAGATTTATTTACTTTATATATATCCAAAGTAGAGGATGATATAATGTAGGTTTAAACTTTTTTTCCTTTGGCTTGTGCCAAATTAGTTGCGAAAAATATGAGTGTTCAAGGTTAGTATAATCTTACTAACTATTACTATCATTTGCAATAATATGAAATAGAAAATATTAGAATATATAGTTTTAAATCGTTTGTGCTTCATAATGTGTGAAACACTTAAAAAAGTTATAATCTTGCAGGCGATTCACATTATATTGAGTGAGATCAGTGTTGGAAAGGCACTAGAGTGCGATGTGAAATTACTAGTATGAAAGCAGTGGACATGGTAGAATCTCATAGCTTCCGCGTTATGGTTGGAATGGTCTTTTGCCAGTAGTGGATATTTGGTTTTGCCACTATTTTGTATTGTGTTTCTTTTTTAATGAGACCCCAAGGTTTCTCATTAAGAAAGGTCGTATGGAGGAGGCAAAAACGTCCCTTAAGATATTGAGGAAATGTGGAGCGGAAACAAATCTGCAAAGTTGGTAAGTATGATGGAAAATGAAGGCTAGAGGAAAAGGAAGAACTTGTCACACTTGCCCCTTTTACTCCTTAATATAGTGGCACAAATTTTCTAATAAGTGTTGTGCTTAGACTCAATACTATTCTTTGGAACATTACTTCCGCAATCAGCTGGATACACCTATAATGCCTTCTTCGTCACGCTGCTAATTGTCGGAGTTCATCGAGCTGGAGTTGTTGGGCTCACTTATCCAAGTTACAACTGTTATACCCCATTTTAACACGGGTCAAACTAGAGTATAACATATTGGCAATTCTGAAGGTTTAATTAATTAAAGAGAGTCGCCACCTAATTATTTTAACGGTGAATTAGGACACCAATTTTAGCTAAGTAGTTCTCAAAATTAACTATGTTTTATGGTCTACTTAACCTTAAGAGTATGGGTAAGAGTTTTAATTAATCCTATAGGAAAGGTTGTTAAGGCATTCTATATGATCCGTTAATACGGTTAACCGATCAAACTTAGGTTAATTAATCCAAATTAATTGTTATACGAATTGGAAGTATTGTTAGCCAATGATTGAAGTAAATTTGTAGTTGATACAACTGAAGTAAACTTCTTTTACTTAAGCTTTCCAAAGAAACGTGTACCTAAAATAGTTAAAGCAAATTGTAGTAAACGTGGTGAACTTTAGCATTTTCGCATTGAAAAATAGACTGTTCGAAACAAACGGATTTATAAACTTCTTACAAAATACCATGAAAGTTCACAAACTTAAAACAATACCGGGTTATGCCTATGTTTCAATTTGAAATGAATCAATAAAAAAAATAATTACCGCAAAGATAAACCTTTACTTGATATATTTAATATTTTTAGAGAAAAGCAATAGCTGCTAAAGTAAAAAAATAAAAAAAAAAGTGTTTGTAGCCACTAATTAAAAAAATGTATTTGTCAAGCTAGGCGTTGGTTTAAAAATCAGTTCCGATTATTAACTTTAAAACCTTTCTCCTAATAAAGAATTTAGGTAGTCAATCACAAGCTTCTGCTAACTATTTCCAACACAGAGAAAAATAACTACGCAAATAATTTTATAAAGTCAGACAACAATCAACATAGACGATAAAAGGGGAAACAACGGGAAAAGAAAGGAAGAAGGACGTCATCGGCATCCCCAAGCACTTCGCTTATTTTCTCACAATCCGGTGCATTCTAAGAAAAATGAATTGTGTGATAACTCCATGCTCAGGTATGGTGGCGAGCCTTGCATTAAGACTCCATATTTTGCTCCAAATGCATATGCAAATAAAATAAAGAAATAGAATTAGAAGAGAACGTTACTCTTAAATGAAACTTAGAAAGAAGCAAAAATGCAAATCAAACTATTAACTTGCAATGAATAATTTCACGTCAAGACAGAGTTGAAGTGCACCAACAGATTTTGCACTCGCGAATTTGTACAAACCTTTTAGAAGAATACAAAATTTCAGAACCCAAACTTCTGCTTATATACTTTTAAGAAGGCCAAAGAACAAGTGCTACAAAGGATTAACTATCCTAATAACGAGCCCAGTAATGGACAGGGATCAATGCCTCTCATTAATATATATATATATATATATATATATACACAAATCTGTTCGTTAGTGTCACGACCCGGATTTTCCCCCAACATCGGGATCGTGATGGCGCCTACTCGTGGTAGCTAGGCAAGCCACTGTATTCATACTATCCTTTTTTTAACACAATTTTAATTAAATAAATGCGGAATACTTTATCGAAATAGAAATAACTAATTACAAAGTGAAAATCATACTGAAATCCTCTACCCAAGACGTGGAGTCACCAACTCACGAACTACTATGGAATACTACACATAAAAGTCTGAAGGAAATATAACATAATTCTATTTGTCTCGGAACAAAGAGACTACAACTAATAACATAAATAAAGAGAGAGACGTCGGGCCTGCGGACGTCTGCAAGCTACCTCGGTCTCAAATATGATCAACTCCCACGCAATCGATTTACTGCTGCTGCTGCTCCTGATCGTAACCTGGACCTGTGCAAAAACGCACAGAAGTGTAATATCAGCACAACCGACCCTATGTGCTGGTAAGTGCCTGGCCTATCCCGGCGAAGTAGTGACAAGCCTAGGACCAGACACCCACATAAACCTGTGCAATTCAATATATATATATGTATACCACAAAATAACAAGAAATAACCAAGTATTAACACAATAAAGAATATCTCTAAGAATTCAACAATTAATCACGACAGTTAATAAATTCACAAGGAAAAACAAAGTATAATGTAAACACAAGTAATATCAATTCAAGAAATAGCAAGCAGTTGCACGGCATCACCCTTCGTGCTTTTACTCTCATCCTCACCAAATAAACAAATAAAGTACACGGCATCACCCTTCGTGCTTTTACTCTCATCCTCACATCCATAGTACGGCATGATCCTTCGTACATGGTTCAATAACAGAGGCACGACATGATCCTTCGTGCATAATCAATAAATAAACATGGCACGACATTAACCTTCGTGCATAAATAAATAAACATGGCACGGCATCACCCTTCGTGCATTATCACTCTTCCTCACCCAAATAACAATCACAGTTAAGGGCAAAGAAAGAAACAATAATTCATAAACCGTCCCATCAAGGGCAATCAATAATTATCTTCACAACAAGTCCCAACAAGGGAGAACAATAACAATTCATCTGTAATATATCTCAAAATAATCATTTTCCAACGACTCACGGTCATACTAGACGCCACTGTATGGATGCTCGTCACCACAGCCCATACACCGCACTCGATCACATAACACATAACACATAATCCTATTCCCTCAAGCTAGGATAGAACAAACACTTACCTCGAATGCTTATGAACAATTCAATCCGTGGAAATGGCTTTTCTTTCAATTTGGCTCCAATCCAACCGTATCTATACACAATTGATTTAATATCATCAATTCTACTCAACAAACTAATTCTTAAGACCAAATACAACTTTTACAACATTCTGCCCGGAATAGTAAATTTCAACCCCGGGCCCACATGGTCGGAACTCGGGGTTAGGACCAAAATCCGGTTACCCACCCCCCACGAGTTCATGTATATGATTTGTTTCAAAATCGGACCTCAATTCGAGGTCCAATTCCCCAATTTATGAAAAACCCTATTTTCTAACAAAAACAAGAATTCTACCATGAAAATCATTGATTTCTTATGAAAAACATGTTTAATGATGTTAGGAATTGAAAGAATTAAGTAAAAAGTGACTTACAATCGTTTTGATGAAGAAGAAATCCTTGAAGAATCGCAAATGGGTGTTTTGGTTTTGAAAAAAGTGAAGAAATGACTGAAATTCGTGTTTTTCAGGTCTCTGTGTTCGCATTTGCGAACATGGGTTCGCAATTGCGAACCCCGACCAATTCTGGAGTTTGAAAAATAAGCTAAGGCTGGGAAGTTCGCATTTGCGAACATTTGTTCGCATTTGCGAACACTGGCAGACAAAGGGGTGTTCGCATTTGCGAACTAATGTTCGCATTTGCGAACACAGGCTGTATAAGGCAGTGTTCGCATTTGCGAACAATGGTTCGCATTTGCGAACCAAGGCAGTATGGGGAATGTTCGCATTTGCGAACTTTTGTTCGCATTTGCGAACATAAGCGGGCACTGGGGACCTTCGCAAATGCGAACAATTGTTCGCATTTGCGAACTTTTGTTCGCATTTGCGACTTCGCATTTGCGATGAATGTTCGCATTTGCGAGCCTGTCCCCTTCGCAATTGCGAGAAATACTTCGCAATTGCGAAGCCAACAACTGGGTGAAAAACCAGCAGTTCAAAAATTCAGAATTTCATCCAACGGCCTATCAAATCTTAACTCGAGCCCCCCGGGTTCCAAACCAAACATGTACATAACCTCAAAAACACATTATGGACTTGTTCGTGCGATCACATCGCCAATATCACTTCGTTTTAATCAAATCAAACCTCAAACTCATGATTTTTATACTTTTGATTTTCAAAACTTCTTAACTTGGAACTCAAGGTCCAAGACATCTCAAATGACATCCGAATGTCACCAAACTTTACAGAAATCACATATATAATATTTAAGACTTGTACCGGGCGTCGGAACCAAAATACGAGCAAGATACCAAGGTCAATTAATTTATTTCCTTTAATAATTACATCAAAAACAATTTCACATAAAAATTCATAACTTGGGCTCTAGGCCTCCGAATTCGACTCCGGACACATGTCCAAGTCCCATATTTTCCTACGGACCTCTCGGGACCATCCAATCTCGGGTCCGGATCCGTTTACCAAAAATGTTGACCGAAGTCAACCATATCAATATTAATATCATTTTTATCCAAATTTCTCATAGAATTCATATTTTCTATCACAAAATCTTTCCGGCTACATGCTCGGATTGTGCACGTAAATCGAGGCAACATAGAATGAGGTTTTCAAGGCCTCAGAAGCTCGAAATTATTAATAAAATAAGTGATGACCCTTTGGGTCGTCACAATCTCCACCTCTAAAACAACCGTTCGTCCTCGAACGGACAAAAGAAAGAAGTACCGAGTCAGGAAACAAGTGTGGGTAACGGCTCCGCATATCAGACTCGGACTCCCAGGTCGATGCCTCAGGAGGCTGACCTCTCCACTGAACACGCACAGAAGGATAACTCTTCGACCTCAACTGTCGAACCCGCCGGTCTAGAATAGCCACCGGCTCCTCCTCGTAAGATAGATCATTGTCCAATTGGACAGTACTGAAGTCTAACACATGTGTGGGATCGCCGTGGTATCTCCGAAGCATAGATACGTGAAAAACTGGATGCACGGCTGATAAGTTAGGCGGCAAAGCTAATCTGTAAGCCACTCCTCCCACTCTGTCTAAAATCTCAAATGGACCAATATACCTAGGGCTGAGCTTGCCCTTCTTCCCAAACCTCATCACGCCCTTCATAGGCGACACTCGAAGCAATACTCGTTCACCGACCATGAAATCTACATCTCGAACCTTACGATCCGCATAAGTCTTCTGCCTGGACTGAGCTGAACGCAATCTCTCCTGAATAGTCTTGACCTTATCCAAGGCCTCCTGAACTAAGTCTGTACCCAACAACCGAGCCTCTCCCGGTTCAAACCATCCAACCGGTGATCGACATCGCCTACCATACAACGCCTCATACGGAGCCATCTGGATGCTAGATTGGTAACTGTTATTGTAGGCGAACTCTGCTAATGGTAGAAACTGATCCCACGAGCCTCCGAAATCAATAACACAGGCTCGAAGCATGTCCTCAAGAATCTGAATAGTCCTCTCGGACTGGCCATCCGTCTGAGGATGAAATGCTGTACTCAACTAAACCTGGGTGCCTAACTCCCGCTGGACCGCTCTCCCGAACCGCGAGGTAAACTGCGTTCCCCGATCAGAGATAATAGATACTGGCACCCCATGGAGACGAACAATCTCCCTAATGTAAACCTCTGCTAGCCTCTCCGACGAGTAGGAGACAAATACTAGAATAAAGTGCGCTGACTTGGTCAGCCTATCAACAATGACCCAAATAGCATCAAATATACTCCGAGTCAAAGGAAGTCCAGCAACGAAGTCCATTATGATCCGCTCCCATTTCCACTCGGGAATTTCAATCCTCCGGAATACACCACCAGGTCTCCGGTGCTCATATTTCACCTGCTGACAATTTAGATACCGAGCGACATACGCAACGATATCTTTCTTCATTCTGCGCCACCAATAGTGTTGCCGTAAGTCCTGGTACATCTTCGCGGCGCCTGGGTGAATAGAATACCGCGAACTGTGGGCCTCTGCTAAGATCAACTCTCGAATCCCTTCGACATTGGGTACACAAACTCGACCCTGCAATTTCAATACCCCATCATCATCTAGGTTTACCTGTGTGGCACCTCCCCGCTGTACTGTATCTCTCAACTCATGCAAATGAGGATCATCAAATTGCCTCTCACGGATACGCTCTAATAAAGAAGAACGAGCGACCGTGCAGGCAAACACCCTGCTAGGCTCAGAAATGTCTAATCTCACGAACCGGTTGGCTAAGGCCCGGACATCTAGAGCTAATGGTCTCTGACTGACCGGAATGTATGCAAGACTACCCATGCCGGCATACTTTCTACTCAAAGCATCGGCCACCACATTGGCCTTACCCGGGTGATATAAGATAGTAACATCATAGTCTTTTAGCAACTCTAACCATCTCCGCTGTCGTAGATTCAACTCCTTTTGCTTGAACAAGTACTCTAGGATTTTGTGATCAATGTACACCTCACATGTCACACCATATAGATAATGCCTCCGGATCTTTAAGGCATGAACCACCGCTGCCAACTCAAGATCATGAACTAGATAATTATTCTCATGTATCTTTAACTGCCTCGAAGCATAAGCGATAACCTTACCATCCCGCATCAATACCGCTCCAAGCCCTGTACGAGATGCGTCACAATAAACTGTATAAGGCCCTGCGCCCGTAGGTAGTATCAACACCGGTGCGGTGGTCAAGGCTATCTTGAGCTTCTGAAAGCTCGCCTCACACTCCTCTGACCACCGGAACTGGACACCCTTCTGGGTCAACCTGGTCATCGGGGCTGCAATAGAAGAAAACCCCTCTACAAATCGACGGTAGTAACCTGCTAACCCCAAGAAACTCCGGATCTCGGCCACTGAAGCTGGTCGAGGCCAATTCTAGACTGCCTCAATCTTCTTCGGGTCCACCTGAATACCCTCCACTGATACGATATGACCCATAAATGCCATCGAACTCAACCAGAACTCATATTTTGAAAATTTGGCATATAGTTGATTATCTTTCAGAGTCTGAAGAACCACTCTGAGGTGCTGCTCGTGCTCTTCCTGGCTGCGGGAGTACACCAGGATGTCATCTATGAAGACTATCACGAACGGATCTAAGTAAGGCTTGAATACCCGATTCATCAACTCCATGAATGCTGCTGGGGCATTGGTCAACCCGAAGGACATGACCAAGAACACATAATGCCCATATCTAGAGCGAAAGGCTGTCTTAGGAATGTCAGCCGCCCTGATCTTCAGCTGATGGTAGCCCGACCTCAAGTCTATCTTAGAGAATACCCTCGCTCCCTGGAGTTGGTCAAACAAATCATCAATCCTCGGCAGTGGATATTTATTTTTGATAGTCACCTTGTTTAACTGCCGGTAATCAATACACATCCGCATATCGAGCCATCCCTCTTCTTTACAAATAATACAGGTGCTCCCCAGGGGGAAACACTGGGCCTGATAAAACCCTTCTCAAGAAGGCCCTGCAACTGATCTTTCAATTCTTTTAGTTCCGGCGGGGCCATACGATAGGGTGGAATAGAGATGGGCTGAGTACCCGGTGCCAGATCAATACAGAAATCAATATCCCTGTCGGGTGGCATGCCCGGCAGGTCTGAAGGAAAACCTCAGGAAACTCCCGTGCAATAGGGACCGACTCAATGGAAGGAACTTCTGCGCTAGAATCACGAACATAAGCCAAATAAGCTAGACACCCCTTCTCGACCATACGTCGAGCCTTAACATAAGAAATAACAGTGCGAACGGAGTGGCTTGAGGTACCCTTCCACTCTAATCGGGGTAATTCTGGCAAGGCTAAGGTGAGAGTCTTAGCATGACAATCAAGAATAGCATGGTATGGGGACAACCAGTCCATCCCCAATATGACATCAAAATCTACCATATCCAAAAGCAACAGATCCACACGGGTCTCAAGACCCCCAAATATAACTACGCACGAACGATGCACCCGATCGACTACAATGGAGTCACCCACTGGTGTAGCCACATAACTGGAATATCCAGAGCATAGCTGGGCACAGCCAAATACGGTGCGAAGTAGGAAGACACATAGGAATATGTAGATCCAGGGTCAAATAATACTGAAGCACCTCTCCCACACACAAGAATAGGACCTGTAATCACAGGCATCTGATGCCTCTGCCTCTGGCCTAGCTGGTAAAGCATAGAATCGGGGATCTGCACCTCCCCTCTGAGCTGCGTCTCTAGGACGACCATCAACTGGCTGACCTTTACCTCTCGCTAGACGGTCTCCACCTCTACGGTCTCGACCTCCACCTCTATAATCTCTACCCCCGCCTGCGGCTGGCTGGGCAGGGCTGAGGGTCAGCCGGGGCCCGAATCATAGGACGAGGACCTCGCTCCTGAGAGTTGCCCGCTGCGCTGAGGGCAATTCCGATAAAATGACTCGGGTCACCACAACCGTAGCAACTCTTGGACCGATAGGGCTGCTGGCCCCGACGACTCGAATGGCCTCCACGAACACTCGAAGAGGCCGAGCATTAATAGGAGACCGGTCCGAATAATGCCCCCGAACACCACGATCACCCGGTCCACCCCGTGAAGCCTGAAGGGCGGAATGAAAAGGCTCCGGAGGACCGGCCTCTATCAAAGGATTCTCTCGCTACCGGAGGAAGAACCACCAAACCTTCCCGAATGACGAGGCCTCTTATCTCGAAGAATAACCGCCTTCCCTAGCAAGAGCCATCTCAACTCTGCGTGCTGCATTGGCTGCCTCCCGAAATGATATGTCACTTCCCACACCCATAGCCATCTGGAGTCTAATCGGCTGATTGAGCCCATCTATAAATCCGCGGACCCTCTCCCGCTCCGTGGGAAGTATCACCACTGCATGACGAGCCAAGTCGATAAATCTCGTCTCATACTGTGTAACTGTCATAGTGCCCTGATGGAGGCGCTCAAACTGCCTCCGAAGTACATCCCTCCGAGTAGCAGGGAGAAACTTCTCCATAAATAGTTCCGCAAACTGATCCCATGATAAAGTTGGGGACCCTGCTGGTCGAGTCAAGCAATAATCTCTCCACCAAGTCTTGGCGGATCCTGCAAGTCTGAAGGTACAGAAGTCAACTCCGTTTGTCTCCACGATCCCCATAGTCTTGAGAATCTCATGGCAACCGAATAAAAAGTCCTGAGGATCCTCTGATGCGGCTCCACTGAATGTAGTGGTAAATAGCTTGGAGAACCGATCAAGTCTCCATAAAGAATCAGAAGTCATGGCCGCTCCATCCCCGACATGAGCCGTGGTACCTGACTGAGTGGCCACAGCTGGCTGAACCACTGGTGCCTGAGGCTGAGGAGCTACTGGCTCCGGAGTACGAGCAATAGGAGTCCGGGCCCCTCCTCCAGCCTGAGAAGCGGCTGGTGCAACTGATAATAAACCCGCTCTGGCAATGCTGTCCATAAATCCCGCTATTCCTGACCAAAGCATCCCGGAGATCCGGGGTAAATAAAGCCTCTCCTAGGACCCGAGCTGGGCCCACTGGAGCTGCTGGAACCGGAACCTCCTCGTCAATCTCAATATGAGGATCCACCTCTGGAGTAGCTGCCTGGGGCTGAGCTCTACCCCTACCTCGGCCTCTGATACGACCTTGGCCCCTGCCCCTCACGGGAGCTGCCTGGGGCTGGAGCTGCTGGTCAGCGGACGAAGAAGCGCGTGTCCTCACCATCTGCGAAAGGACAGAATAGAAATCCAATCAGTAATTGAGGAACAAGTCGCACGACAAGAAAGAACAAATGAGAGACTCTTTCCTAACTCAATAGATCTGGAGGACAAGTACAGACGTCTCCGTACTTACCTCTCAAACTCTACTAAGCTTGTTCGTGAGTGGTGAGACCTATGTAACCTAGAGCTCTGATACCAACTTGTCACGACCCGGATTTTCCCCCAACATCGGGATCGTGATGGCGCCTACTCGTGGTAGCTAGGCAAGCCACCGTATTCATACTATCCTGTTTTTAACACAATTTTAATTAAATAAATGCGGAATACTTTATCGAAATAAAAATAACTAATTACAAGATGAAAATTATACTGAAATCCTCTACCCAAGACGTGGAGTCACCAACTCACGAACTACTATGGAATACTACACATAAAAGTCTCAAGGAAATATAACATAATTCTGTTTGTCTCGGAACAAAGAGACTACAGCAAATAACATAAATAAAGAAAGAGACGCCGGGCCTGCGGACGTCTGCAAGCTACCTCGGTCTCAAATATGATCAACTCCCACGCAATCGATTTACTGCTGCTGCTCCTGATCGTAACCTGGACCTGTGCAAAAACGCACGAAGTGTAGTATCAGCACAACCGACCCCATGTGCTGGTAAGTGCCTGGCCTATCCCGGCGAAGTAGTGACAAGCCTAGGACCAGACACCCACATAAACTTGTGCAATTCAATATATATATGTGTATACCACAAAATAACAAGAAATAACCAAGTATTAACACCATAAAGAATATCTCAAAAAATTCAACAATTAACAACAGTTAATAAATTCACAAGGAAAAACAAAGTATAATGTAAACACAAGTAATATCAATTCAAGAAATAGCAAGCAGTTGCACGGCATCACCCTTCGTGCTTTTACTCTCATCCTCACCAAATAAACAAATAAAGTACACGGCATCACCCTTCGTGCTTTTACTCTCATCCTCACATCCATAGTATGGCATGATCCTTCGTACATGGTTCAATAACAGGGCACGACATGATCCTTCGTGCATAATCAATAAATAAACATGGCACGGCATTAACCTTCGTGCATAAATAAATAAACATGGCACGGCATCACCCTTCATGCATTATCACTCTTCCTCACCCAAATAACAATCACAGTTAAGGGCAAAGAAAGAAACAGCAATTCATAAACCGTCCCATCAAGGGCAATCAATAATCATCTTCACAACAAGTCCCGACAAGGGAGAACAATAACAATTCATCTGTAATATATCTCAAAATAATCATTTTTCAACGACTCACGGTCATACTAGACGCCGGTGTATGGATGCTCGTCACCACAGCCCATACACCGCACTCGATCACATAACACATAACACATAATCCTATTCCCTCAAGCTAGGATAGAACAAACACTTACCTCGAATGCTTATGAACAATTCAATCCGTGGAAATGTCTTTTCTTTCAATTTGGCTCCAATCCAACCGTATCTATACACAATTGATTTAATATCATCAATTCTACTCAACAAACTAATTCTTAAGACCAAATACAACTTTTACAACATTCCGGCCCGGAATAGTGAATTTCAACCCCGGGCCCACATGGTCGGAACTCGGGGTTAGGACCAAAATCCGGTTACCCATCCCCCACGAGTTCATGTATATGATTTGTTTCAAAATCGGACCTCAATTCGAGGTCCAATTCCCCAATTTATGAAAAACCCTATTTTCTAACAAAAACAAGAATTCTACCATGAAAATCATTGATTTCTTATGAAAAACATGTTTAATGATGTTAGGAATTGAAAGAATTAAGTAAAAAGTGACTTACAATCGTTTTGATGAAGAAGAAATCCTTGAAGAATCGCAAATGGGTGTTTTGGTTTTGAAAAATGTGAAGAAATGACTGAAATCCGTGTTTTTCAGGTCTCTGTGTTCGCATTTGCGAATATGGGTTCGCAATTGTGAACCCCGACCAATTTCTGGAGTTTGAAAAATAAGCTAAGGGTGGGAAGTTCGCATTTGCGAACTTTTCTTCGCATTTGCGAAGCCAAGGCAAAACTGGGAAGTTCGCATTTGCGAACACATGCTAAATATGGGGAGGTTCGCATTTGCGAACTATTGTTCGCATTTGCGAACCAAGGCGGTATGGGGAATGTTCGCATTTGCGAACTTTTGTTCGCATTTGCGAACATAGGCAGGCACTGGGGACCTTCGCAAATGCGAACAATTGTTCGCATTTGCGAACAAGGCTGGGCCAAAGGGGGCTTCGCATTTGCGAGCCTGTCCCCTTCGCAAATGCGAGAAATACTTCGCAATTGCGAAGCCAACAACTGGGTGAAAAACCAGCAGTTCAAAAATTCAGAATTTCATCCAACGGCCTATCAAATCTTAACCCGAGCCCCCCGGGTTCCAAACCAAACATGTACATAACCTCAAAAACACATTATGGACTTGTTCGTGCGATCACATCGCCAATATCACTTCGTTTTAATCAAATCAAACCTCAAACTCATGATTTTTATACTTTTGATTTTCAAAACTTCTTAACTTGGAACTCAAGGTCCAAGACATCTCAAATGACATCCGAATGTCACCAAACTTTACAGAAATCACATATATAATATTTAAGACTTGTACCGGGCGTCAGAACCAAAATACGAGCCCGATACCAAGGTCAATTAATTTATTTCCTTTAATAATTACATCAAAAACAATTTCACATAAAAATTCATAACTTGGGCTCTAGGCCTCAGAATTCGACTCCGGACACATGTCCAAGTCCCATATTTTCCTACGGACCTCTCGGGACCATCCAATCTCGAGTCCGGATCCGTTTACCAAAAATGTTGACCGAAGTCAACCATATCAATATTAATATCATTTTTATCCAAATTTCTCATAGAATTCATATTTTCTATCACAAAATCTTTCCGGCTACATGCTCGGATTGTGCACGTAAATCGAGGCAACATAGAATGAGGTTTTCAAGGCCTCAGAAGCTCCAGAAGCTCGAAATGATTAATTAAATAAGTGATGACCCTTTGGGTCGTCACAGTTAGACTCTTAAAAAATTAGTGCGTCCATACTGGGACATAATATCGATATCAATATTTATCTTAGCATCTTGATGAAGAATACATATATTTAATAAAGAAAATTCTAATATCACAGAAAGTTTAGATTTAGGTTCCATCAAGAATTTAACTCTATAGGTATGATATCTAAAGAGGCGAAAACAAATCAAACTTGTCATATAGCAGCCTATATTTCTGTTGGTTCAAGTTCTTTCAAGCAAAAACGTTGTAGAATCCTCTAGGCATAGTTTTTATATTATGAAAAAAAATCCTAAAACAATATTTTGATTCTGGAAACAAGGTTTCTATATTTTGTAAATAAATAACTACTGTCATGTTTTACCATCTAAGAAACAAGAAAAGGCAAGCCTGTCATAGAAACGAGATGTATTATTTCATTTGACCTTTAAGTGAGCAAGTATGATATCCATCCTAAATAATATTTTGTGACGACCCAAAGGGTCATCGCCTGCTTTCCTCATCTATTTTGCACTTCCGAGACTTTGACAACCTTATTTTATATTGCCTCAATTTACGTGGGTAGTTCGGGCACGTAGCCGGAATTTTTTTGTGTTAGAGTATGTGAATTCTATGGAAAATTTAAAGAAATTTGATATTAATATTGATATAGTTGACTTCGATCAATAATTTTGGTAAACGGACCCGGACCCGAGATCGGACTGTCCTGGAAGGTCTGTACAAAAATATGGGACTCGGGCATGCGTCCGGAGTTGAATTCCAAGGCCTAGAGCCCAAGATATGAATTTTTCTCTGAAATTATTTTTCTAAAATTATTAATGAAAATGGAAAGGAAAATTGATTAAAAGACCATGGTATCGGGCTCGTATTTTTGTTTTGACGCCCAGTACAAGTCTTATATATTGTTTAAGCACTTCATGTAAATTTTGGAAAAAAATGGACGTCGTTTGACGTATTTCGGATATGTTTGGGTTGCGTTATGCTCGTTTTCTTATGCTTCAACACCGTTTCTTCAAGCATAAATGATATCATATTGAATTAATGAGCTTCAATTACTGTTTTGAATGAAGCATTAGATCCATATCGTACTTACGGACCTGTAGCAAAAAGAATCATCGAATTTGGACATTGTATAAGAATTTTATGGCCATTTTACTAAGGTTGCCCAGATTTTCAGGTTAATGACGAAATTGCCCCTGATAACGTATTAAAAACCTGCACTATTTGCAAATCTTAAAACCTACATATCTCATTCATTATAAGGTCAAATTGAGTGATTCAAAAGCCTAAATTCATTAGAATTTCATAAGAAATCCATTGGGAGCAGTAAAACGCGTGAACACTATACCTATAATGATCAGTTCGAGTTCTTTTCCAATTTTTGAACGGGAAGAAGGTTCTGAGGCGATCTTTAAAAGAGAAAATCAGTGGGTATCACAGAGGTAAGTGATTTTATTATTAAAACGCATTTATGGGTGATTATAAACCACAATCCCATTCTTTAATTCATGAAAATAGCAGAAAAATAGGATTTTGGGGCATGGAATTATGAGACTTTTAGGGGTCGATTTGAGGGGTCAAACGGACTCTAATTTGGGTGTTCTTTATATGTACGGACCCGTGGCAAGATGAGGAATTCATTGGTATAATTTTCGGAATTTTTTGACCAAGCAGACCCGGGGTCGATTTTACAATTTTTGGACAACATGTTAAAAATACTTTAATTAGGCAATTGAGTTGGTTTGTTGAGTAGAATTGATGATATTAAATAAATTGTGTATAGATACGATTGATTTGTAGCCAAATTCGAAAGGAAAAGTATTGCTTGAGGATTGAGTGGACTATAAGCAGTCTAGGTAAGTATTTATCCTAGCTTGAGGGAATATGATTAATGTGCTAATTGGTATGTGATCGAGTGCGGTGTATGGGCTGTGGTGACGAGCATCCATACACTGGCGTCTAGCATGACCGTGAGTCGTTTGTTAACATATATTGTGGGATGTTTTTAAGATATAATCTTGAACCCTTGCCGGGTTGTGAAGTTGACTATTGTTTTTCCTTGCCGGGACTTTATTGTGAAGTTGATTATTGTTTCCCTTGCCAGGATTTTAATGTGAAGTTGATTATTGTTTTCCTTACCGGGACCTTACTGTGATGATTATTGTGTCCCTTGCCGGGACGGTTCATGTAAATTGTTTTCATTCTTTTGCCCTTAACTGTGACTGTTATTTGGGTGAGGAAGAGTGATAATGTACGTAGGGTGATGCCGTGCCTTGTTTTATTGATTATACACGAAGGATAATGTCGTGCCTTGTTTTATTGATTACGCACAAAGGATAATGCCGTGCCTTGTTTTATTGATTATGCACGAAGGATAATGTCGTGCCTTGTTTTATTGATTATGCACGAAGGATCATGCTGTGACTTGTTTTATTGATTATGCACGAAGGGTAATGCCGCGCTTTGTTATTGATTATACACGAAGGATCATGCCGTGCTTTGTGATATTGATTATGCACGAAGGAACATTCCGTGCCATTGTTATTTAAACCATGCACGAAGGATCATGCCGTGCCATGGATGTGAGGATGAGAGTAAAAGCACGAAGGGTGATGACATGCAACTATCTGAAATTTCCTTATTTTGATAATAGCTGTTATTATTTCACTCTGATTCTCTTTACTGATTCATTATATGTTGCTGATTGTGCTTCCCCCAGTATGATATTTTTTTTGTTAATTGTGTTACTTGATAATCCTATTATTTTGTGGTATTTACATATATAGAACTGCACAGGTTTATATAAGTGTCTGGTCCTAGGCTTGTCACTACTTCGTCGGGATAGGCCAGACACTTACCAGCACATGGGGTCGGATTGTGCTGACACTGCACTTCTATGCGTTCTTGCACAGGTCCAGGTTTGGAGCAGGAGCAGTAGTAGCATTAGATTACTTGTGGGATTTCTGAGCATTTCGAGACCGAGGTAGCTTGCAGGCATCCGCAGGCCCGGCGTCTATTCTATTTATTTATGTTTATTACTGTGGTCTCATTGTTCCGAGACAGACATATGCTTATTATTTTCTTTCAGACCATTTTGTGTAGTATTCCTTAGTAGTTCGTGAGTTGGTGACTCCACATCTTGGGTAGAGGATTTTATCATTATTTTACCTTATTACCGTTCATCTCTATTTAGAAAGACTTCCGCATTTATCAAATTGAATAATTATTTCTTGTTAATTTGTATGAGTATAAAAATGATGATATGAACAGGATAATGTTGAATGAATTGGCTTGCCTAGCTACTATGAGTAGGCGCCATCACGATCCCGATGACGGGGAAAAATCCGGGTCGTGACAAGTTGGTATCAGAGCACTAGGTTACATAGGTCTCACAACTCACAAACAAGCTTAGTAGAGTGTGGGGGGTAGGTACGGATACATTTGTACTTGTTCCTCAGAGTCTATTGAGTTAGGAAAAATCTCTCTTTTGTTCTTTCCTATCGTGCGAATTCGTTCTTCAAATGTTAAATTGAATTTCTACTCTTGTCTTCCCACGAATGGCGAAGTCACGTACCGCTTCTTCAGCCGAATAATGGCACAGGCTGGTGATAGATCAACTACGCCTTCAAAAGTTTTGCGGAGGTCGGATAGGTTTCACCAGACTCTTCGCTACCACCTTCAGCGGTGCATCTTTTGAGAACCCACGGGATTGTGCTTGACCGCTGTTATGAGGTATTACAAACCTTGGGAATAGTCGAATGCGAGGGGGTTGATTTAATGTGCTTCGGATGGCAAACAGAAGTAGTGGGAATATAATGTATTTACCACACTAGTTATGGATCCAATGGAAGATGCATATGTATCAGGAGATCACCTAATGAATCATGTGAGGTTTCAACGGACCTTGACGTCCGGTTGATTTATTTGGGTTGTGAAGGACAAATATTGTGAATTATTGGATGTTGTGACTCGGACTTACTGCCAAAAGGGGGAATTCCACTATTAGTGAATGGACCGGAGGGCCATGTGTTATGTCAGTTTGGCTTGGAATGTATTTATATACGGTAGAGAAATGTCCCATAAATAATTTATACATATTTAAGGTTTGTTCTTTGCCGGGGGTAAGAATCACCCCCAGAAAATAACAAAGAGTATATGAGTAAATGGGGTAGCTCAACAGTGTTAAGCCAACATAGCAAAAGAGGAAATGGGCCGTCGATGTTAGTGACAAGCCTATGAAGAGGGCAAGCCGGCCAACGCAACACTACTTACTAAATGCTATTTTAAGAAAATGCTCGGAAGACGTCACCTCCCAGATTCTCTACAATACATAGTATATGCGATCTGAACGGTTGTACCAGGTCACCATGCCAGTGTCCGAATATATCGTCATGTGTAATAAGTTAACTGAGCCTTAAAGTAATTGCTGTGAATGTTAAATGTTGGAGAGATGTAATTTAGGAAAGCACTCAAGCTACATGCTCCATTGCATTCAATTACTTATCTTACATGACCGACCAGAGGTAGTGGTCAGGATGTTAGAGGTGGAGGTGAGAATCCTAGAGGTGGAGACCCAACCATTGATATAAAATTTCATGGTATAAGGCAGGTCACTACACCAGATGGTGTCATCACATGTACAATTCAGATTGTTATAAACAAAATAATTTTTCCTTAATTTGATTTGGCTGTTGAAAGAAAAATTTAGGCGAGTCCTTTTAATATGCTCCACTCATGAGTGAGCATCGTAATCATCGAATCTGCTTATGGAAATACTCACGTTGGGATATTACATGAGGATAGACATCCCTATTATTAGGTGTTAGTCACTAAAATAGCCATGAGGCTAAGAGTGACTTTATATTACTTGTTACATTGAGTTTTGATATAATTCTTAGAATAACTAATTTTAACCGTTAATTGTATGACCCATCATTATGAGGGCTCATTTTATGTCGTGATTTTCTTTGACGGACAATTATTGAAAGGAAGAAAGAAAGGAAATGAAAAAAAAATCAGATGATACAATGTGCAAGTACTTGTGATTCAGAGTTGAGGATGAGATCCTCAAATTTTTGCATAATGTGAAATATTTCTAAACCGAGCTTCAAGCTGCGATGGACATCATACGAGGACAAGGTCCTGGTGGTGAGAGTTTATGTGTTTAAAATTCTTCTTGTATGAAATTAATATTTTTTTATTACATTTGTAAATGAGAGTCATGCTGTGACGACCCGGCCCGTCATCACGGCAATTACCACCCCGTTATGTTGTAATTTCATGCTTTATGCTTTTATATCAGTGTTAGAGTCTATCGGGTGATTTAGGAGTGATTTGTATTGAAAATGAGGCATATAGCCTTTTTGAAGGAAACTTGAATAAGGAAAGTCAACCCGGAGTTGACTATTTAGTTAGAAGGCTCGGAATCGGATTCTGATGATTCGATTAGTTCCGGGAGGTGATTTGTGATTTAGAGGAGCAATCGGAATTGAATTTGGAGGTCCGGTGAAGAAATAAGCTTGAATTGGCTAAGGTTGAATTTTGGCGAAATCTGAACGGTAGGTGAGATTCTGATCCGGGAGTCGGAATGGAATTCCGACAGTTGCAGTAGCTCCGTTAGGTGAATTTGGATGTGCCTGCAAAATTTCAGGTCATTCGGACGTCGTTTGGTCGGGTTTTTGATGGAATGTGTAATTCGGAAGTTTTGAAGGAATTTAGGCTTGAATCCGTGTGTAATTGGTGATTTTGATGTTTAGGATGGTGTTTTTATGATTGGAACAAGTTCGTATCGTGTTTTGGGGTATGTTGGTGGTTTTCGTTGGGGTCCCGGGGCCTCGGGGTGAATCCGGACCATCATCCGGCATTTGGAAGCAAGAAATGATCTGTTGTAAATTGCACATCACTGGGCAAACTTTTAGCCTTCGCGTTCGCGAGGGCTATGCCGCATTCGCGTAGGCTGGGATCAGGTGACTATCGCGTTCGCGAGGGTTGGTGCCGCGTTCGTGTAAGAGGAAGCTGAGAAGCATCGCGTTCGCGGTGGTCTGGGCCGCGTTCGCGTATAAGGAATTCGCAAGGCATCGCGAACACGTGTGGTATGTCGCGTTCGCGTAGAGGAAAAATCCGGGCTGGGGGAGAATGGTCTTCGCGGACCCGTGACGGTGTGTCGCGTTCGTGATGAAGGACTGGAATAAGGCATCGCGTTCACGTGAGAGGCGTCGCGAACGCGATGAAGAGATTTGACTGGCAGTGAGTTTAATTACAGAATAGAATCAGTCGCGGGTTTAATACCCAAAACCTCCATTTTTGAGTTCCAAGAGAAGAAATTGACGGGTGATTGCTGGGAAATCATCGGGGTTTCGTTGGAGGTAAGTTTTGTGGCTTAATTACATCATTTTAACATGAAATCATTGGTTAAATTTTTGTAAATGGAAGATTAAGGGTGGGTTTGAGCCATAGGCCTAAATTGAAGAAAAACACTGATTCGAGTGGGCAAATAGAGTCCGATTTTGGTAAATTTTATATGCCTAGACTTGTATCGAGATGAGGATTCCGAATATGTGACTTTTGTAATTTTTCGAGAAGTGTATCGAAATTCGGGTTTTGACAACTTTGGGAATTTTGATGTAAATTGAGTTGTATTGATTGGGTGTCGTCCCATTGGCCTAATTTGTTGTGTTTCTACTGTATTTGATCATATTCTATGCGTGCGAAGCTTGATTCTCGTGGCAAGGGCATTGCAGAGTAGTCATCGCGCTGTATTGAGGTGAGTAATAGATGTGGGTGATGACCAGCGGGTTCGAAACCCCGGTATACCACTTTGTGACGCTGTATAGCGGCGAGACACGTACTCTCATGTGAGTGCGGGGTCGATTGTGATTGGGGACTATGGCTTAGTCCGACTTGTTGATACTGTGTTATGACATTAGGCTATTCTTGAGCCGTCGAACCTCCTTCTCGGATGGTTGCATATTATACTGTGATATTGGCTACTCTTGAGCCGTTAAACCTCCTTCTTGGATGGTTGAGTATACATGTGGGCCGTGAGCCAGTTATTAGATCCCGCGAGGATCGTTATCATTGTCTTATCATATTGACATGTTAGTTACTACCAGACCGTAGCTATTTCTGTTATCATGCTATTTCCAATCTCTGGAACTTGACATTACTGTTTTCAACTGAAAAATGATAAAAGATGTTTTCAAAACTACTTTTGAGCCCGCGAGGCTGTATTTGCATATTAGCTGACTGGTAGTGGATCGGGCTGTGCGCCGCAGCGGTATATATGTTGGATTGGACTGCACGCCGCAGTAATATTGTGCTTGGGATGTAGGAGCCCCTCCGGAGTCTGAACCCCCACAGTGAGCACGGGTACCCAAATTGGATCGGGTTACGCGCCGTAGCGGTCATATAATGCATTGCATTGCATTTATCTACATCTGATAGCTGTTATACTGTTTTGCTGGTACTTATTGGTACAGGTACAATGGATATTAATTCTGTGACCAGGTATTTGATTATAGCTTTACATAGTGCTTTATTGCGGATTTCTTATCTCGTGCTGTCTTACCCTCGTTTATTACCACCGAGTCTGCAGTACTCATTTTACTCCTCGCACCTCGTGTGCGGATCCAGTACCTCTCGGCAGTGATCCGGTAGCTGTGCGAGGCAACATCCGTGGGATATACGAGGTAGCTGCAAAGTCCGCAGGACCCGATATTCCTTCTTACTTTCTTTTGATTCTCTGTATCGACTTTTCTTTCCGCACTTGGTATCTTGTAAACCTTTATACACTTATGTTCGGTAGAGGCTCATGACTCTCGACCCTTCGGTCTATGGGAGTTGGTATATTTTGGGACTTGGTTCCCCGCTGTTGGTATATGTATTACACTGTTGTTTCATATTTTGATATGCTTAAATGGGATAAAACGAGCTTGTAGCTCCGTTCTTGTTATTGATTGGTCAGGCTGGCTTAGCAATGTGCTGGGCGCCATCACGACCGGATTTGGGGTCGTGACAAGTTGGTATCAGAGCCTAGGTTTACTAGGCCTCATGTGTCTTGAGCCGGTTAGTAGTGTCTTGTGGATCGGTACGGGGACGCATGTACTTATCCTCGGGAAGCTGCGATCCTTTAGGAAACACTTCACTTTTCTTGAACTCTGTCGTGCGATCTTGTTGTTCCGAGAACCGAACTTCTATATTCTATTCTCTCACAGATGGCGAGAACACGAGCATCAGGACGAGGTGGACGACCTCTATTGCCACCTGTTAGAGGCCGTGGGCGCGGTCGTGCTAGAGGTAGAGGTAGGGCAGCTAAGGCAGTGCCAGCTGACCCGCCCGTTGTACCAGTTCAGGAGCAGCCCCCAGTGGTTGATGCTCCAGCAGCCCTAGTTCAGGGCCAGACTGTATCTATTGCTATTCTCGGTCTTCAGGAGACTCTTGCTCAGATATTATCGGTGTGTTCCGGTTTGGCTGAGGTAGTTTCAGCTACCGCTACTACAGCGACATCTCAGACAGGGGGTGGTCAGCAGACCCCTACAGCTCGCACTCCTGAGCAGGTTGTTCAGGGACTTCAGACGCTAGAGGCGGTCCCCGCTTAGGTGGTTGTACCGGTTATTCCTCCAGCTGCACCAGCTCCAGCTCCAGAGCATATGGTTCAGGCTATGCCCGACGACGAGCAGCGCCGTCTTGAGAGATTTGGTAGACTTCAGCCACCCCATTTCAGTGGCGTTGAGGGCGAGGATGCTCAGGGTTTCTTGGACAAGTGTCAGAGGATGTTGCGGACGGCTGGTATTCTTGAGTCCAGCGGAGTTTCATTTACTACCTTTCAGTTCACCGGTCCCGCATTTGATTGGTGGGAAGAGTTTGAGAGGCGTAGGCCTGCAGGAGCAGCACCTCTCACATGGCAGCAGTTCTCTACTCTCTTTCTAGAGAAGTACGTACCTCAGTCTCGTCGAGTGGTTGGTTCAAGGCGACATGTTTGTGACTCAGTATGAGCTTAGATTCACACAGTTGGCTAGGCATGCCACATGGATGATCCCTAATGATAGGGAGAGGATCAAGAGGTTCATTGATGGCCTCAACTACTATATTCGCATTCTTATGACCATAGAGAGTGTTTTTTCATCATTATTTGAGCGAGGTTGTTGATATGGCATGCTCCATTGAGGCGGATCGTCGCCGAGAGAGAGAGAGGAGCGGGAGGCCGAGAGGCCTCGTGGTTCGGCAGTTTCGGTGGTGCTCCATCTAGAGGGCATTCCCGGCAGAGCGGAGGTCGCTCATCTGGACCTTCTCATTCGAGCCGCCCAGATCGGAGCGGAGGTTCTGATGGTCGTGGTCGACGAGGATTTCAGCAGGGTCGGTCATCACTTAGTCCCCTTCCAGCCTAGAGTGCAACACCTACTTCTTCGGCCCAGGGTTCTTCTAAGGCGAGGGGTTCCTTTCAGTCCCCTTCTCCAGCACCGGGTGCATGTTATGAGTGTGGTGAGTTTGGCCACACGAGGAGACAGTGCCCTCGACTTCGTAGGGACAGGACTCGGCGGAGGGATCAGCCCTCATCTTCGGCACCATCTCGGTCTAGTAGAGGTGGAGGCCGGTCTTCTCATGGTCGCCCCAGGAGGCGAGAAGAGATCTGGTGGAGGCCGAGCACGATTCTATGCACTTCCCGATAGGCGTGATGCGGTTGCCTGCGATGCGAGTGATTACATGTATCATTTCGTCCCTAGCCGGATGCCTCTCTTCTATTTGATCCAGGGTCCACATATTCTTACGTGTCCTCTTATTTTGCACATCATTTGGGTGCGACTCGTGGTAGTCTTGATTTACCTGTTCATGTATCCACCCCGTGGGTGATACGATTGTTGTGGATCATGTCTATAGATCCTGTATTATAGCTGTTGGGGGTCTGGAGACCCAGGCAGATTTGTTATTGTTGGGGATGGTGGACTTTGACGTTATATTGGGTATGGACTGGTTGTCTCCGTACCATGCTATATTGGACTGTCATGCTAAGACAGTTACGTTGGCCATTCCTGGTATTTCTCAGATTGAGTGGCGGGGTTCGACCGATTTCGTCCCTAGCCGTGTTATTTCGTTCTTAAAAGCTCAGAAGATGGTCGAAAAAGGGTGTTTATCATACTTGGATTTTGTGAGAGATGTGGGAGCTGAGTCTCCTAGCATTGATTCTGTACCTATTATGAGGGACTTTCCAGATGTATTCCCCTCAGACCTGCCGGGCATGCCGCCGGACAGGGATATTGATTTTGGCATTGACTTGGTGCCGGGCACTCAGCCCATATCCGTTCCTCCTTATCGGATGGCACCAGCTGAGTTGATAGAACTAAAAGAGCAGCTTCAAGAGCTTCTGATAAGGGTTTCATCCGTCCTAGTGTGTCCCCGTGGGGTGCGCCGGTGTTATTTGCTAAAAAGAAAGATGTTTCCATGCGAATGTGTATTGATTATAGGCAATTGAATAAAGTAACAATGAAGAACAAGTACCCTCTACCGCGCATATATGATTTGTTTGATCAGTTACAGGGTGCGAGGGTGTTTTCTAAGATCGATCTTCGTTCAGGCTATCATCAGCTGAAGATCAGGGACTCGGATATTATGAAGACTGCATTCAGGACCCGATATAGTCCTTATGAGTTTCTTGTGATGTCGTTTGGGCTGACCAACGCCCCAGCAGCATTTATGCATCTGATGAACAGTGTGTTCAGACTCTATTTGGATTCATTTGTGATTGTGTTCATTGATGACATTCTAGTCTACTCCCGTAGTCGGGAGGAGCATGCTCAGCATTTGAGTATTGTGTTGCAGAGATTGAGGGAGGAGAAGCTATATGCTAAATTCTCCAAGTGCGAGTTTTGGCTCGAGTCCGTGGCATTTCTGGGACATGTGGTGTCTCGTGATGGTATTCAGGTTGATCCTAAGAAGATAGAGGCGGTGCAGAGTTGGCCTAGACCGTCCTCAGCTACAGAGATTAGGAGTTTTCTTGGCTTGGCGGGATATTATCGCCGGTTTGTTCAGGGATTTTCATCCATTGCTTCTTCATTGACTAAATTGACCCAGAAGGGTGCACCATTCGTGTGGTCGGATGAGTGCGAGGAGAGCTTTCAGAAGCTCAAGACGGCTTTGACCACAACTCCAGTGTTAGTATTGCCATCAGCTTCAGGTTCATATACCGTTTATTGTGATGCCTCGAGAGTGGGGATAGGTTGTGTGTTGATGTGGGAAGGTAAGGTGATTGCTTATGCTTCTCGGCAGTTGAAGCCGCATGAGAAGAACTATCCTGTCCATGATTTGGAGCTAGCCGCCATTGTTTATGCCTTGAAAATTTGGAGGCACTATTTGTACGTCGTGTCTTGTGAGGTGTACACCGACCATCGTAGTCTCCAGCACTTGTTCAAACAGAAAGATCTTAATTTGAGACAGCAGAGATGGCTTGAGTTGCTTAAGGATTATGACATTACTATTTTATATCATCCGGGAAGGCCAATGTGGTGGCCGATGCTTTGAGCCAGAAGGCAGTCAGTATGGGGAGCTTGGCATATATTCCAGCTGAGGAGAGACCATTTTCTTATGATGTTCAGGTGTTAGCCAATCGGCTAGTGAGGTTGGATATTTCGGAGCACAGCCGGGTATTGGCTTGTGTTGTATCTCGGTCATCTCTATATGATCGTATTCGTGAGCGCCAGTATGATGATCCACATTTGGCTGTCCTTAGGGACAGAGTTCAGCATGATGATGCTAGAGATGTCACCATTGATAGTGACGGCGTATTGAGGATGCAGGGCCGGATATGTGTGCCCAATATTGATGGCCTTCGTGAGTTTATTATGGAGGAGGCCCATAGCTCGCGGTATTCTATCCATCCAGGAGCCGCGAAGATGTATCAACATTTGAAACAGCACTATTGGTGGAGAAAGATGAAAATGGACATTGTCGGATATGTAGCACGGTGCCTCAACTGTCAGCAGGTTAAGTACGAGCATCAGAGGCCCGGCGGTGTATTTCAGCGCATTGTTATTCCTGAGTGGAAATGGGAAAGGATCATTATGGACTTTGTTACTGGACTCCCTCGGACAACGAGGAAGTTTGATTCTATATGGGTGATTGTGGATAGACTTACCAAGTCAGCTCACTTCATTCCAGTTAGTACTACCTACTCATCGGAGCGGTTAGCAGCGATCTTTATTCGGGAGATTGTCCGGTTGCATGGAGTCCCAGTGTCTATCATATCCGACAGGGGTACTCAGTTCACTTCTCAGTTTTGGAGAGCATTTCAGCGAGAGATGGGTACGCGGGTTGAGTTGAGTACGACATTTCACCCCCAGACAGATGGGCAGTCTGAGCGTACTATTCAGATCCTAGAGGATATGTTGCGAGCATGTGTGATTGACTTTGGTGGTTCGTGGGATGAGTTCTTACCACTTGCCGAGTTTGCCTACAACAACAGTTATCAGTCGAGTATTCAGATGGCCCCATACGAGGCATTGTATGGCACACGGTGTAGATCCCCCGTGGGATGGTTTGAGCCTGGTGAAGATAGATTGATAGTGACTGAGTTAGTTCAAGATGCTCTGGATAGAGCAAAGTTGATCCAGGAGAGTTATGCGGACCGTAGAGTTCGAGAGTTGTCTTTCATGGTTGGTGACGGAGTATTGTTGAAGGTTTCACCTATGAAGGGTGTCATGAGGTTTGGGAAGAAAGGAAAGTTGAGTCCCAGGTACATTGGTCCTTTTGAGATACTTAGGAGAGTTGGAGAGGTGGCATATGAGTTGGCCTTGCCGCTCAGCTTATCCAGCGTTCATCCAGTATTCCATGTGTCTATGCTCCGGAAGTACATTGGAGATCCGTCTCATGTATTAGATTTCAGCACCATTCAGCTTGATGGTGATCTATCCTACGATGTGGAGCCTATTGCTATTTTGGGTCGTCAGGTGAGAAAATTGAGGTCCAAGGAGATTGCATCGGTTAAGGTTCAGTGGAGAGGTCGACCCGTGGAGGAGGCCACTTGGGAGATCAAGCGGGAGATGCGGAGCAGATATCCTCACTTGTTTGAGACTTCAGGTATGTTTCTTGACCCGCTCGAGGACGAGCGTTTGCTTAAGAGGGGGAGAATGTGACGACCCGGCCCGTCGTCACGGGAATTACCACCCCGTTATGTTGTAATTTCATGTTTTATGCTTTTATATCAGTGTTAGAGTCTATCGGGTGATTTAGGAGTGATTTGGATTGAAAATGAGGCATATAGCCTTTTTGAAGGAAACTTGAATAAGAAAAGTCAACCCGGAGTTGACTATTTAGTTAGAGGGCTCGGAATCGGATTCTGATGATTCGGTTAGTTCCGGGAGGTGATTTGTGACTTAGGGGAGCAATCGGAATTGAATTTGGAGGTCCGGTGTAGAAATAGGCTTGAATTGGCTAAGGTTGAATTTTGGCGAAATCCGAACGGTAGGTGAGATTTTGATCCGGGAGTCGGAATGGAATTCCGACAGTTGCAGTAGCTCCGTTAGGTGAATTTGGATGTGCCTGCAAAATTTTAGGTCATTCGGACGTCGTTTGGTCGGGTTTTTGATGGAATGTGTAATTCGGAAGTTTTGAAGGAATTTAGGCTTGAATCCGTGTGTAATTGGTGATTTTGATGTTTAGGATGGTGTTTTTATGATTGGAACAAGTTCGTATCATGTTTTGGGATTTTTTGGTGGTTTTCGTTGGGGTCCCGGGGGCCTCGGGGTGAATCCGGACCATCTTCCGGCATTTGGAAGCAAGAAATGATCTGCTGTAAATTGCACATCACCGGGCAAACTTTTAGCCTTCGCGTTCGCGAGGGCTATGCCGTGTTCGCGTAGGCTGGGATCAGGTGACTATCGCGTTCGCGAGGGTTGGTGCCGCGTTCGCGTAAGAGGAAGCTGGGAAGCATCGCGTTCGCGGTGGTCTGGGCCGCGTTCGCGTATAAGGAATTCGCAAGGCATCGCGAACGCGTGAGGTATGTCGGGTTCGCGTAGAGGAAAAATCCGGGCTGGGGGAGAATGGTCTTCGCGGACGCGTGATGGTGTGTCACGTTCGCGATGAAGGACTGGAATAAGGCATCGCGTTCGCGTGAGAGGCGTCGCGAACGCGATGAAGAGATTTGACTGGCAGTGAGTTTAATTACAGAACAAAACCAGTCGCGGGTTTAATACCCAAAACCTCCATTTTTGAGTTCGAAGAGAAGAAATTGATGGGTGATTGCTGGGAAATCATCGGGGTTTCGTTGGAGGTAAGTTTTGTGGCTTAATTACATCATTTTAACATGAAATCATTGGTTAAATTTCCTGTAAATGGAAGATTAAGGGTGGGTTTGAGCCCTAGGCCTAAATTGAAGAAAAACACTGATACGAGTGGGCAAATGGAGTTCGATTTGTGTAAATTTTATATGCCTAGACTCGTATCGAGATAAGGAATCCGAATATGTGACTTTTGTAATTTTTCGAGAAGTGTATCGAAATTCGGTTTTTGACCACTTTGGGAATTTTGATGCAAATTGAGTTGTATTGATTGGGTGTCGTCCCATTGGCCTAATTTGTTGTGTTTCTACTGTATTTGATCAGATTCTACACGTGCGGAGCTTGATTCTCGTGGCAAGGGCATTGCGGAGTAGTCATCGTGCTGTATTGAGGTGAGTAATAGATGTGGGTGATGACCAGCGGGTTCGAAACCCCGGTATACCACTTTGTGACGCTATATAGCGGCGAGACACGTACTCTCATGTGAGTGCGGTGTCGATTGTGATTGGGGACTATGGCTTAGTCCTACTCGTTGATACTGTGTTTTGATATTAGGCTATTCTTGAGCCGTCGAACCTCCTTCTCGGATGGTTGCATATTATATATTGTAATGGCCACTCTTGAGCCGAGGAACCCCCTTCTTGGGCGGTTGAGTATACATGTGGGCCGTGAGCCGGTTATTGGATCCCGCGAGGATCGTTATCATTGTCTTATCATATTGACATGTTAGTTACTACCAGTCCGTAGCTATTTCTGTTATCATGCTATTTCCAATCTCTGGAACTTTGATATTACTGTTTTCAACTGAAAAATGATAAAAGAGTTTTCAAAACCACTTTTGAGCCCGCGAGGCTGTATTTGCATATTAGCTGACTGGTAGTGGATCGGGCTGCGCGTCGCAGCGGTATATATGTTGGATCGGACTGCACGCCACAATGATATTATGCTTGGGTTGTAGGAGTCCCACCGGAGTCTGAACCCCCAGAGTGAGCACGGGTACCCAAATTGGATCGAGCTACGCGCCGTAGCGGTCATATCATGCATTGCATTGCATTTAGATACATCTGCTAGTTGTTATACTATGTTGCTCGTACTTGTTGGTATAGGTACAATCGATATTGATTATGTGACAGGGTTTTTGATTACAGCTTTACAGAGTGCTTTATTGCGGATTTCTTATCTGCGCTGTCTTACCCTTGTTTATTACCACTGAGTCTGGCAGCACTCATTTTACTCCCTGCACCTTGTGTGCAGATCCAGGTACCTCTCAACAGTGATCCAGTAGCTGTGCGAGGCGACATCTGTGGGATATACGAGGTAGCGGTAGAGTCCGCAGGACCCGATATTCCTTCTTACTGTCTTTTGATTCTGTATTGACTTTTCTTTTCGCACTTGGTATCTTGTAAACCTTTATACACTTATGTTCAGTAGAGGCTCATGACTCTTGACCCTTCGGTCTATGGGAGTTGGTATATTTTGGGACTTGGTTCCCCGCTGTTGGTATGTGTATCACTGTTGTTTCATATTTTGATATGCTTAAATGGGATAAAACGAGCTTCTAGCTCCGTTCTTGTTATTGATTGGTCAGGCTGGCTTAGCAATGTGTTGGGAGCCATCACGACCGGATTTGGGGTCGTGACACATGCCCGTTAGGAATATTTGACAATTTTTGTATAGTTTCTATTCATATCTAGCCATTTCTATTTTGAAACTGTTGAGTTTATCCTTTGAGACGAGCACCCATGTGCGGATAAATATGACTCATTAATTCGAAAAAGTAATCACGAGGTCTCCAAACCTCATTCTGAGTAATGTGGGAGCTTGGAATAAGGTATTTGATAACACGTAGTTAATTGGCAATGTTGTAATTTAGGGATGACTCTTATGGACAAAATCATGGTTATGTGTATAAGTACGAGGTGTTCATGCCTTAGTTAGACTGTCTCATGATAGTACCCATGGATAACGTATTGATATGCTCCCGCAGTCAGGAAGAGCATGCCCAAAATCTCTAAGTGGCTCTCCAGACTGAAAAATAGTCAGCTATATGCAAATATTTCAAAAGTGTGAGTTCTGGTTAAGTAACGTTGCATTCCTGGGTCATGTTGTAACGCCAGTAGGTATACAGGTTGATCCAAGGAAGATGAAGGCAGTCAAGGATTGGCCTAGACTAACATCAACCACAAAGATTCGGAGTTTCTTGGGGTTAGAAAGCTATTACCGTCGATTTGTAGAAGGGTGCCTAGTTCAAGTGGTCAGATGAGTGTGAGGTGAGCTTTCAGAAGCTCAAGACAGCTTTGACTACTGCACCAGTGTTGATTCTACCCACGGGTTCAGGGCCTTACACAATTTACTGTGATGCATCCCGTACTGGGCTTGGAGCGGTACTGATGCAAGGTGGAAAGGTTATTACTTATGCTTTGAGACAGTTGAAAATCTATGAGAAGAATTATCCGGTTCATGACCTTGAGTTGGCAGCAGTTGTTCATGCCTTAAAAATCCGGAGGCATTATCTATATGGTGTGGCGTGCGAGGTATACACGGATCACAAAAGTCTTCAGTACTTATTCAAGCAAAAAGAGTTAAATGTGCGACAGTGGAGATGGTTAGAGTTGCTGAAAGACTATGATGTTACTATCTTATATCACCCAGGTAAGGGCAATGTGGTAGCTGATGCGTTGAGTAGAAAGTCTGCCAGCATGGGTAGTCTTGCTTTCATTCCAGTCAGCCAGACACCGCTTGCTTAGATGTTCAGGCCTTAGCCAACCGAGTTATGAGATTAGATATTTTTGAGCCTAGCAGAGTGTTGGCTTGCACGGTTGCTCGTTCTTCTCTATTGGAGCGTATCCGTGAGAGGCAGTTTGATGATCCTCATTTGTGTGACCTGAGAGATATTTTACAGTGGGGAGGTGCCATGAAGGTAACTCTAGATGATGACAGAGTATTGAGATTGCAGGGGCGAGTTTGTATGCACAATGTTGAGGGGATTCGAGAGTTAATCCTAGCGGAGGCCCACAGTTCACGGTATTGTATTCACCCGAGGCGCTGTGAAGATGTATCAAGACTTACGGCAGCATTATTGGTGGCGTAGGATGAAAAAGGACATTGTTGCGTATGTCGCTCGGTGTTTGAATTGTCAGCAAGTCAAATAGGAACACCATAGGCCTGGTGGTGTATTCCAAAGAATTGAAATTCCCGAGTGGAAATAGGAGCCAATTACAATGGACTTCGTTACTGGACTCCCTTTGACTCAGAGGAAATTTGATGCTATTTCGGTCATTGTTGATAGGCTGACCAAGTCAGCACATTTCATTCTAGTATCTGTCTCTTACTCATCGGAAGTTAGCAGAGATATACATCCGGGAGATTGTTCGCCTTCATGGGGTGCCGGTGTCTATTATCTCAGATCGGGGTACGCAATTTACCTTCGCATTTCTGGAGAGCGGTCCAGCAGGAGTTTGGTACCCAGGTTCAGTTGAGTACAACTTTTCATCCTCGGACGGACGGTCAGTCCGAGAGGACTATTCAGATCCTAGAGGACATGCTTCGAGCCTGTGTCATTGATTTTGGAGGCTTGTGGGACCAGTTTCTGCCATTAGCAGAATTCACCTACAATAATAGCTATCAGTCTAGCATTCAAATGGCTCCATATGAGGCGTTGTATGGTAGGTGATGTCGGTCTCCAGTCGGATGGTTTGAGCCTGGAGAGGCTCGGTTTCTGGGTACAGACTTAGTACAAAAGGCCTTAGACAAGGTTAAGACTATCCAGGAGAGGTTGCGTCAGCTCAGTCCAGATAGAAGACTTATATGGATCGTATGGTCCGAGAAATGGATTTCATGGTTGGTGAGCGGGTATTGCTCCGGGTATTGCCTATGAAGAGCATGATGATGTTCGGAAAGAAGGGCAAGCTTAGCCCTAGGTATATTGGTCCATTTGAGATTCTGGACCGAGTGGGAGAGGTGGCTTATAGACTTGCACTGCCACCTAGCTTAACAACCGTGCACCCAGTTTTTCATGTATCTATGCTTCGGAGATACCACGACGATCCTACACATGTGTTAGACTTCAGTACTGTCCAATTGGACAAGGATCTATCTTACGAGGAGGAGCGGTGGCCATTCTAGACCGACAGGTTCGACAGTTGAGGTCGAAGAGTTTTCCTTCCGTGCGTGTCCAGTGGAGAGGTAAGCCTCCTAAGGCATCGACCTGGGAGTCCGAGTTTGATATGCGGAGCCGTTACCCACAATTGTTCCCCGACTCAGGTACTTTCTTCTCTTGTCCGTTCGAGGACGAACGATTGTTTTAGAGGTGGAGGATATGATGACCCAAAGGGTCATCAACTGCTTTCCTCATCAGTTTCGCACTTCCGATGCCTTGACAACCTTATTTTACATTGCCTCGATTTATGTGGGTATTTCGGGCACGTAGCCGGGAATTTTATTTGTGTTACAGTATGTGAATTCTATGGAAAATTTGAAGAAATTTGATATTAATATTGATATAGTTGACTTCGGTCAATATTTTTGGTAAACGGACCCCGACCCGAGATCGGACGGTCCTGGAAGGTCCATAGGAAAATATAGGACTCGGGGCATGCGTCCGGAGTTGAATTCCGAGGTCTAGAGCCCAAGATATGAATTTTTCTGTGAAACTGTTTTTCTGAAATTATTAATGAAAATGGAAAGGAAAATTGATTAAAAGACCATGGTATCAGGCTCGTATTTTTGTTTCGACGCCCGGTACAAGTCTTATATATTGTTTCAACACTTCATGTAAATTTTGGTAAACAATGGACATCGTTTGACGTGTTTCGGATATGTTTGGGTTGCCTTATGCTCGTTTTCTTATGCTTCGACATCGTTTCTTCAAGCATAAATGATATCATATTGAATAAATGAGCTTCAATTACTGTTTTGAATGAAGCATTATATCAGTATCGTAATTACGGACCTGTATAAAAAAGAATCATCGAATTTGGACATCGTCTGAGGATTTTATGGCCATTTTACTAAGGTTGCCCAGATTTTCAGGTTAATGACGAAATTGCCCCTGATGGTGTATTAAAAACCTGCACTATTTGCAAATCTTAAAACCTACATATCTCCTTTATTATAAGTTCAAATTGAGTGATTCAAAAGCCTAAATTCATTAGACTTTCACAAGGAATCCATTGGGAGCAGTAAATCGCGTGAAAAGTATACCTATAATGAGCAGTTCGAGTTCTTTTCCAATTTTTGAATGGGAAGAAGGTTCTGAGGCGATCTTTAAAAGAGAAAATCTGTGGGTATCACATAGGTAAGTGATTTTATTATTAAAACTCGTTTACGGGTGATTATAAACCACAATCCCATTCTTAAATTCATGAAAATAACAGAAATATAGGATTTTGGGGCCTGGAATTATGAGACTTTTAGGGGTCGATTTGAGGGGTCAAACGGACTCTAATTTGGGTGTTCTTTATATGTACGGACTCGTGGCAAGACGAGGAATTCATTGGTATAATTTTCGAAATTTTTTGACCAAGCGGACCCGGGGTCGATTTTACAATTTTTGGACAACATGTTAAAAATGCTTTAATTAGGCAATTGGGTTGGTTTGTTGAATAGAATTGATGATATTAAAAAAATTGTGTAGAGATACGATTGATTTGGAGCCAAATTCGAAAAAAGTATTGCTTGAGGATTGAGTGGACTATAAGCCGTCTAGGTAAGTGTTTGATCTATCCTAGCTTGAGGGAATAAGATTAATATGCTAATTGCTATGTGATCGAGTGCGGTGTATGGGCTGTGGTGACGAGCATCCATACACTGGCATCTAGCATGACCGTGAGTTATTTGTTGACATATATTGTGGGATGTTTTTAAGATATAATCTTGAACCCTTGCCGGGTTGTGAAGTTGACTATTATTTTCCCTTGCCGGGACTTTATTGTGAAGTTGATTATTGTTTCCCTTGCCGGGAGTTTATTGTGAAGTTGATTATTATTTCCCTTGCTGGGACTTTACAGTGATGATTATTGTGTCCCTTTCCGGGACGGTTCATGTAAATTGTTTTCATTCTTTTGCCCTTACCTGTGATTGTTATTTGGGTGAGGAAGAGTGATAATGCACGAAGGGTGATGCCGTGCCTTGTTTTATTGATTATGCACGAAGGATAATGCCATGCCTTGTTTTATTGATTATGAACGAAGGATAATGCCGTGCCTTATTTTATTGATTATGCACGAAGGATGATGCCGTGCCTTATTTTATTGATTATGCACGAAGGGTAATGTCGTGCTTTGTTATTGATTATGCACGAAGGGTCATGTCGTGCCTTGTGATATTGATTATGCACGAAGGAATATTCTGTGTCGTTGTTATTTGAACCATGCACGAAGGATCATGCCGTGCCATGGATGTGAGGATGAGAGTAAAAGCACGAAGGGTGATGCCGTGCAACTATCTGAAATTTCCTTGTTTTGATAATAGCTGTTATTATTTCACTCTGATTCTCTTTACCGATTCATTATATGTTACTGATTGTGTTTCCCCCAGTATGATATTTCTTTGTTAATTGTGTTACTTGATAATCCTATTTGCTGATACTGCACTTATGTGAGTTTTTGCGCAGGTCCAGGTTTCGAGCAGGAGCAGTAGCAGCAGTAGAGTACTTGTGGGACTTCTGAGCATTTCGAGACCGAGGTAGCTTGCAGGCGTCCGCAGGCCCGGCGTCTCTTCTATTTATTTATGTTTATTGCTGTGGTCTCATTGTTCCGAGACAGACATATGCTTATTATTTTCTTTCAGACCATTATGTGTAGTATTCCTTTGTAGTTCGTGATTTGGTGACTCCACATCTTGGGTAGAGGATTTTATCAGTGTTTTACCTTATTACCGTTCATCTCTATTTAGAAAGACTTCCGCATTTATCAAATTGAATAATTATTTCTTGTTATTAAGTATGAGTATAAAAATGATGATATGAACAGGATAATGTTGAATGAATTGTCTTGCCTAGCTACCACGAGTAGGTGCCATCACGATCATGATGACGGGGAAAAATCCGGGTTGTGACATATTTACTATTTACTATTCACTAAACGAGTTGCCCTTCTTGTCTATAACCACAGTCATGACAAAATATAGTTCAGGTCAGCATTTTATCGAATACTTATCGATCAATGCGGATGATTATACAACTAGAACATAATTCAACTCAATGACATAACTTTATAAATACTAGTAAGAGGAAAAGCCTAATACACAATTTCTAGCAAGAAAAGTAAAATGCGTGGAAGACAACTCGAAATAAAAAAAAACATCAAGAAACAACCAAGAGCATACTAGTATCCATTTTAACGAAATCAAGAAAACTAACCACATTTCACAGAATGTAGTGCCATACAAGAGCATTTTAGATTTTACAATTGAATTAAACAAAGAAGAAAAGTTACTGACCTTTTTGCGCGCAATGAACTAGAGCACTGGTCAAGGCTATTCCCATGAACTCATCAACTCAAATATGAAACAGAATATATTTTGAGGCTTCGGCTGGCTATGGCTATGTCGAACATAAATAAGGAATTATTTAGAGGAAGTAGGAGCAGCGAGTTTAAGGTGAAAGAGGCGGCTGAACCATAAATTTAAATAAAATAGAGGTGACTCTCAAATTTTGGGGTGAAAAGGGGGGGCGGCTAAGAGCTTCTTCAAAGGGGAATAGAGGCGGCGACTCCCAGCTTGTCCTTAATGGGTGCAATGATTTGGTATTTATAGGCAGATTCTAGGGTTCTATAGGCGGGCAGATTTTGAATTCGAATTTCAAAAGAAGTGTTCAAATTCGGACGTTGGAGTTGTGGCAAGGCTTCACGTGATTTGGTCAAAATTCAGAGATTGAAATTGTGCATCACTCTTGTCGATGTCTGTAGAGATTTTTGACCTTTTTCAAAAAATGGAAAGGGGACAAGAAAATGGCAGCAACGCATAGAGAAGGAGGGGATTAGGGTGAAATGAATCATAATTCTGTTTAAAGGCTTTGGGGCCAATTGGGCTAAATTTATGGGGTTTGGACTTGAGATTGTCCGAAATTATTTCTTCGTCTAGTTTATTGGGCTCCTAAATAGAACATATTCTCATAACTTCATTGAAGTATAAAAAATAAAAATAAAATAAGAAAAATACCTTAGCAAGATTATATTTTATGGAAATTTAATATAATAATTATGAAATACTACAAATAACTATTACGTAAAGTATCATAATAGTATTATAATAAACTTCTTATATAGTGTAGGATGAAGTAAATATAATAATTTCTCTTAAAAGGAACATTATATATTTGTTTTTTAAATGACAATAAGAATTATACTTAAAAAAATAGTAATGATAACGACGATGATAGTGATAATAATAACAATATATAGAAGAAAATTATCACTATTCGTTGTCATTATTATTATTATTATTATTATTATTATTATTATTATTATTATTATTATTATTATTATTATTATTATTATTATTATTATTACTACTACTACTATTATGACAAAGATAATTATAAAAAAAACCTATAGTAATAATAGTAACAAATAAGTCAATTTGTGTTGAAAATAATAAAATATGTATTTTATATTATTTGTAATATAAAAGCTTAGGGAAATAGTTTGGAAGAAATGAGGGACAAAATTGCATGTCAACAACAACTTCTTCGACCGGCTGAGTATTCTAGTCTCAGCATGTTTAGATATGATTTAAGCACATGTACTTCTTCATTTTTTTCTTATTTAGGTTTTCATTATATAGATCAATTTTAATAAACTGAAACAGAACATATATAACTTGATATCACTCTTTTCGTATTTTTCTATATTTTCTTGTTGGGTCTCTTCCTTTTGATAAGAGACCATATCTTTCAACTGAGCCAAAAGAGTGTCTATGTTGGCATGACATTTTTCGTCCCCCTCATAGGCTGCTATTCAATGTTCTCGTGGTCTCATAAGTGGACTGAAGAATTTTACACCGAAGAGATTAAAGAACTCTTTTGACCATTACTTCTGCAATCAATACTATTCTTTGGACCATTAATTTTGCAGTCAGCTGGATACACCTATAATGCCTCATTCATTGCTCTGCATATTGCCGGAGTTGTTCGAGATGAAGTTGTTAGGCTCACTTATCCAAGTTAAAACTTCTTCGATCGATGGAGGACCCTAGTGTCGCATGTTTGGGTATGATTTTAGCAAATGTACTCCTTCATTTCTTTCTTATTTAGGTTTCTTTATATAGATCAATTTCAATTTACTGAAATATAGATTACGTAACTTGATATCACTCTTCTCGAATTTTCAAGGTTTCCTTGTAGGGTCTCTTCCTTTTGGTAGGAGACCATATCTTTCAACTAAGCCAAAAGAGTGTCTATGTTGGCATGACATTTGTCATCCCCCTCATAGAGTGCTATATAATGTTCTCGGGGCTTTCTAAGTGGACTGAAGAATCTTATGCCGAAAAGATTAAAGTGTAAGGCGCATGCGGGGAGATGAGCTTATCTTTGCTCATATCCCTAATCATGAATCCATCCGTTTCAATGCACCTTCTTGCTCTCAAGTCTTGGATATACATGCTATTTACTGCTCTGACATTGTGAATGAGATTCTAAATTTATATAACTTTTGCGTGAGAGAAAAGAAAAAGATGGAGAAGGAGTTGAGGAAGATCTCTTCAATCCACATTGGTTTTGGAAGAGGTTTCTTCCAAAGTTTGGCAAAGATGAAGGCATGTAGCTGAAAGGTAATTGTTTTTAAAAAATTATAATTTACATTGGTTGTTCTTATGTATTCCTGGGATTTTGGGTATTTGTTATTTTCTAGGATGGCAGCAGCACTCTACCTATGTGGCATATCAGGAGTTTAATTCTGTAGATTAACCAACCGATGGATTTAGGGAGGTTTCAAGTAACACATTGCTACAGGGAAGCAAATTTTTAGTTTGTTACCTTGCAAATGTAGGCGTAGTTGAAAGACAGAAGATATTCTTCACTGAGACTCTCTCTCTTTTCCAGTGCAAACCAAATCCTTACTATAAAATGATAGAAATAGCTATCAAGTGACACTTATTTTCTTTCCTATTGAAGTGAGTCTACTAAACTAAATTTTACACTAGCATTATGCATATATTATTGTTACTAAAATAATTTAATCAAGAACAGTACCTCACCCTAGCAATGCTTTCACATGGAAAAAGTTGCACGCAACATGCACATAACTCATTTGTTAACTTCTTTAATGACCAAAATCTCATAAAAACTCATCAAGTAAAATTAATCTTTCTGGTATGCACATAAATTCTCTTATTATAATATTCATAATAAGATTTATTTACTTTAAATATATCCATCCCGGAGGATGAGTTAATATAGGTTTAAACTTTTTTCCTTTGGCTCGTGCCAAATTAGTTCCTGGAAATATGAGTGTTCAAAGTTAGTATTATCCGACTAACTATTACTATCATTTGCAATGTTGTGAAATAGAAAATATTAGAATATGTAGTTTTAATTTGTTTGTGCTTCATATGTGTGAAACACTTAAATATGTAATAATCTTGCAGGTGATTCCCATTATATTGAGTGAGATCAGTGTTGGAAAGGCACCAAAGAGGATTTCCTTGGTGCTATGTGAATTACTTGTACGAAAGCAGTGAAAATGGTAGAATCTCACAACTTCCGTTATGGTTGGAGTGGTCTTTTGCCAGTAGTGGATTTTTAGTTTTCCTACTTTTTTGTATTGTGTTTCTTTTTTTAATGAGACCCCAAGGTTTCTCATTAAGAAAGGTCGTATGGAGGAGGTAAAAACGTCCCTTAAGATGTTGAGGAAATGTGGAACAGAAGCGAATCTACAAAGTTGGCAGGTATGATGGAAAATAAAGGCAAGAGGAAAAGGAAGAACTTGTCACACTCGCCCTTTTTACTTCTTAATATAGTGGCTCAAATTTTCTAGTAAGCGTTTGGGTTAGACTCAATACTATTCTTTGGAATATTACTTCTGCAGTCAGCTGGATACACCTATAATGCCTTCTTCGTCACGCCACTTATTGTTGGAGTTGATCGAGCTGGAGTTGTTGGGCTCACTTATCCAAGTTACAACTTCTTCGAACGGCTGAAAATTCTAGTCTCGACATGTTTAGACATGATTTAAGCACATGTACTTATTTATTTCTTTCTTATTTATATTTTCATTATATAGATCAATTTTAATAAACTGAAATAGAAAATACATAACTTGATATCACTCTTTTTGGATTTTTCCATGTTTTCTTGTTGGGTCTCTTCTTTTGGTAGGAGACCATATGTGACGACCCGGCCCGTCATCACAAGAATTACCACCCTGTTATGTTATAATTATATGTTTTATACTTTTATATCAGTGTTAGAGTCTATCGGGTGAGTTAGGAGTGAATTGGATTGAAAATGAGGCATATAGCCTTTTTGAAGGAAACTTGAATATGAAAAGTAAACCTAGAGTTGACTATTTAGTTAGAGGGCTCTGAATCAGATTCTGATGATTTGGTTAGTTCCGGGAGGTGATTTTTGACTTAGAGGAGCGATCGGAATTGAATTTGGAGGTCCGGTGTAGAAATAGGCTTGAATTGGCTAAGGTTGAATTTTGGCGAAATCCGAACGGTAGGTGAGATTTTGATCCGGGGGTCGGAATGGAATTTCGACAATTTCTATAGCTTTATCATGTGATTTTGGATATGTCCGAAAATTTTCAGATCATTCGGATGTCGTTTCGTCAGGCTTTAGATCGAATGTGTAATTCGGAAAGTTTTAAGGAATTTAGGCTTGAATTCGATGTGAATTATGGGTTTTGATGTTGTTAGACGTGTTTTGAGGATTGGAACAAATTCTAATAAGGTATTAGGATGTGTTGGTGTGTTTGGATGAGTTCCCGGGGGCCTCGGGGTGTTTTCGGATGGTCAAACGGGAGGAATCATGGAAATTGCAGGTTTAAAACTTCTGGTTTCTGGTGTTTTCGCACCTGCGGCCAAGGGACCGCAGGTGCGGCGTCGCTGGTGCGTGAGGGTTATCGCAGAAGCGGTCTTGAGGCGTGATGGGGAAGTCCGCCGAAGCGGATTATTGACCGCCTAGGCGAGTTCGCGGAAGCGGAACTCTATTTGCTGAGGCGGAATCGCGGAAGCGGAGGTGAGTCGCATGGGCGGAAAATAGGTCCTTGTGTTGAACCGCAGAAGCGGTTTGTAGGTCGCAGAAGCAGACACGTGGAAGCGGTCCTTGCTCGCAGAAGCGGGATTGGCCGGCTAGGCGTGGAATTGTAGATGCGACCAGTTGGTCGCGGATACGGGCTCGCAGGAGCAGAATTTTGTCCGCAGAAGCGGAAATCGCAGAATGATTAATAATATCAGAAGTTAGAAATTTCAGAAACATTTCAAAACATTTGGGTCTCGGCTTAAGAGGCTATTTGGGTGATTTTGAAGAGAAATTCAAGGGAATTCATCAGGTAATCAACTATGGACTTAAATTATGAATAGTATTGATAATATTATGCAATTATCTCATGAAATGGAGGAATTTGGGGTATTTTATGGAGGTTTTAGCCCTAGGCTTGAACTTTAGAAAAACAAGGATTTGAGTGGGCAAATGGAGTCCGAAATTGTTAAATTTTATATGCCTAGACTCGTATTGAGACGAGGGTTCCGAATATGTGACTTTCGTAATTTTTCGAGAAGCGTACCGAAAGTCGGGTTTTGGAAACCTTGTGAATTTAGATGTAAATTGAGTTATTTTGACTGGGTGTCGTCCCATTGGCCTAATTTGTTGTGTTCTACTACATTTGATCAGATTCTACGCGTGGAGAGCTTGATTCTCGTGGCAAGGGCATCACAGAGTAGTCGTCGAGCTGTATTGAGGTGAGTAATAGATGTGGGTGATGACCAGCGGTTTCGAAACCCCGGTATACCACTTTGTGACGCTGTATAGCAGCGAGACACGTACTCTCTTGTGAGTGCGGGGTCGATTGTGATTGGGGACTATGGCTTAGTCCGACTTGTTGGCACTGTGTTATGATATTGGCTATTCTTGAGCCGCTGAACCTCCTTCTCGGATGGTTGCATATTATATCGTGATATTGGCTACTCTTGAGCCGGCGAACCTCCTTCTTGGACGGTTGAGTACACTTATGGGCTGTGATCCAGTTATTGGGATCCTGCGAGGATCGTTATCATTGTTCTGTGATACTGACATGTTAGTTTTACTACCAGTCCGTAGCTATTATTGTTATCATGATATTTCCAATCTCTGGAACTTTGACATACTGTTTTCAATCGAAAAATGATAAAAGAGTTTTCAAAACAACTTTTGAGCCTGCGAGGCTACATTTGCATATTAGCTGACTGGTAGTGGATCGGGCTGCGCGCCGCAGCATATATTCATGATATTGTGCTTGGTATGTAGGAGCCCCTCCGGAATCTGAACCCCCACAGTGAGCACGGGTACCCAAATTGGATCGGGCTATGCGCCGTAGCGGTCACTTCATGCATTACATTGCATTTAGCTATATCTGCTAGCTGTTATACTATGTTGTTGATATTGTGTCGGTTCCGTACTGTTGATATTGAACTGTTACAGGGTATTGGTTATAGCTTTACATAGTGTTTTATTGTGGATTTCTTATCTACGCTGTCTTACCCCTATTTATTACCACTGAGTATAGAAGTACTCATTTTACTCCCTGCACCTTGTGTGCAGATCTAGGTACCTTTCAGTAGACCTGATTCGGTAGCCGATCGGAGGCATTGTGCGGGATAGTCGAGGTAGCTGCAGTGTCCGCAGGACCTGACTCCCCTTCTAGTTGTCTTTTCATTTCATGTTGTCATTTCTTTCCTCAGTGAGTTTTGTTGTAAACCTTATTACACTTATGTTGTTTAGAGGCTCTTGACTCTTGACCCTTCGGTCTATGGGAGTTGGCATGTGTTGGGATTTGATTCCCTGTTTTGATAAATCTATCTCTGTTGTCGGCAAAAGTCCCCAAACATGGCAATAAGCCCAAATATATTCAACATAGGGTGCGTGTCAATCGCCAATATAGCATTATTCTTGTTCGGGATGGACCAAATCACAATCCCCAATCATAAACAATCCTGCACCTTCCATGGGGTGCAAATCACGCCCTAAATAGCATCACAATGTGATAAGCTGGGGTTTCAAACCCTCGGGCTATCATATATACCAACTACTCACCTCTAACCAGCCGTAGACTCGTCCGCAATGCCTTTTCCTTCCATATCGACCTCCTCGCGTGTCTAATCTAGTCAAAACCACAGCGAATACATAAATATGGTTCAAAGAAACATAACCCGATAAAAAATACTCGAAAAGTACAAAAAATGACGAAGTTGGTAAAATCCGAGCCCCGGACCCACTTTTTGAAAATTTTTGAAAATCCTACCAACGGATTCCTCGTCTCGCCATGAGTTCGTACATATAATATTCATCAAAATCGGAGTCCATTTGACCCCTCAAATTCCAACTTTACACCTTCTTAGGTTTCAAGCCCTAACCTCCATTTTTATCCCTTAAATCCTTGGTTTTTCAGTGTTTAATCTATGTTTTTACATTATAACAATATAATATGAGTCTAAGAACTCTTACCTGGTGAAATCCCACGAATTCTCTCTTAAACATTGCCTCAGAATCTTCTTCTCGCTCGAAAATTAATAGAAAACTCGACCTGCTCATTATAGCTTTACTGTTCACGCATTTTACTACCCCCAATGAATTCCTTGTGAAATGCTAATGAATTTAGGCTTTTGAATCACTCAATTTGACCTTATAATGAAGGAGATATGTAGGTTTTAAGATTTGTAAATAGTGTAGGTTTTAATACGCCGTCAAGGTCAATTTCGTTATTAACCTTAAAATCTGGGCAACCTTAGTAGAATGGCCATAAAATCCTCATACAATGTCCAAATTCAATGATTCTTTTTTCTACGGGTCCATAATTATAATACGGATCAAATGCTTTATTCAAAACAGTTATCGGAGCTCATTTGTTCAATATTGTATCCCTTTATGTCCAAAGATACAACGTTGAAATATCAAATAAGAGCTTGATTACAACCTGAAACACACACGAGGCCCCGGGGACCTCAACCAAAGGCACCAACATATCCCAAAACATCGTCCAAATTTGTTCCAATTATCAAAACACACGTAACAACACTGAAATCATCAATTCACATTGGATTCAAGCCTAAGTTCTCCAAAAACTTCCGATTGCGCTCATAAGTCATAAATCATCCCCCGAAACTAGTCGAATCATATGAAATCCATTTCGAGCCTTCTAACTTATAAGTGTACATTCGGTTGACTTTTCCAAGCTAACCTTCTCATAAAGAGACTTATTGTCTCTTTTCTACCTGAACACTATCCGAATTACTTCTAATTCTCCAAAAATATATAATAAAACCTATAGAAGCATAAAACGGGGAAAGCGGGGCGGTAACTCCCATGACGACGGGTCGAGTCGTTATAATAATTTATGTTGGTTGTTCTTATGTATTTCAGGGATTTTGGGTATATGTTGTTTTCTAGGATGGCAGCAGCCCTCTCTACCTATGTGGCATATCAGGAGTTTAATTCTGTAGATTAACCAACTGTTAGGTTTAGGGAGGTTTCAAGTAACACATTGCTATTGGGAAGCAAAACTTTAGTTGATTACCTTGCTAATGTAGGCGTAGTTGAAAGATAATAGTTATTCTTCACCGAGACTCTCTCTCTTTGCCAGTGCAATCCAAATCCATACTGTAAAATGATAAAAATAGCTATCAAGTGACTTTGATTTTCTTTCCTATATAAGTGAATCTACTAAACTAAAGTTTACACTAGCATTATGCACTTATTATTGTTACTAAAATAATTTAAGCAAGTATAATACATCACCCTAGCAATACTTTCACATGGAAAAAGATGCACGTAACATGCACATGACTCATTTTTAACTTCTTTATTGACCAAAATCTCATATTTACTTTATTATTGTGAAAAAACTCATCAAGTAACATTAATCTCTCTTTGGTATGCACATAAATTCTCTTATTATAATATTCGTAATAAGATTTATTTATATTAAATATATCCACCGTGGAGGATGAGTTAATGTAGGTTTAAACTTTTTTCCTTTGGCTTGTGCCAACTTACTTGCTGGAAATATGAGTATTCAAGGTTAGTACTATCTGACTAACCATTACTATCATTTCTAATTTTGTGAAATAGGAAATATCATAATATATAGTTTTAAATATTTTGTGCTTCATATTGCATGAAACATTTAAATAAGTTGTAATCTTCTAGGTGATTCCTATTATATTGTGAGAGATCAGTATTGGAAATGATCCAAAGAGGATTTTTTTGGTTTATAAATCCACGGTGCTATGTCAAAGTGCTAGTACGAAAGCGGCGGACATGGTAGAGTCTTACAACTTCCGTTATGGTTGGAGTGGTCTTTTGCCAGTAGTGAATTTTTGGTTTTGCCACTTTTTGTATTGTGTTTCCTTTTTTAGTGAGAACTCAAGGTTTCTCATTAAGCAAGGTAGTATGGCGGAGGAAAAAGCATCCCTTAAGATGTTGACGAAATATGGAGCAGAAGCAAATCTGCAAATGTTAGCAGATTTGATAGAAAATGAAGGCAAGAGGAAAAAGAAGAAATTGTCACACTCGCCCCTTTTACTTCTTAATATAGTGGCTCAAATTTTTCAGCAACTGTTGGGCTTAGACTCAATATAATTTTTTGGACCATTACTTCTGCATTCAACTGGATAAACCTATAATGCCTCTACTGCAACTCTGATTATTGTCGGAGTTGTTCGAGCTGGAGTTGTTGGGCTCACTTATTTGAGTTACAACTTCTACAAACGACGGAGGAATCTAGTCTCAGCATGTTTAGGCATTATTTAAGCACAGGTAATTCTTCATTTCTTTCTTATTTTGGTTTTCTTTATATAGATGAATTTTAATTAACTGAAATAAAACATATATAACTTGATATCACTTTTCTCGACTTTTTCCATGTTTTCTTTTTGGGTCTCTTCATTTTGGTAGGAGACCATATCTTTAAACGAGACACAAGAGTGCCGATGTTGGAAAGGCATTTGTAATCTCCCTCATAGGCTGCTATTCAATATTATCGTGGTCTTCTAAGTGGCATGAAGAATCTTACGCCGAAGAGTTTAAAGCACTCTTTTGACCATTACTTCTGCAATCAATATTATTCTTTGGACCATTACTTATGCAATCTGTTGGATACACTATAATTCCTTCCTCATCGCTTTGCTTATTGCGCTAAAGTTGTTGGGCTCACTTATCTGAGTTACAACTTCTTCGACCGACGGAGGACTCTAATCTCGGCATGTTTGGGCGTGATTTTAGCATAAGTACTTCTTCATTTCTTTTTTATTTAGGTTTTCTTTATATAGATCAATTTTAATTTACTGAAATATAGCTTATGTAACTTGATATCACTCTTCTCGGATTTTTCATGGTTTCCTTTTTGGGTCTCTTCCTTTTGGTAGGAGATCATATCTTTCAACTGAGCCAAAACAGTGCCTATGTTGGCATGACATTTTTCATGCCCCTCATAGGCTGCTATTCAATATTCTTGGGGCCTTCTAAGTGGATTGAAGAATCTTACACCGAACAGATTAAAGCACTGGGTGCCTGCTGTGATGTAATCATATTTTTGCTCATGTCCCTAATCATGTATCAATTCATTTTGATGCACGTTATTGCTCTCAAGGCTTGGTTATACATGTTTACTGCTCTGATATTGGGAATGTGCTTCTAAATTTATTTGCTCAAGAAAAAAGAAAGGTGGCGAAGTAGTTAAGGAAGACCTCTTTAAACAACATTGGTTTTCAAAGAGGTTTCTTCCAAAAGATAGCAAAGATAAAGCTGCGCAGCTGTGAGTTATTCTTTTTATGAAACTATAATCTACATTGATTGTTCTTTTGTAATCCTGAGATTTTACGTATATGCTCTTTTCCAGAATGGCAACGACACTCTACCTATGTGGCATATCAGGAGCTTGATTCTGATAATTAACCAACTGATGGGTTTAGGGAGGTTTCAAGTAACACATTGTTACAGGGAAGAAAGTTTTTAGTTAATTACCTTGTTAATGTAGGTATAGTTGAAAGATAGGAGATATTCTTCACTGAGACTTTTTTTTTTCCAGTGCAAGCCAAAGCCTTACCGAAAAATGATAGAAATAGCTATCAACCAAGTTTTGTTTTCTAATCCTATTTAATTGAATCTACTAAACTTAATTTTATGCTAGCATTATGCACATATTATTGTTACTAAAATAATTTACACAAAAATGATACATCGTCCTAGCAATGCTTTCACATAGGAAAAGATGCACATAATATGCACATGACTCATTTGTTAACTTTTTTAAGGACCAAAATCTCATATTACTTTATTATTGTGAAAAAAACTCATCAAGTAATAGTAATCTCTCTAATATGCACATAAATTCTCTTATTATAATATTCATAATAAGTTTATTTACTTATTGTCAGAGTTGTTCGAGCTAGAGTTGTTGGGCTCACTTATCCGAGTTACAACTTTTTAGATCGACGGAGGACTCTAGCCTCGGCATGTTTAGGCATGATTTAAGCACATGTACTTCTTCATTTCTTTCTTATTTAGTTTTTCTTTATATAGATCAATTTTAAATAATTGAAATTTTGTTTAGGCATGCTTAGCTGAGTTAAATTGCCTAGTCGCTTAAGTTGCTTCGATTGTACTAGGTGAAGCATGTTAGGATAAAACTACTTGTTGCCTTGTATTTTTTGCACTCTAGTCTTTGGTATTGCAGGTTCGATTCCCGATAGACCCCCTTGCATATTTACTTTGGGATTACGGGTTTAATTCTGTAACGACCCAGCCGGTTGTTTTTTGGAATTTACACCCTGGTCCCCCATTAACTGCTTTTTCAAAGTCCATTTCTGTTATTTTGATTTTCCGGGATATTCAGTTCTATAATTCAGAGTGTTTTGGGACACTTAGTCCCTAAATAAGAGCTTAATAGTTGAAAAATGGTCTGTATTTGGAACAGTATTAAGACGACCTGGGAATGGAAATCCGATGGTTCTGTTAGCTCTGTTGGGTGATTTCGGGGTTAGGAGCGTGTTCGGAATGTATTTTGGAGGTCCGTAGCTCATTTGGGCTTGAAATGCTGAAGTTTGATTTTTTTTTGAAATTTCCAGTCCGATAGTGAATTTTTTATCCGAGAGTCGGTTTTGGATTCCGAAAGTTGTTGTAGCTTTGTCTTGTCATTTTGGATTTATGTGCAAAATTTCAGGTCATTCGGACAAGTTTTGGATAGGTTTTTGATCGAAAACATGTTTGATTAGAATTCAAAGTTCATAGGCTTGAATCCTTGGTTATTTCGTATTTCCGGTGTTGTTTTAGGTGGTTTAAGGATTTGAACAAGTTTGAATGATGTTATGCGTCATGTCTGTGGGTTTGTCTGAGGTCCCGGGGGCCTCGGGTGTGTTTCGGATGCCCAACGGGTGGTTTTTGGAACTTCATGTTTTGCTGAATTGCTGGTATCTGGTGTTCTTCTATGCGATCACATCCTTCCATCCGCGATCGCATAGAGTAATTCTGGAGGATGGGCTGATTCCTTCAACGTGATCACATGATTCAGTCTGCGATCGCGTAGCTTTGGACCTTTCTCTTACGCGATCGTATGACTCCTAGTCGCGATCGCATTGTATTAAATTCCTCTCTTACGCGATCACACAGACCAAATTCAGGCCCCAAAATTTTTCTTCTTCGCGATTGTAGCGAACAACAGACCCGGGCAGATTATATCTTTTAAAAAACGAGGGTTCTACCATTTTTACAAAAACCCAAGCTAGGGAGCTCGGTTTTGGGAGATGTTTCGAGGGATTTTCAGAGGAAATTATTGGGTAACGATTCCTTACTCCCTTATGATTAATATCCACTAATCTAAACTTGAATTCCTTCATTAATTTCGAATTTTGGATGAAACTTGGGGTAAATTTCTTAGAGCTAATTTTGATGATTTGAGGGGGCATTTGACCTCCGAATTGGGAGATTTTTATATGGTTTGACTCATGTGAGTACGAGGGTTCCGAAAATGTAAAAATATTTTGATTCTGAGCCGATGGTTGGAGGGGTATTTTGGTCATTTTACCCATTTTCACGCTTTAGCTTAAATTTAAAAAATGTAATCAGTTACTTGTGATGTTATTTACACTATGTAATTGGTTTGAATTTTACCCATTTTCGCGCTTTAGCTTAAAATTTAACAATGTAATCAGTTACTTGCGATGTTATTTACACTATGTAATTGGTTTGAATAGATTTGGGCCACTCAGAGTCGGATACTCGTCGCAAGGGCATTATTTCTTAGCGGTTTTGTACCGGGTCAAGGTAAGTGGCTTGTCTAACCTTGTGGGGGGGACCTCTTCCCTAGGATATATTATGTGTTGATTAAATGCCTTGTACGTGAGGTGATGGGCGTGTACTTGCGAAAATTGTTGAAAATCCACTTTACTTGAATTTTTCAATCGGTGTTATCTCTGTTATTTAGCTGGTTTAAATGCAAGACTTATCCTGTGTTAGTTAGAGGAGCATGAATCGATAGGATTAACTGTCTAAATGCCAATTTGTCTTATTTAAAACTTACGTGGAACATGTTGAGATTGAATTTAATTGTTAATCATATCAGTGTATTTCATTTTTCTCTGCGTTTTCTCCTTGTTTGATTGTGTTTTGTTTTGTGGACTGCGTGTTCAATTCCTGGAGATCTGGTGTTACTGATATAAATGGATTGTGGGTTCAATTCCTGGAGATCCTGTGATACTGATATGAATAGACTGCGGGTTCGATTCCTGGAGATCATGGCCACTAATATAAATGGACTGCGGGTTCAATCACCGGAGATCCTGACTACTAATATAAACGGACTGCGGGTTCAATTCCCGGAGATCCTGGTCACTGATATAAATAAACCGCGGGTTCGATTCCCGGAGATCCTATGCTACTGAGTTAAATGGACTGCGGGTTCTATTCCCGGAGATCCTGTGCTATTGATTCTATACTTGTTGTGTTATTTTTTCCTTGATTAGTTTAACTGTGAATGACTTGTAGTTTCTATCTTATTTTGCCGCTATTTCAGATTTACTTTTGCTTTACAATGTACGATATTGTTGTTATTATTATTCTCGGTGGGCCCTGACCTTACTCGTCACTACTCCATCGAGGTTAGGCTTGGCACTTACTGAGTACTATCGTGGTAAACTCATGCTACTCTTCTGCACACTTTTGTTGTGCAGATCCAGGTACGTCTGATCAGGCATACTATCGGTGATCGCGAAGCTATTTCAGGAGACTTGAGGTATGCATCTACTGCGTCCGCAGAGTCGGAAAGTTTTTTTCTGATCTTCCTTAGATATATTAGTTGATTTCCCTTTGTTTCGGTTGTATAGATACTCTTGGAGGATAGAGCCACAATTGTACTCTCTTTAGCCTGTGTTTGCCCGTGAGTTTCCGGGTCTTGGTGGTTATATTTTAGAAATTGTGATAAAGTGTATGTGCCAAGCGGCACCTATTTCATTTTTCTATGTTGTTCCGCTCTTATTTTTAATTGTTCGTAAAGGCTATAATTTCTGCAATCGTGTTAGGCTTAACTAGTCGCGAAGACTGGGTGCTGTCATGACAAGTTCACGATTGGTGAACCAGGGTCATGATAGATTCCCGATGGATCCCCCTGCATATTTACTTTAGAACTACTGGTTTGATTCCCGACAGATCCCCCCTGTATATTTACTTTGGTACTGCGAGTTTGATTCCCGATAGATCTCTCTGCATATTTACTTTGGGACTACAGGTTAGATTCCCGATAGATCCCCTGCATATTGATAGTTGGACTACAAGACGGTATCTCGACAGATTCTTCGAATATAAACATGTGATGGACTACGGGACAGTATCCCCTGGAGATCCACTGGACAGTTGAGAAAAGGACTACAGGATGGTATCCATGGAGATCCTCATTGTTACCATTAGTATTGAGACGTACATATTCTGTGTTTGCTCTGTTCTTTGTGTATTTGTTATAGCCTTGTTTAACCTATCTTATCTCACTATTGTACTTATTATTAGTGTCTATTTTCGTATTGTTAATTCATATTATATTGTTTAACCTCAGTAGGTCCCTGATCTTTCCTCGTCACTACCCAACCGAGGTTAGGCTTGGCACTTACTGAGTACCAATTGTGGTGTACTCAAGCCCCTTCTGTGCATGTTTTTCATGTGCAGATCTAGGTACCTCCCCCTATGTGTATTACCCCCGAGGCGGAGAGATTTAGTAGAGACTTCGAGGTACATCTACTACGTCCATAGACAACGAGTCTCTATCTTATTCTAGCTTTAGCATTTAACTTTCTTTTCTGTACTATTGTTTTAGATATTCTAGAGTTAGAGTAGTGTATTACATTCTATCAGCTTGTGTTCTCATGATACAATTTTTCTTCTATTTTGTTTAGTTTAATTAATTGTTTCCACAAGTTATGTTATTTCCGCAATGTTAGGCTTACCTAGTTTTAAGGACTAGATGCCATCACGACATGTTCACAAAGGGCTAACTAGGGTCGTGACAATTTTGGTATAAGAAATCTATATTCATAGGAGTCACTGAACACAAGCGAGTTTATTAGAGTCTCGCTGATCGGTACGGAGATTCCTGTGCTTATCCACGAGAGGCTATGTAACAGTTAGGAAAATTTCACTTCATTTGATTCCCTGTCGTGCGAGTTTTTGGACATCACAATCCTGAACTTTTGCCTTCTATTCTCTCACAGATGGTGAGGACAAGTTCTACTCGAGATGATCAGGTACCTGTTCCCCCAACTGCAGTCGTCAGAGGCTGGGGCCTGGGTAGAGGCCGAGAACGTGCACGCGGTGCAGCTAGAGCACCTGCGTAAGCTACTGCCAAGGTACCTCCAACATATCCAGTCGAAGTTCAGGCACCTGACATGCCTACGGCTACTACTACTCCAGCTCTTCAGGAGACTTTGGCAACATTCCTGAGCATGTTTGGTACATTGATTCAGGCGGGATTGATTCAGGTTGTATCGACTACTTTACAAATTGGGAAAGGGACCCGACTCCCACTGCCCCACTCCAGAGCAGTAAACTTCTACTGGTCAGGTTCTAGATGTCATGGTAACACAGCTTGTGGCCCCAGTTTAGCGAGCGGTGAGGACCTTTTCCAAAGTAGGGGACTGGTGGGTCTAGTAGAGAGAGGACAAACCATATCAGGAGGGAGAGTATAGAGGAGTGAGTAGACCTCGTAGACTAAGGAGATATACTGGTCCTTATTTTGGAGGCAGGGTGCATCATGGTAGAGGCTTTGTGGGTTAGCTAGCTCAGTTTGCATCTCAGACTTTACCCAAAGTATCAGGTATTTAGGGGTCTTGGAGTACCCGTACCGCATAGTTCCCATTGCCACGTCAGTCACGAGATTGGTTTGAGTGTCGTAACGTCTGCCATGTGTTGAGGTATTTCCCTAGACTCGGGTGGAGTGCACCTCCATAGGCTTCTCAGTCACAACGCACTCCGTAGAGTTCTTAGGCTATGGTTACAGCCCCAGTTGCTACCCCACCTACCCGTACTGAGTCTGTTGTTTCCACTTATGTCATCACATGTATTTTCATGGTTTGTTATAGAGGTGTACTGATTCTATTAGATCTAGGCTCCACTTATTTTTATGTGTCTTCTTATTTTGTTCCGCATTTGGGTGTACCTCGGAATTCATTGAGTTTTCCCTGTTATATTTCTACTCTTGTGGGAGATTATCTCGTTGTTGACTGAGTCAGTCGGTCATGTTTGGTTACTATTTATGGTTTTGAAACCATAGCATATTGTTGTTACTCAACATGGTTGATTTTCATATTATCTTAGGAATGGACTTGTTGTCACCCTATTATGCTATTATTAATTATCACGCCAAGACCGTGACGATGGCTATGCCAGGTAGTCCGCGTGTTGAGTGAAGTGGTACTTTAGATCACTCTCCCAATAGAGTTATTTCTTTCCTTAAAGCTCTGCGTATGGTTGAGAAGGGGTGTGTCGCATATTTAGCTTATGTGGGATATGTTAGTATTTATACCCATTCTGTTGATTTGGTCCCAGTGGTAAAAGATTATCCTCATGTGTTTCTAGCTGATCTTCCGGGCATACCGCCTGATAGAGACATTGATTTTGGAATTGATTTGTTTTCGAGCACTCAGCCCATTTCTATTCCTCTGTATCGTATGGCTCCTCTTGTGTTGAAGGAGTTGGAGGATTAGTTACAAGAATTTCTTGATAAGGGCTTTATTCGCTCCAGTGTTTCACCTTGGGGTGGTCTTGTCTTGCTTGTGAAGAAAAATGATGGTTCTATGTTTATGTGTATCGATTATCGCCAATTGATCAAGGTTACACTGAAGAACCGTTATCCTTTTCCTCGTATTGAGGATTCGTTTTACCAGCTTTAGGGTGCACATGTGTTTTCTAAGATTGACTTACGCTCAAGTTATCATCTACTGAAGATTTGGGAGCCAGATATCCCGAAGACTGCCTTTAGGACTCGGTATGGCCATTACGAGTACCTTGTTATGTCATTTGGGCTGACCAATGCCCCAGCAAGTTTCATGCATTGGATGCATAGTGTGTTCAGGCCATATCTCAACTCGTTTGTCATTGTTATCATATATGATATTTTTGTATGCTCCCGGAGTTGGGAAGATCATGACAAACACCTAAGGACAATGCTCCAGGCCCTAAGAGAGAAGAAGTTATATGCAAAGTTCTCAAAATGTAAACTTTGGTTGGATTCTGTGGCATTCTTAGGCCACGAGGTACCGAATGTGGGCATTCAGGTGGATCTGAAAAAGGTAGAGGCCATGTAGAGTTGGCTTAGGCCATCCTCAGCTGTAGAGATTTATAGTTTCCTTGGCTTGGCGGGCTACTACTATCGTTTTGTGGAAGGGTTTTCATCGATTCGAACCCCTATGACTAGATTGATCCTGAAGGGTGCTCCATTTTAGTGGATGGAGGAGTGCGAGACGAGCTTTCAGAAGCTCAAAATAGTTTTTTCTACAACCCCAATTTTGATATTGCCTCCTGGTTTTATACGGTTTATTGTGATGCCTTTCTGGTTGTCCTTGGAATAGTGTTGATGCAGGATGGTAGGGCAATTGTCAACGCATCTAGACAGTTGAAAATACATAAGAAGAATTGCCCTGTCACGACCTTGAGTTAGCTGCCATTGTTCATGCTTTGAAGATCTGGCACCATATTTGTATGATGTGCCTTGTGAGATTTATACTGACCATCGAAGTTTGCAGCACTTGTTCAAGCAAAATGATCTAAATTTGTGCTAGAGGAGGTGGTTAGAGTTGCTGAAAATTTTGATATTTCTATTATGTATCACCTAGGCAAGGCCAAAGTGGTGGTTGATGCCCCGAATCACCGGGCGGGGTGTTTGGGGAGTTTGGCATATCTACCAGCTTCAGAGAGGCCTATATCAATGGATGTTTAGTCCTTAGCCAGTCAACTTGTGATATTGGATCTTTCGGAGCCCAATCGGGTCCTAGCTTTCATGGTTTCTCGGATTTCCTTATTCGACCGTATTAGGGAGAGGCAGTATGATGACCTCCATTTACTTGTCCTTAAGGACAAGGTTCAACACAGTGATGCTACAGATGTGACCATTAGAAATGATGAGGTATTGAGGATGCAGGGTTGGATTCGTGTGCCCAATGTTGGTAGGCTTCGAGAGTTGATTTTAGCGGAGGCCCATAATTTGTGGTATTCTATCTATCTGGGTGCCATGAAGATGTATCCGTATTTGAGCCAACACTATTGGTGGAGGCGGATGAAGAAGGATATAGTTGGGCATGTAGCTAGATGCCTCAACTGTCAGCAGGTTAAGTATGCGTACCAGAGACCGGGTGGGTTGCTTCAGCAGATAGGTATCCTGGAGTGGAAGTGGGAGCGGATCACCATGGACTTTGTAGTTGGACTCTTATGGACCATGAAGAAGTTTGATGCCATTTGGGTAATTGTAGATCGATGACTAAGTCTGCTCAGTTTATTTCCATGTGTACTACCTATTCTTCAGAGTGGTTGGCGGAGATTTATATCTGGGAGATTGTTCGGTTGCATGGTATTCCAGTTTCTATTATTTCGGGCAGAGGTACTCAGCAAACATCACGGTTCTGGAGGGCCGTTCAACAGGAGCTGGGTACCCGGGTGGTGTTGAGAACAACATTTCACCCACAAACAGATGGACAGTCCGAGCATACTATTTAGATTCTTGAGGGTATGCTTTGTGCGTGCGTGATTGAGTTAGAGGATCTTGGGATCAGATCTTGCCATTGGCCAAGTTTTCTTATAACAACAATTATTAGTCTAGCATTTAAATGGCGTCATATGAGGCTTTATATGGTTGGATATGCAGATCTCTGGTGGGTTGGTTTGAACCAGGTGGAGGCGAGAATATTGGGCATAGAATTGGTCCAGGATGCATTAGAGAAGGTTAAGGTGATTCAGAATAGACTTCGTACAACCTAGTCCAGACAGAAGAGTTACGCGGACTGGAAGTTTCGTGTTGTTTCACATATAGTCGGAGAACGGGTTCTGCTTTGGGTTTTTGCCTATGAAGGGCATTATGATATTTGGGAAGAAAGGCAAGTTGAGTCCGAGATATTTTGGCCCTTTCGAGATATTGAGGCGTGTTGGGGAGGTCGCTTATAAGTTTGCCTTACCTCCCATCTTGGCAGGAGTTCATATGGTATTTCATATTTCGCCTTCTTTGCATTCGCAGTAGCCTTCTTTGCTTGGCAGCACCACATGATCATATAACACTGCTTTTCCCTTCTTTGCATTCGCAGTCGCCCCCCGTTCGCATAGTAGAACTTAGGAGCTGGTACCTCATTGCTAATTTCTCTTCGCGATCATGTGGTCCAGACCGCGATCGCCTAGTTTTGCTTCTTTCTCTTCTGCGATCGCATGCCTATGGCTGCGTTTGCATAGACCAAATTCTGGAACTTAAAATTTTATTCTTTACGATCGCATCCAAGTCCCTGCGATCGCATTGAACAAATCACTGGCCAGTTATAAACATTTCAAAATTGAGGGTTAGCCATTTTTATCAAAATATAAGTTTGTGAGCTCGGATTTGTGAGAGATTTCGAGGTATTTTTGAGGGAAAAGATTGGGTAATTATTCTCTATTCTCTTATCCTTAAAACCCACTAATCTAATCATGAATTCCTCCTTAATTTTGGATTTTTGAATGAAAAATTGGTAAAACTTCATAGACCAAATAATTGATTTTTTAGTGGGTGTTTGATCTCTGATTTGTGAGAGTTTTATATGGATAGACTCGTGAGAGTATGAGGGTTTTGAAAATATGAAAATTATCTGATTCCGAGACGCTGACCAGATGGGCATTTTGGTTATTTTACCTAATTTCGCGCCTTAGCTTTGAATTAAATAGTAGAATCAATTGCTTGAGATGTTATTTATGACATGTAATTGAATAGAATAGATTTGGACCATTTGGAGTCGGATACTCGTGGAAAACGTGTGGTTTCGAGTTAATTTTAGAGTCGGTTCGAGGTAAGTGGCTTGTCTAACCTTGTGTGGGGAACCTTTCCCCTTAGGATATGATATTTGGTAATTTAATGCCTTGTACGTGAGGTGACAAGCACTTACTTGAACTAATTATTGAAAATCTGATTTTACTATAAATATTTAGAATGAATTTCTTTCTTGTCTGCTTTATTCTACTTGCCATTATAGCTTGTGTTATTTTACTTGCCATTATAGCCTGTGTTAGTTTAGAAAAGCATGTTTAGCTGACCTAAATTGCCTATTTTCTTAAGTTGCTTTCATTGTTGTAACGACCCGGCCGGTCGTTTTAGAAAATTATGCCCCAATCCCCAATTTAACTGTCTCCCTAAGTACATTTTTGCTATTGTGGTTTGCCGGGAGAGTCGGTCCTCAAATTTGGAGTATTTTGGGACACTTAGTCCCTAAATGAGAGCTTTAAAGATAAAAAATGGTCCGTAACCGGAACAGTGTTAAGATGATCTCGGAACAGAAATCCGATGGTTCCATTAGATCCGTTGGGTGATTTCGGGGTTGGGAGCGCGTTCGGAATGTATTTTGGAGGTCCTTAGCTCAATTAGGCTTGAAATGCCGAAGTTTGAAATTTTGGCGAATCCGAACGATAGGTGAGATTTTGATCCGGGGGTCGGAATGGAATTCCGACAATTTCTGTAGCTTCATTATGTGATTTTGGATATGTCCGCAAATTTTCAGGTCATTCGGACGTCGTTTGGTCGGGTTTTAGATCGTATGTGCAATTCGGAAAGTTTTAAGAAATTTAGGCTTGAATTCAATATGAATTATGGGTTTTGATGTTGTTAGACGTGTTTTTATGATTGGAATGAGTTCGTATCGTGTTTTGGAGTATGTTGGTGATTTTCGTTGGGGTCCCGGGGGGCCTCGGGATGAATTCGGACCATCAAACGGGCATTTGGAACTTTGAAAAATCTGCAGAAAATGCAGCAGCAGTGCAGCAAGGCATTGGTCATCGCGTTCGCAATGACTGGGCCGCGTTCGCGAAGGCCTAGGTTTGATGACCATCGCGTTCACGATGCCAGGGACGCGTTCGCATAAGGTGAAGACTGTGAAGCATTGCGTTCGAGTGGGCACAAGACGCGTTCGCGTAGGAGGAAATTATTGTGCATCGCGTTCGCGTAGAGAGGGGACGCGTTCGCGTAGAAGGAACCTCGGACGGCTGCGGAGTTGTACATCGCGAACGTGTGAGGCATGTTGCGTTCGCGAAGAGTAATTTGGTCAGATCATCGCGAACGCGTGAAAGGCAATGCGAATGCGATGAAGGAATTGGTCTGGCAGTGAGTTTAAGTTCAGAACATAACAGCCGCGGCCCCCATACCCAAAAACGCCATTGTTGAGCTCCAAGAGAGGAATTCGAAGGGGAAACACTGGGATATCATCGGGAAATCATCGGGGGTAAGTTTCTTGACCTTAATTCGTTGGTTTATCATGAAATCCGTGATTATTTCACTGAAAATGGAAGATTAAAGGTGGGTTTGAGCCCTAGGCCTAAATGTTAGAAAATCTTTGATTTGAATGGGCAAATGGAGTCCGATTTCGATAAATTTTATATGCACGGACTCGTATTGAGATAAGGAACCCGAATATATAATTTTCGTGATTTTTCGATAAGCGTACCAAAAGTCGGGTTTTGGCAACTTGTGGGTTTTGGTGTATTTTGAGTTATTTTGATTGGGTAATGCCCAATTGGCCTATTTTGATGTGATTCTATTGATTTTTATCAGATACTACACTTGTGGAGGCCGACATTCGCGGCAAGAGGGTTATTTCTTAGCGGTTTTGTACCGGAATTGAGGTAAGTGACTTGTCTAACCTCGTGTGGGGGAATTTTCACCCCTAGGATATTGTGTGATAGTTTAAATGCCTTGTACGCGAGGTGACGGGCGTGTACATGCGCTGGTTGTCGAACATATACGTTATTTAAATTGTTCGATGAGTGATATTCCTGTCTTTAGCGGTTAATTTGATATTTTACCCGGTAGTAGTTAGAAAAGCATGAATGGTATGAAATTCTATTTTAAGTAGTGACAACACAAATCACATAGTCGCTTTAATCTTGATCACTTTCCATCCTTAAAAGGATCCTGACATGCAGCAAATAGAACCTGCGCAATAGCAAATATGATGAAATAGCCTTGAAAAATTATCCCTGCAAGTATACTCAAATACAGAATTACCATTTTCTTAAAGTAGATAAAGAAGTTAAGGCTATTGACATCAGCTATCAGCTATTCGCCTTTGTGAAAGCTCCTCCTCAATATATTTGATCCCTTTCCAAGCCTTCCTCTTCGTCAATGATTATGGGTCACTCCTATCGTTTAGTTCGATACACTACTGTAAGGCTAGTTGCCTATACAACATCTTTACTTTGTAGAAGAGTTCACTTTGGTTATCGCTAGACCCTCTCTAGACAAACAATTTGATACAAGCCACTCCACCACTGCTACAATAGCACCCTGCCTTAATAATCGCATAGCCACACAACAGGTAAACCTGTACGCCTTAAAATGCTGTTTAAAGCCAGCATATTGATGCAAAACAGGAATGATACAAAGAGAGTCTATTCTTTCGGTACTGATACTGAAGTGCTTCCCATGACAATCATAATTGTGCCAAGTAAATTAACTCTAACTCGGTGTCAAAGCTTTAAAGAAGTCTTTTTTGTGACGACCCGGCCCGTCGTCACGGGAATTACCACCATGTTATCTTTCATTTGTGTGTTTCATGTCTCTATATCGGTGTTAGAGTCTATCTGGTGAGTTAGGAGTGATTCTGGTTGAAAATGAGGCGAATAGCCTTTGGAAATGAAGCTTGATTATGGAAAGTCAACTTGGAGTTGACTATTTAGTTAGAGAGGTCAGAATCAAATTCTGATGATTTGGCTAGTTCCGGGAGATGATTTGTGACTTAGGGGAGCGATCAGAATTGAATTTGGAGGTCCAGTGTAGAAATAGGCCTGAATTGGCTAAGGTTGAATTTTGGCGAAATCTGAACGGTAGGTGAGATTTTGATCCGGGAGTCGGAAGGAATTGCGACAATTCCTATAGCTTCGTTATGTGATTTTGGATATGTCTGCAAATATTCAGGTCATTAAGACATCGTTTGTCCAGGTTTTTGATTGGATGTTAGTTTCGGAAGTTTGAGTTGATTCCTAGGCTTGAATCCGCTATAATTTGATGATTTCTATGTTTAAGGACGTGTTTTCATGATTGGAACAAGTTTGTATAGTTATTTAGAGTAGAATTACATTTTTGGTTGAGGTCCTTAGAGCCTCGAGATGAATTCGGGAGGTTAAACGGAAGGATTTCGAGTTTGGGAGCTGCTGTCGTAAACTGCAGCAGTGTTCTCACTTCTACGGATGGGGAAACTGCAGAAGCGGAACCGCAGGTGCATATTTTGGCTCGTAAAAGCAAAATTGGGCTTGGCCAGGCAATTCCACAGAAGCGGAGGAAGCAGCGCAGGAGCGGGCTCGCTTCTGCGAACCAGAGGTCGCAGAAGCGGAGGCAGGCGGTTGGGTGAAGGATCGCAGGTGCGGAGATGATTCCGCATAGGCGGTCTCGCATATGCGAGACCTGGACCACATCTGCGAATTTGGGCGATTTAGTACTGGACCACAGAAGCGACCATTTTGTCGCAGGTGCGGACTCGCAGGTGCGGACTCGCAGGTGCGAGTCTATGTCCGCAGAAGCGGAAATTGTATCGGTTATTAGAATTAGAAGGTTAAAATTTTCAGAAAGGTTTTAACACGCTAAGGCATCTTCTAAGAGGCGATTAAGGGGCGATTTTTAGAGAAATCAAAGGGATTCTTCAGGAAATCATTCAAAGACCTAAGTTATGTCATTTCCTAGCTAAATTATGGTAATTAAACCTGAAATTTGAGGAATTAGGGGTGTATTAATGGAGGTTTTCATCCTAGGCTTGGGTTATGGAAAATCACTGATTTGAATGGGCAAATGGAGTCCGATTTTGGTAAAATTTTATATGCATGAACTCGTGTTGAGACAAGGATTCTGAATATGTGACTTTCATAATTTTTCGAGAAGTGTACCGAAAGTCGGGTTTTGGCAACCTTGTAGTATTTGGTATAATTTGAATTGTTTTGATTGGGAAACATCCCATTGGCCTATTTTTGATGTATTTATATTACATTTGATCAGATTCTACACCTGTGAAGGTTGATTCCCGTGGCAAGGGCATCGCGGACTAGTCGTCGAGCTAAGTCGAGGTGAGTAATGGGTGTGTGTAATGACTAGTGGGTTCGAAACCCCGGTATACCACTTTGTGACGCTGTATTGCAGCGAGACGCATAATCTCCTGTGAGTGCGGGGTCGATTGTGATTGGGGACTATGGCTTAGTCCGACCTGTTATTAGTATATTGTGTTTTTGGCTACTATTGAGCCGATGAGCCTCCTTCTCGGATGGTTGTGTACATTATTGGGGTGTGAGCCAGTTATTGGGATCCTGCGAGGATCGTTATCATTGTTCTGTAATATTGACATGCTATTTTACTACCAGTTCTGAGTTATTACTGTCATAATGGTTTTCCAAACTCTGGAATTTTTGATATACTGTTTTCTACTGAAAAATGATGAAAGAGTTTTCAAAACTACTTTTGAGCCTGCGAGGCTACATTGCATATTAGCTGACTGGTAGTAGATCGGGCTACACGCTGCAGCGTATCATGATATTGTGCTTGGGCTGTAGGAGCCCCTCCGGAGTCTGAACCCCACAGTGAGCACGGGTACCCAAATGGATCGGGCTACGCGCCGTAGCGGTCATTTCATGCATTACATTGCATTTAGCTACATCAGTTAGCTATTATATTGATTTTGCTGGTATTATTGGTATAGATACTGTCATGTTGATACTGTTGCAGGGTATTTTGATTATAGCTTTACTTAGTGCTATATTGTGATTTCTTATCTTCGCTGTCTTACCCCTACTTATTACCACTGAGTTTGGAAGTACTCACTTTACTCCCTGCACCTTGTGTGCAGATCCAGGTATGTCACAGCAGCCCTAACCCAGTAGCTTCTTGGAGATACTTTTCTGGATAATCAAGGTAGCTGCCGCGTCCGCAGGACTTGACTCTCTTTCCAGTATTTCTTTTATTGTTGTTATGTATTTTCGCACTTGAGCACCATTGTAGACACTATTACACTTTATGTACTCTGTAGAGGCTCATGACTCGTGACCCCTGGTCTTTGGGGAGTTCTTGTTGTTTTGGGACATGATCCCCGTACTTGTTATTACACTACTGTTGTTCTATCTTTGCTTATGCTTAAAATGGTTAAAAGTGAGTTACTAGCTCGGTGAGTTCTATTGATTGGTCGCGCTGGCCTAGCAGTGTGCTAGGCGCCATCACGACCGGGTTTGGGGTCGTGACAAGTTGGTATCAGAGCTTAGGTTACTAGGCCTCATGAGTCTTGAGCCGGTTAGTAGAGTTTTGTGGATTGGTACGGGGACGCCTGTACTTATCCTCGGGAGGCTGCAAACCTTTAGGAAACACTTCACACTTCTTGGAATTCTTATCGTGCGTACTTGATTCAGATTGAGATACACTTTTTGAAATTCCTTCCACACGTATGTGTACGCATCGAGCGCTCAGTAATATAATTGCCTTATGGCTAGTGATTTCCCTGATCGAGGGGCGAGATATAATCTCTGTGATTTCATGTTGGGCTAGTCGGGAGGACTTGAGGCTGGACCTTGTCTATGACTTGAGCATCGAGGTGCTGATTTTGTGAGTGGTGGCAATAAATAATGTACTGAGGGTTTGAAACCCCGTAATTTGCCCTATACAGTGCTATGCTGAGATGGAACACGCGTCATGTGACGAGCGTGGTGGTATTGTGACCGGGGATTTGGACTTGGTCCTTCCCGATTGATAGATTACTGTGTATAATGACTGAGACTGGGCTTATATCTTTGTATTTGGGTTAGTAGCCATGTTTGGGGCCTTGTGCCAATCTGTAGAGTATTAGGGAGGCATGATAATGAATGAGATGTTAGTTGTTCGACTCTTATCGTAATCTGTTGTGTGGCCCCGAGCTATGGGCGTGGTGAATATTTATCATATCTCTTAATTGGAAGGTAAAGTGCCTTACGTGTAGTGGAACGCGTTCAGACCCGGGAAGAATAAAGTGATTATGATATGTGTATCCTAGTGGAAGGTATTGTACTGAAATGCTAAATTGAGTCGAAGTAGGTGGATTGATTCTCATGTGTAATTGAAAGGTATTTAATATGTGTTATGATTCGAGCAGGTGCAGCGCATGTTCATGTAACAATTTAATAATATGATTCGTATATTATTGAGAGTAATGTTGTTGATATGCATTGTGATGTCTTGTCGAGTTGCGAATGTATTGTTAGGATAGTTTTGGTGATTCTCTAGAAGGTGGATGGGCCAAATTACTAAGGAAACTCTGTCAAAATTTTTGGAAAATTTGGGACTTAGAAAAGATTTTGTCACCTAAAGAATGGGCTTAACTGTTGTGTGTGAATGAATATAAGAATTGCAAAAGAGTTAAGATTTCTGATGATTCGAATCTCCACCGAAACTTGTAAATGACTTGAGTTTAATCTAACTAGAACACTGTGGCATCATTTGACTAAGAATGCTATGAGTGGCTAAAAGTGCTTTGATGTATGGCTCCGAACCAAGTTGGGGAGGTTGTTATTGATTAATTGATTGCACTGTTGTGTGGTATGTTGGTCCTGACTCTAGGTATGTTAGGAAATTTTGATAAAGGTTATGGTGCTTCGTAGATGTGAGGAAATACTAGAATGTTTTGAACTGATGTTGGTAAAGAATGTTCGGTGTATAGAAAAGAAAGATAGCTAATTGTATATGTATGTAATCATGTTCTGCGGTATCAGAGTTCTAGCAAGGCACGAGTGGTTCAGTTCAATAAGACAGTTGAATTACAGCTGAATAAGGGTGAATGACGCCCGAGAATTGTTTTACGGTGTTCAAGATTTTGCTTGTAACAGTCAGGTGTCTTAAGATTGTGAATGTGGCTAAAGACGATGGTTTCGTTAGAAGAGATCAAGATTTGTATTATATTATGTGAATGATGGGATTCTATGTAACTGTCTTGGAAGGTAATGATAAGGAATTCAAATCGCAGAAAGTTCTTCAAAATAATGTATTGTAGGATGTGCTACTTATGAGAAACATTGAGGGAGTATTAAGTGGCCTATGGGTCTTAGACCGTGGGGTATTATGTACGAGTCTCATGTGGTAACATGAGTTGATGTATTATGGTGCTACAGTAAAGGCTAATATTAAATTAAAGATGAATCAGAAAGGAAACTGGGTAAATGGATCAACTTGTTAATAAATCGAAATGGTATGATAAGGAATACGATTAATTCCTGGTATGTGTTTAAAGTAATGAGTCTTGCAGATATTGTGCAACAAAGCTCTTGAGTGCTGGCAGTTGTGTAGCTCGGCATGGGTATAAGGACTAAGTCCTGGCAGTTTAACTTATGCAATGTAATTGGGAGAAAGAGTTTGTGATGTGTTTTACCGTGGTTTGAAAATGAGTGTATTTCCTGTTGGTATGCAAAGCTTGGAATGTATAATGAGTTTTCTCTATATGGGATCATAAAAGTCCTTGACTATTGAGTACATCGATGTTTGAGGCGTAGGAAAGGGATAAAAGTTTCCATGTTATCTTGGTGTTATATGCGATGTGTTATGGAAAGTTCATAATGGCATATTCAAGGTTTTGAGATCAGTTCATAATATATGGGAAGTCATTAAAATTATTGAGCAGCACGGGCAGCTGCAGGTGATTTAAGAATCGATCTTTCTGGTGATTAAAGAAAATGGTAATGCTATTTTAGTGATTTGGCAGGGTATATGGTCAAAAAGGAAAAGGTAATGTAAACTGATAATATCTCGTGGTATGGTGGTATTCTCTTGTTGGATCGACTGTAATAATTGAGTCATTGATGGCATAGTGAAATTTTTGAATGTCTTTCGTGGTATGAATGGATGCTTGATGTGCGTTATGTATTCGTATGGTGGAGTGTGGAATCAGGCATAGTGATTCATGTGTTATATATGTGTTGGAGACTTGAAGTTCTCATAAATCCGCCTATGCAGTGGTTGTATATCGTGTGTATCAGTACCGTTTAGCGATTATTGGAAATCGGAAGCCCTAGTGGCTCTCTCTTAACTTGATATGATGAATGAGTTATGATACTTGATTGCAGACTAGTTGTCATAAGTCAGGTTGTCTAGACTAATGTGATATGGACTATGATGGAAATGGCACAAATTGCGTAGCAGAGTGCATCAGAGTATGCTCCAGTAGGGTAGTTGTACCTCAAGACCAGCGGACGACTGGTAGGTATTGCTTTGTCAGTTGGGCCTTCGTGGCGGATATCAGTGCAAAGGTTTCTACCATTGATTCGGTTCCGGTATTGAGGAACTTTGTCGGATGCGTTTCTTATGGCTGAGCTTGAGGTTATATATGTCTACTGTAATGAGCAATTCGACTCGATGTGCATTTCTTTTTGCGAGATTTATGCATGGATCGGGTGGCACGCCGCCACGGGTTATTTGGATCGGGTGGCACGCCGCCGCATGTATGGTATCTGGATCGGGTGGCACGCCACCACGTGTATGTCATTGGAGCGGGTTGCACGCCGCAACAGTGTAATGTGAAAATAGAGTAGTTATATGTTACCTTGTATACAATACTCCCTGGCTTCTGAGGAAAAAAAACCCGTATTGGGTACCGCTCGGCGAATATCACATCGGTTGTGTCCTTTCAGGAATTGATATATATGTTAATTGTATCCGCGTGGGAGTGATTGGTTGCTTGAGTTTAGACCTAAATATGTGTGTGGCTAACCGTTTTTAGCATGGTGACTTGAGGTGCTTCATGAGTAATAGTGTCTGGATAGAATCATGAATCGTGGCAAGGCCACGTGATGTTATGACCTCTCGAGGAGGATTCAGGTACTCTATGGTGTGAGATGGGATCTTAGTTCTATGTTATGATGGTACAGAGGAATTGAATTACGACTCTTTTGTTGGAGACAGTTGTCATAAATTTGAATATGTTCAGACATTTCTATTGGAGCATGTGTTGTGCTCGTCGCTGCTTAGTCCGGTGTTTGAGGTGTCATGTCACCAGTGCGGTGTGTTATAATTGATAGGATCGTTGGTATCATTAATGAGTGCGAGCATATGTGATTTCAGCTAGTTAGAAAGGTAAAAATTGAGGTCTGGCTCCGAAATCTATTGTGGTATCAGTTAAAAGGGAAATGGATTCATGAATGGGTGACTTGAGAGATGGATTCAATATATCACTTGTTCGGTTGCCGTGGGCAGTATATGATGGTGTTGGACTAAGACTTTAGCTAATGGAAAAAGGTTTTTCAGTTAGTATTTGGTTATCATGTGAAATTATTATGATTAGAGACTATCGTCTCGAGTGATTAGGTTGTTTGATACATCATATGATCTCACCCGGAGTGGCGAGTATGGGTTATTGTAGTGGGTTCGGGTGTATCCTGAGTATAGGCATGGGACTAGCATTTGGTATATGATTTTAGAAAGTGCAATGTGGTTTATGGTTCAGATGGACTGTGAAATTTCAACTATATGGTATTATCGGACTTATGTGAGATAGAGTGATGTGGGAACGCCCCGAATATATGCTTGGTAAGGTCATTCAGCTATTGGGTTGCTTCTAGTACAACTCTGGTACGCTCGAGGCAGAGCGTTTGCTTAAGTTGGGGAGAATGTGACGACCCAGCCCATCGTCACGGGAATTACCACCCCGTTACCTTTCATTTGTGTGTTTCATGTCTTTATGTCGGTGTTAGAGTCTATTGGGTGAGTTAGGAGTGATTCTGGTTGAAAATGAGGCGAATAGCCTTTTGAAGTGAACCTTGATTTTGGAACGTCAACCTGGAGTTGGCTATTTAGTTAGAGGACTCGGAATCAAATTCTGATGATTTGGTTAGTTCCGGGAGGTGATTTGTGACTTAGGGGAACGATCAAAAATGAATTTAGAGGTCCGGTGTAGAAATATGCTTGAATTGGCTAAGGTTGAATTTTGGCGAAATCCGAACTGTAGGTGAGATTTTGATCTGGGAGTCGGAAGGAATTCCGACAATTCCTGTAGCTATGTTATGTGATTTTGGATACGTTTGCAAATTTTCAGGTCATTCAGACGTCGTTTGGTCGGGTCTTTGATTGGATGTTAGTTTCGGAAGTTTGAGTTGAATCCTAGGCTTGAATCCGCTATAATTTGATGATTTATGTGTTTAAGGATTGGAACAAGTTTGTATAGTGATTTAGAGTATAATTGCATTTTTGGTTGAGGTCCCGGGGGCCTCGGGATGAGTTCGGGAGGTTAAACGGAAGGATTTGGAGTTTGGGAGCTGCTGTCATAAACTGCAGCAGTGTTCTCACTTCTGCAGATGGGTAAACTGCAGAAGCAGAACCGCAGGTGCATATTTTGGCTCGCAAAAGCGAAAGTGGTCTTGGCCAGGCAATTCTGCAGAAGCGGAGGAAGCAGCGCAGGAGCGGGCTCGCTAATGCGAACCAGAGGCCGTAGAAACGGAGGCAGGTGGCTGTGTGAAGGATCGCAGGTGAGAAGATGATGCCGCATAGGCGGTCTCGCAGATGCGAGACCTGGACCGCAGGTGCGAATTTGGGCGGTTTAGTGCTGGACCGCAGAAGCAACCATTTTATCGCAGGTGCGAGTCTATGTCTGCAGAAGCGGATATCGTATCAGTTATTAGAATCAGAAGGTTAAAAATTTCAGAAGGTTTTAACACGCTAAGGCATCTTCTAAGAGGCGATTAAGGGGCGATTTTCATAGAAATCAAAGGGATTCTTCAGGTAATCATTCAAGGACCTAAATTATGTCATTTCGTAGCTAAATTATGGTAACTAAACCTGAAATTTGAGGAATTAGGGGTGTATTAGTGGAGGTTTTCACCCTAGGCCTGGGTTATGGAAAATCAATGATTTGAATAGGCAAATGGAGTTCGAGTTTGGTAAAATTTTATATGCATGGACTCGTGTTGAGATAAGGATTCCGAATATGTGACTTTCATAATTTTTCGAGAAGCGTACCGAAAGTCGGGTTTCGGCAACCTTGTAGTATTTGGTATAATTTGAATTGTTTTGATTGGGTAATATTCCATTGGCCTATTTTCATGTATTTCTATTATATTTGATCAGATTCTACACATGTGGAGGTTGATTCTCGTGGCAAGGGCATCACGGACTAGTCGTCGAGCCGAGTCGAGGTGAGTAATGGGTGTGGGTAATGACCAGCGGGTTCGAAACCCCGGTATACCACTTTGTGACGCTGTATTGTGGCGAGACACGTACTCTCCTATGAGTGCGGGGTCGATTGTGATTGGGGACTATGGCTTAGTCCGACCTGTTATTACTATATTGTGTTTTTGGCTACTATTGAGCCGGTGAGCCTCCTTCTCGGATGGTTGTGTACATTGTTGGGCTGTGAGCCAGTTATTGGGATAATGCGAGGATCGTTATCATTGTTCTGTTATATTGACATGCTATTTTACTACCAGTCCTGAGCTATTACTGTCATAATGGTTTTCCAAAGTCTGGAATTTTTGATATACTCTTTTCTACTAAAAAATGATGAAAGAGTTTTCAAAACTACTTTTGAGCCTCCGAGGCTACATTGCATGTTAGCTGACCGGTAGTGGATTGGGCTACGCGCCGCATCGTATCATGATATTGTGCTTAGGCTGTAGGAGCCCCTCCGGAGTCTGAACCCCCACAGTGAGCACGGGTACCCAAATGGATCGGGCTACGCACCGTAGCGGTCATATTCATGCATTGCATTGCATTTAGCTACACATGATAACTGTTATATTGTTTTGCTGGTATTGTTGGTACAGATACTGTCATGTTGATACTGTTGCGGGGTATTTTGATTATAGCTTTACTTAGTGCTATATTGTGATTCTTACCTTCGCTGTCTTACCCCTACTTATTATCACGGAGTCTGGAAGTACTTACTTTACTCCCTGCACCTTGCGTGCAAATCCAGGTACGTCACAGCAGCCCTGACCCAATAGCTGCTTGGAGATACTTTTCTGGATAGTCAAGGTAGCTGCCGCGTCTGCAGGACCTGACTCTCTTTCCAGCATTTCTTTTATTCATGTTGTTATCTATTTCCTCACTTGAGCATCGTTGTAGACACTATTACACTTTATGTACTCTGTAGAGGCTCATGACTCGTGACCCCTGGTCTTTGGGGCGTTCTTGTTGTTTTGGGACGTGATCCCCGTACTTGGTTATTCCATTACTGTTGTTCTATCTTTGCTTATGCCTAAAATGGTTAAAAGTGAGTTACTAGCTCCGTGAGTTCTATTGATTGGTCGGGCTGGCCTAGCAGTGTGCTGGGCGCCATCACGATCGGGTTTGTGGTCGTGACATTTTTCTTGCTACTTTGTTCCATGAGTCTCAATTCCCTTCTTAAGACCCTGCAGGTTTGCACTGCTTTAAAGTAAAACATATCGTCAATTCGACCGCAACTTTGTATGACATTCACTTTTCTCTACATCATTACCTTTCCACAAAACTGGCATAAGAAGGTTTAGTTTAACTTGGCAAGACGAGTTGAAATGGATGGCATCGAATTGTAAAGGTAAAACTGCCACTGAACATGTGTTCAGAATAACAGTGACTGGGAGTGTATATTTAATTTGAAAACAGAGAAATCAGAGGATCTTTCAAGGCAAATGGGAAATCTACTGAATCTACTGTTTGAATTATCATCCACCAGATATTATGTAGAGGAAATTCGCAACCTAGCATAATGATACAATTGCAATCCTGTTTATACTTTTAGCTAGGGAGAAAACTAATAGGAGGTAAAGAGTTGTAGTCATCTAAAACTATGTTTACTGTAATGATATATTGCAGCATCATCGATGAGTTTGGAGTTTTGGAAATTTGATATCATTCCTATTGCAACAACTCCAAGTACAGAACATGGTATCCTCGGACAAATATGGAGACCACCCAAATATTATTAGTTTCTACACGACACTAATTTGATACCAAATCCAAATGTTATCACCAAAAATTCAGCAATATAAACCAAAGCCTTGAGTCTCATGGTTTCCAAGAGCAATTAATAGAGAATACTACTTACTTCTTCTACCATAGAAAGAATCAGATACGTCAAAGTAACATTTATTCCTAATTTTCCAACTGAATTTATATACTTTGAACAATTCAACTGTCAAATAAATTGTATAGAAGGAAAACAAGGAGTTGTAGAGATTAAAGCCATCAACATACCTTCACTGACGATTGCAATTTTTTGCCTTGCTATATTTTGTATCTAACTCGTCTACAAAACAAAATAATCGTTCAATATGCAAACACATATCATTGTGAAAAAAGTAAAACATTCAATCTTTATAAATACTGTATGACCAAATATCAAATTTGCTCATACTATCTTATAAAATAAGAATCCCACTCTTTCAAAGAAACATTAGAAAACTAAAAAATGCAGAAAATAAGAAAAACCAAAATGAATTGGATGTACTTACTCATTTGTAATAGAAAGTTGAAAAATCCAGCTTATAATCTGTTGAAATTGACAAAATTGAATCATCACATATGTATATTTGTAATATTTATAAAAAAGATAAGTTATATAGAGAATAGAGAAATAAAGACCATATAAGAACATAGCAGAAAAGTAAAGCGTGCCTATTACATACTTCACATATGTTGTGAACAACTATTGTTGCATATGGTTAATGAATCTGAGTAACAAAAGTTGTACTTAAAACTCAAAAATGATACTGATTATCTTTCAAGTGTCAGAGTAAATTTCGAAAAACTTCTTTAAATACAACATTTGTAGCTTCAGTAGTTATATTCCCATCGTCATCACAAACCAATATTTTTAATCCTTTTCTACTCGTCACTCGAGAAAGAGCAACATATAGCTGTCCATGTGTAAAAATTGATTTTTTTAAAAATAATTCCACATGAGACAATGACTGTCCTTGGCTTTTGTTGATTGTCATTGCAAAAGAGACAATGATTGGAAATTGTCTTCGCTGGAACTTGAATGGAATTCTAGCATCAGATGACGTCAATGTCATTCTTGGAAAAAACACTTACTGTCTAGCCATTTGTCCCACTAAAACCTTCGCTTCAATAACTTGATTTCCATGTTTAGTTATGATCAACCTTGTTCCATTACATAAGCCTGCTGACTGATCAATATTTCTTAATAACATTACTGGAATACCAACCTTTAGCGTAAGAGCATGATTTGAACTCAAGAACATTTAATTGTATTTAAGAATTCAGGAGTGTGTACATGTTCCAAAGCTGAATAAGTACTGTGATAATTGCAGATTGTATCGGAACTCAAATATAATTTCTCAGAACTTTCATTAAGAGAAATCATATATTCGTTGATTGACTCCACCATATCAAGAGTTGGAGTAATAATGGCTCATTCTTGTAGGTATCCTATATCATTGAAACGACCTCGGGCCCATTGTCCTTTAGAATTCTTGTAGGTATCCTTTAGAATTCACTGCCTCGCGCGTAGAATCTATTCAAACCACAATAATTATGTCATTTACGGGTCAAAGAAACATAACCCAATTCAATTTACATGAAAAACGCATAAATATGCTATGTTGGTAAAACCCGACCTCGGGCCCGCTGTCTGAAAAAATTCCGAAACTTATACCAATGTGATCCTCGTCTCACCACGAGTCCGTGCATATAAAATTTATCAAAATCGGAGGTCGAATGACCTTTCAAAACTCAAAAATTCGTTTTCAATACTTAGGCCATAATTCTTCACATATTCTACCCAATTTCATGAAGATTGATGTTAATTCTACCATAAAATTACGTTTTTGAGTCAAGAATCTTACCTCCGATGATTACCCGATGAAATCCCAGCATTTTCCCGTGAGTTCTTCTCTCTAGGGTTCAAAATTTGTGTTTTTGGTGTGTAACCCACGACTACACTGTTTCTGCAATTTAATCTCACTGACAGCATATTTGTTCTACGCGTTCGTGATGGGTCTCACGTGAACGTGATGCCCCGCTCAGTTCATTCAACGCAAACGCGACGTGTAGTCACGTGTCCGCAAAGTTCATTTCCCCCAGCCGCCGGATTTCTTCTACGCGAACGCGTACAGTCTCACGCGAACGCTAAGCTTCGCTTCCTCCTCCTTCGCGAACACATCCTCCAATCTGGAGAATGCGGTGCTTTAGCTCACCTGGCCTTCGCGAACGCGACCTATGTCACGCGAACGCGAAGGCTTAAATGCCTGCACAGTTTTCTGCAATTTTCTACTGGTTTTCCCAAGTTTAAAATGCCCAGATGATGGTCCGAATTCATCCCGAGGCCCCCGGAACCGCAACAAAAATCACCAACATACTCCAAAACATGATACAGACTTGTTCCAATCATAAAAACACCATCCTAAACATCAAAATCTCAATTTTCACACGGATTCAAGCCTATGTTTCTTCAAAACTTCCGAAACTAACATCCAATCCGAAACCCGATCAAACGACGTCCGAATGACCTGAAAATTTGCAGACATATCCAAAATCACATAACAAAGCTACAAAAATTGTCGAAATTCCATTCTGACTCCCCGATCAAAATCTCACCTACCGTTCGGATTCTGCCAAAATTCAACCTTAGCCAATTCAAGCCTAAGACTACGCCGGTCCTCCGAATTTGATTCCGATTGCTCCCCTAGGTCATAAATTATCCCCTGAAACTAGTCGAATCATCAAAATCCGATTCCGAGCACTCTAACTCAATAGTCAACTCTAGGTTAACTTCCCATATTCAAGCTTCCTTCAAAAAGGCTATTTGCTTCATTTTCAACCCGAATCACTCCTATCTCACCCGATAAACTCTAACACTGATATAAAAGCATAAAATATATAAATGCGCGGTAATGGGGTGGTAATTCCCGTAATGACGGGCCGGGTCGTTACATGTATGCAGTGCAAAAACCCAAAATAACAAATAAATGAACAGTCAGGTTAATATGAATTAAGTAACTACAAATAAACTTAAGTAACAAAGTTAAGCAAATTAGCCATTACTCAAAATTGTCATATCATAACTGCAATATTTAACCATTAAATACATACCCGGGTGATCCAATATTCTTCTTTCTTGATAAAGGATATCTTCTGATAGTGAATACCATGTTGCTTGCTAAACACTTTCTGGACGTGACATTGAATTTGATAAAATTAGCATAGCAAATAATTGTCTAAGATATGATGCCATTACCCAATTATCTGCTTCCATGATAGCATTCACGTATTCCTTATCATCATCTAATAAACCCAAAGCATAACATGCATCTCTAAATGTCTCATGATCAGAACCGTTGATTTTTTTTTAAATCCTCAAAGCTTTCTGGACCTTTAACTACATTCAACAACAATCGAAGGTAATATTGCTCTCCAGAGGAAGGTGGAACAAAGAATATTCTCCCAATAGAAAATGCAGAAGTTCTTCTTTTTTCCCATCTTTTTGGTTTTGATTCCACACAAACTTTAGAGGGAATTCTGCATAAGTCAATTCTCTTGCTTCAAGAAAAGTATTATTAGCTTCAATCCAACTTAAAAACATAGATTCCTTAACGCTTGGTCTATTGACAACTGCATCAATTGAATCATAATCCGAAAATATAATCGTCTGATTATTTGGTAGGTTAAAAGATAGCCTTTCTACAGATGGTTCTCTATAGTGGATTGGGAATTCAAAAATTCTCCAAGCATGTAACGACCCAGCCCGTCATTACGGGAATTACCACTCCGTTACCTTGTATTTATATGTTTCCTGCTTTTATATCGGTGTTAGAGTCTATCAGGTGAGTTAGGAGTAATTCTGGTTGAAAACGAGGCAAATAGCCTTTTGGAAGGGACGCACGAATAGTAACGCGAATGCGAAGAAGAAATTCGTCTGGCAGTGAATTAAATTCCAGAACAGGCCAGTCGCATGTTCATTCACATAAACACAAATTTTGAGTCTTAGAGAGAGAAACTCACGGGAAATTGCTGGGAATTCATCGCGTATTCATCGGAGGTAAGTTTTATGGCCTAATTACGTTACTTTATCATGGAATCCTTGAGTATTTCACTGTTAATGGAAGATTAAAGGGGAATTTTAGCCCTAGGCCTAAATTACGGAAAAATTATTCATTTGAACGGGCAAACGGAGTCCGATTTTGGTAAATTTTATATGCTTAGACTCATGTTGAGACGAGGATTCCGAATATGTGACTTTCGTAATTTTTCGAGAAGTGTACCGAAAGTCAGGTTTTACCAACTTGGTGCATTATTGCGTATTTCGAGTAAATTAAATTGGGTTATGTTTCTTTGACCCGTATTTGATATAATTGTTGTAGTTTTTTTTAATTCTACGCCACCTTTATCAAGTGACAAATAACAATTATGCACATTACAATTGAATGGTTCAATATTGACAGTTTGTCTACGATGCTAGGATTAGAACTTGGATTAATTGTAACCCATGGGTCGTCCGAGTTTATATATTCAAAGTTGACTTTCAAAGGTTGATTTGAACCAACAAACAAAACCCTTTTTGCTACATTTGGCAAGTATTCCAATGTCTCCACAGAATGGTCGGCATGTCTCACAAACTCCAGGACAATACACAAGTTTATAGGCATCCTCGTACTTGTCAATCTTGAATTACTCAATGTTTCACGACTTGAATTTCATTCTACTCCACCAACTGTTGCCAAATTATGTTGCGGAATTTAATTTGGTGTTGATTCTCCATATCGTGGACGAATCAGATATTATCACAGACGTTTGCTTGATGTTCAGATCAGTCGATACTCTGATGGTATTTTCTTTTCGGATTTACTAGTGAAAACTGAAGGTAAGTGCCGCTGGAATTTTGAGTATTTTGGCTTATAACGAGAGGATTGGGTGTGTTCCTAATGGATGAGACATCAAGTCCACCGGGGCTGCCCTGACCCGCTGGGACGATCAAATAATTCGCTCCTTTACGCATGGCTTTACCGGAAACGTCGAATACCTGTTCAAAAACATTTTGAGCTTTTACGGGGAAGAAGAAGCTTGTTGACAATGCAACAAAAAGAAAAGATTCTACGCACGAGGCGGCAAATTCAAAGGTGAAAGGCATCGCGGATGAGTCTACGACCTGCTAGAGGTGAGTAGTTTGTGTATATGGTAGCCTGAGGGTTTGGAACCCCGGCTTAGCACATTGTGACGCTAGTAGGGCGTGGCTCGCACCCCGTGACAGGTGCGAGATTGATTGTGACTGGGGATTTAGACAGAGTCCACCCCGAATGAGTATAATAAGATAATAGTGGTTGAAAAACACTATGTTTGATATAATTGTGGGCTGTAAGCCGTGTTTGGGACCTTGTGCCGACCTGTAGTATCCCTAGGGGATAGTTATATATGTGATAGCTATACTTGCTTAATCACTGATCTCAGTCCTGGTTTGGAATCACCGTGTTGAAATGCTAAGTCACATGTTTTGCAAAAATTAAATAAAAGTTAAAGTATTTTCATAATTTATGAACTGGAACCTGGAAATAAATAACTTGAGCTATTGTGTGACTTATATGCTTGTTGTGGACTGAGGATGGATCGGGCTACACGTCGCAGCGGTTGATATGAGGATCGGGTTGCACGCCGCAACGGTATTGCGCTTGGGCTCTAGGAGCCCCTCCGGAGTCTGTACATACCCCAGTAAGCACCGTCGACGTTAAATGCATCGGGCTACACGCCGTAGTGGTTATGTGCATTGCATTGCATTTTTTGTCTGTGGATTATCTATGATAGTGGTAATGTACTGTTGTTGTTACTAGTTCATAGGAGGAACCAGACTATAGTTTAGCTTCATTTTGTAGTATTTTGTGGATTTCTTGCTTTCAGCTACTTGTATATATTTATTACTCATTGAGTACTTAGTACTCACCCCTACTCCCTGCACCTTTTTGTGCAGATTCAGGTACACAGGAGGGATGGACGAGCACTCTAGTTTTTATCAGTAGTTATCCAAGTTGCTGAGGTAGCTGCTGGCGTTCGCAGGACCTGTCTTCTCTTCTTATTCCACTTTTCCTTTGTATATACATTATTCATACTTGAGTATTTGGTTTAGATATTGTTATCCGATCATGTGTAGAGGCTCTAGACTCGTGACCCTAGATCTTTGGGTGGTTCTTCAGTTTAGCTTTATTGTTGATAATAACATCCAGGTAATTGATTTGAGCTTCATGCTCGGGATAAGAGGGTAAATGGTCAGGCTTGCCTAGCAGTTGTGTTGGGTGCCATCATGACCGGGATTGGGGTGGTAACAAGTTGGTATCAGAGCCGACTCTCCGATGTACGATGGATGGGTACCCACAACGAGGACGTTGTGTCCTTGTTGGTGGGGCGAGCGGATTGTAGTGGTAACGTAGTTCACTGTAGCTTGCAGGAGTCCCACATTGGAAATAAGAGGGGGAGTCTTGGGCTATATTAGTAAGGCCTTGGACAACATGTGTAGACGCGTTTTCCCCAGTGGACCAGCTGGAGGAGGACCAAATCCGTACGGGTGTGGCCCAAAGTGGACAATATATACAATGTTGGGCCGGGTCGTGACAAAGTTGGTATCAGAGCCTAGGTTACTAGGCTTCATGAGTCTTGAGCCAGTTGGTAGAGTCTCGTAGATCGATACGGGGACGCCTATACTTATCCTCGTGAGGTTGCAAACCTTGGAAACACTTCACATTTCTTGGAATTCTTATCGTGCGTACTTGATTCAGCTTGAGATATAATTTTTGGAATTCCTTCCGCACGTCTGTGTACGCTTCGAGCGCTCAGTAATATAATTGCCTTGAGGGCTTGTGATTCCCCGATCGAGGGGCAAGATATCATCTTTGTGAGTTCATATTGGGCCAGTCGGGAGGACTTGAGGATAGATCTTTGTCTATGACTTGAGCACCCCGATGTTGATCTTACAAACTGGTATTATGAAATTTTGTGTGATCGGTATTGTCCCTAATTATGAAAATGGTAGCTTAATAATGTACGAGCTGTTAGGTGCTAGATCCTCATTGTAATCTGTTGTGTAGCCCTGATCTATGGGCGTGATGAATATTTATCATATCTCTTAGTTGGAAGGTAAAGTGTAGTAGAACGAGTTTAGACTCAGGAAGACTAAAGTGATTATGCTATGTGTATCTTGGTGGAAGGTGTGGTACTGAAATACTAGATTGAGGCAAAATAGGTGAGTTGATTCTTAGGTGTAATTGAAAGGTATTTGATATGTGTTATGATCCGATCAGGATCAATGCATGTTCAGGTATCAATTGTGATAATATGATTCGTATAGTATTGAGATTAATGTTGTCGATGTACATTGTGATGTCTTGTTGAGTTGTGGATGTATTGTTAGGATGGTTTTGGTGATCCTCTGGCAGGTGGATAGGCCAAATTACACAAGAAACTCTGTCAAAATGTTTGGAAAATTTGGGACTTAGAAAATATTTCTGTCACCTAAAAAGAGTATGTTTAATTGTGGTGTGTGTATAAAAGCAAGAATTGCAGAAGAGTTAAGGTCTCTGATGATTCAAGTCTTTGTCAAGCTTGCAAATGACTTGAGTTTAATCTCACCATAACATTGTGGCATCATTTGCGTAAAGAATGCTATGAGCATCTAAAAGTGCTTTGATGTATGGCCCCGAGCCAAGTTGGGGAGGTTGTTATTGATTAACTGATTGCACTGTTGTGTGCTATGTTGGTTCTGTCTCTAAGTATGTTGGGAAATTCTGATAAAGGTTATGGTGCTTCGTAGATATGAAGAAATAATAGGATGATTTGAACTATTGTTGGTAAAGAATGTTCGATGTATAGAAAAGAAAGATAGCTAATTGTATCGGTATGTGATCATGTTCTACGATGTTAGAGTTCTAACAAGGCATGAGTGGTTCTGTTCAATAAGACAATTGAATTATAATTGAATAAGGGTGGATGACGCCCGAGAATAGCCTTGTGGTTTTCAAGATTTTGCTTGTAACGGTACAGTGTCTTAAAATTGTGTAAGTGGCTAAAGACGGTGGTTTCGTTAGAAGGGATCAAGACTTGTGTAATGATATGTGAATGATGGGATTCTATGTATCCGTATTGGAAGGTAATGATACGAATTCAAAAATTGCAAGAAGTTCTTCAAACCAAGTATTGTAGAATGTGGTATTTCTGGGAGACATTGAGAAAGTATTCAGTGGCCTATGGGTTTTTAGACCGTGTGGCCTTGTGTACAAGTCTCACGTGGTAACATGAGTTGAGTTATTGTAGTGCTACAGTAAAGGCTAATACTAAGTTAAAGATGGTTTAGAAAGGAAATTGATGTATATGGAACAACTTGTTAATCAACTGAAACGGTATGATAGGGATACGATTAATTCTTGGCATGTGTTTGAAGTAATGAGTTTTGCAGATATTGTGCAACAAAGCTCTTGAGTGCTGGCAGTTGCGTAGCTCGATGTGGGTAGAAGGACTCAGTCCTGACAGTTAAACTTATGCAATGAATTGGAAGAAGGAGTTTGTGATGTGTTTTACCGTGGTATGAAAATGAGTGTATTTCCTGTTGGTATGCGAAGCTGGGAATATGTAATGAGTTTTCCTCTATATGGAATCATGGAAGTCCTTGACTAGTTGAGTGCGTCGATATTTGCGGCGCAGAAAAGGGATAGAAGTTCCCATGTTATATTAGAGTGGTATGGTATATGCGATGTGTTATGGGAAACTGATAATATCTAGTGGTATGGTGGTATTCTCTTGTTGGATCGACTGTGATGATTGAGATGTTGATGGCATAGGGAAATTTCTGAATGACTCTCGTGGTATAAATGGATGCTTAATATGTGTTATGTATTCGTACAGTGGAATGTGGGATCAAGCATAGTGATTCATGTGTTATATATGTAATGGAGACTAGAAGTTCTCGTAATCCACCTATGCAGTAGTTGTATAATGAGTGTATCGGCATTGTTTAACGATTATTGGAAATTGGAAGTCCTAGTGGCTCTCTGGTAGTTGGATATGATGAATTTGGGGTTATGATACTTGATTTCAGATCGGTTGACAAAAGTCAGGTCGTCTAGACTAATGTGATATGGACTATGTCGGAAATTGCACAAATTACGTAGCAGAGAGAATCAGAGTATGCTCCAACAGGGTAGTTGTACCCAGGACCAGCGGACGACAGGTAGGTATTGCTTTGTTAGTGGGGCTTTCGTGGCGGATAACAGTACAGAGGTTTCTACCATTGATTCAGCTCCAGTATTGAGAAACTTTGTAGGATGCGTTTCTTGTGGATGAGCTTGAGGCTATATATATGTTTATTGTAATGATCAATTTGACTCGGTGTGCATTTTCTCTTGCGAGATTTATGCGTCGATCGGGTGGCACGCCGCCACGGGTTATTTGGATCGGGTGGCACACCGTCACAGGTATGGTATCTGGATCGGGTGGCACGCCACCACTGGTATGTCATTTTGAGTTGTGGGCAATACTTCCCAGTCTTTGAGGGAAAATCAGTGTTGGGTGTCACTCGGCAAATGGTGCATCGGTTGTGTCCCTACAAGACTTGATGGCGTATATTAATTGTTTCACCGTGGGTGAGATTGATCGCTTGAGTTCAGGCCTAAATCTGTGCGTGGCTGACTGTTTTGAGCATGGTGACTTGAGGTGCTTCAGGAGTAATAGTGTTTGGATGGGATCATGAGTCGTGGCAAGGCCACATGAAGTTATGACCTGTCGAGGAGGATTCAGGTACTCTAATTCTATGATGTGAGATGAGATCTCAGTTATGTGTTGTGATGGTATTGAGGAATTTGAATTACAGCTCTTTTGTTAAGGTAGTTGTCATGATTTGAGTATGTTCAAGCGTTTCTTATTGGAGCCTGTGTTGTGCTCGTCGTGGCTTAGGCCGGTGTTGAGGTGTCATATCACCAGTGCGGTGTGTTATAATCGGAATGATCGTTGGAGCCATTAATGAGTGCAGGCGTATGTGGTTTCAGCTGGTTAGGAAGGTGATATCGAGGTTTGGCTCCGAAATCTATTGTGGTATTAGTTAAAAGGGAAATGGATTCATGAATGGATGACCCGAGAGATGGATTCGATATATCGCGTGTTCGGTTTCCGTGGGCAATATATTAAGGTGTTGGAATAAGACTTTAGCTAATGGAAAAACATTTTTCAGTTAGTACTTGATTACCTTGGGCAACTGTTGTGATTAGAAGGCATCATCTCGAGTGATTGGGTTGTTTGATACATTATGTGATCTCACCGAAGTGGCGAGTAGGGGCTATTACAGTTGGATCATGTGTATCCTGAGTATAGACATGGGATTCGAAATTGGAATATGTTTTCGGAAAGTGCAATGTGGTCTATGTTCCAGATGGATTGTGGAAGTTCAGCTATATTGTGTTATCGGACTTATGATGGATATGGTGACGTGGTACCACCCCGCATATGTGCTTGGTAATCATTTCAGCTATTGGGTTGCTTCTAGTACAACTCTGGGTACGCTCGAGGACGAGCGTTTGTTTAAGTTGGGGAGAATATAACGACCCAGCCCGTCGTTATGGGAATTACCACTCCGTTACCTTGTATTTATATGTTTCCTGCTTTTATGTCGGTGTTAGAGTCTATCGGGTGAGTTAGGAGTAATTCTGGTTGAAAATGAGGCAAATAGCCTTTTGGAAGGGACGCGTGAACAGTAACGGGAACGCGAAGAAGAAATTCGTCTGGCAGTGAATTAAATTCCAAAACAGGCCAGTCGCAGGTTCATTCACAAAAACACAAATTTTGAGTCTTAGAGAGAGAAACTCACGGGAAATTGCTCGGAATTCATCGGGTATTCGTCGGAGGTAAGTTTTATGTCCTAATTACGTTATTCTATCATGGAATCCTTGAGTATTTCACTATTAATGGAAGATTAAAGGGGGATTTTAGCCCTAGGCCTAAATTACGGAAAAATTATTGATTTGAATGGGCAAACGGAGTCCGATTTTGGTAAATTTTATATGCTTAGACTCGTGTTGAGATGAGAATTCCGAATATGTGACTTTCGTAATTTTTCAATAAGTGTACCAAAAGTCAAGTTTTACCAACTTGGTGCATTATTACGTATTTCGAGTAAATTAAATTGGATTATGTTTCTTTGACCCGTATTTGATATAATTGTTGTAGTTTTTTAAATTCTACGCCACCTTTATCAAGTGACAAATAACAATTATGCACGTTACAATTGAATGGTTCAAGATTGACAGTTTGTCTGCGATGCTAGGATTAGAACTTGGATTAATTATAACCCATGGGTCATCCGAGTTTATATATTCAAAGTTGACTTTCAAAGGTTGATTTGAACCAACAAACAAAACCCTTTTTGCTACCTTTGACAAGTATTCCAATGTCTCCACAGAATGGTCGGCATGTCTCACAAACTCCGGGACAATACATAAGTTTATAGGCATCCTCGTACTTGTCAATCTTGAATTACTCAATGTTTCACGACCTGAATTTTGTTTTACTCCACCAACTGTCATCAAATTACGTTGTGGAATTTGATTCGGTGTTGATTCTCCATACCGTGGACGAATCGGATATTATCATAGACGTATACTTGATGTTCAGATCAGTCGATACTCTGATGGTATTTTCTTTTCGGATTTACTGGTGAAAACTGAAGGTAAGTGCCGCTGGAATTATGAGTATTTTGGCTTACAACGAGAGGATTGGGTGTGTTCCTAATGGATGAGACATCAAGTCCACCGGGGCTGCCCTAACCGGCTGGGACGATCAAATAATTCGCTCCTTTATGCATGGCTTTACCGAAAACGTCGAATACCGGTTCAAAAACATTTTGAGCTTTTACAGGGAAGAAGAAGCTTGTTGACAATGCAACAAAAAGAAAAGATTCTACGCACGAGGCAACAAATTCAAAGGTGAAAGGCATCGCGGAGGAGTCTACGGCCGGCTAGAGGTGAGTAGTTTGTGTATATGGTAGCCTGAGGGTTCGAAACACCGGATTAGCACATTGTGATGCTAGTAGGGCGTGGCTCACACCCCGTGAAAGGTGCGGGATTGATGTGACTGGGGATTTAGACTTAGTCCATCCCGAATGAGTATAATATAATAATAGTGGTAGAAAAACACTGTGTTTGATATAATTGTGGGTTGTAAGCCGTGTTTGGGGCCTTGTGCCTACCTGTAGTATCCATAGGGGATAGTTATATATGTGATAGCTATACATGCTTAATCACTGATCTCGGTCCTGGTTTGGAATCACCGTATTGAAATGTTAAGTCACATGTTTTGGTAAAATTAAATAAAAGTTAAAGTATTTTCATAATTTGTGAACTGGAACCTGGAAATAAATAACTTGAGCTATTGTGTGACTAATATGCTTGTTGTGGATTGAGGATGGATCGGGCTGCATGCCGCAGCAGTTGATATGATGATCGGGTTGCACGTCGTAGTGGTATTGCGCTTGGGCTGTAGGAGCCCCTCCGGAGTCTGTACACACCCCAAGTGAGCGTCGTCGACGTAAATGGATTGGGCTACACACGGTAGCGGTTATGTGCATTGCATTGAATTCTTTGTCTGTAGATTATCTGTGATAGTGGTAATGTACTATTGTTGTTGCTATTTCGTAGGAGGAATCAGACTGTAGTATAGCTTTATTTTGTGGTATTATGTGGATTTCTTGCTTTCAGCTACTTGTATATATTTATTACTCACTGAGTACTTAGCACTCACCCCTACTCCCTGCACCTTTGTGTGTAGATTCAGGTACACAAGAGGGATAGACGAGCACTCCAGTTTTTATCAGTAGTTATCCGAGTTGCTGAGGTAGCTGATGGCGTTCGCATGACCTGGCTTCTCTTCTTACTCCAGTCTTCCTTTGTATATACATTATTCATACTTGAGTATTTGGTTTAGATATTATTATTCGATCATGTTTAGAGGCTCTAGACTCTTAACCCTAGATCTTTGGGTGGTTCTTCAGTTTAGCTTTATTGTTGATAATAATATCTAGGTAATTGATTTAAGCTCCATGCTCGAGATGAGAGGGTAAATGGTCAGGCTTGCCTAGCAGTTGTGTTGGGCGCCATCACGATCGGGATTGGGGTCGTGACAATGTAGCTTCACAAGGTGATATGTATCGGCAATCACAATACATATTTATTTCATCAACTACCCCCGAATCTTTATTATTTACACTTTGAGAAAAATCTGTCGTGACACGATCATTACCTTTATTAACATACTTAAGTAAGTACTTAATTGATCGTGATTGATTACACCACTCCATATTTATGTGTGCACCATACTTCAATAATAAAAATCTATTGTGTGGTACAACAAACCTATTATCCAACGCAATACCTGCTCTATTTGCAGTTCTACCATCATCCCTTCTTCAATAAATTGGATACCAATCTTCATCAAGTGTGGTTGATGACACAAATTTTTTTTGAAAGTGCTTTGTGCATCTACCATTTTTCATACAAGGAGAAGATTTTCTAGCAGTACCACAAGGACCATGCATCATGAAATTTGTAACAGCATTATAATAATAAGGATCTACTTTTTTATCTGGTAATTCTGCTGAAATTATTCCATCAATATCTCCGACAGTTGGGTATTTATTCACAAGAAAAAGCAAGATGTGTGCATGAGGCAATCCCCGCTTTTGAAATTCAACTGTATATATGACTGAAGAATAAAGACGTAATTAGATTGTTAAGTTTTTATATTTGTTTTTTTTAATATTAGCATATAACAAAATCAATATGCAAACATAATACTTGTGTAAAAAATGATAAATTTACTTGCTTTTACTTCTCCAAAAACCTTATTGTCCCTTAGATCCTTTATCATGCGATCGAGCTTTATTTTCAAAACCCTGGTTAAAATGTCAGGCCTATCTTCTGGAGATAAGCCTCGACTCTCGACAAATCGAGTAATCTCCGGCCATTTTGGGTTGCAAGTAAAAGTGATGAACAAATCAGGGTACCCCGCCCATTTGCAAATTGCCATGGCATCTTGATAATTTTGCAACATGTAACGTGTGCCTCCCATAAAGCTAGAAGAAAGTATAACACTTTGTCCTTGAGAAGAAGGTTCTATGTCCCCATGTAAAACATCATCTTGTAACCCGTTATAAAAGTGTGCTCTCTGTCACGACCCGAATTTCCCACCATCGCGAGTCATGATGGCGCATACTAGCGAAAGCTAGGCAAGCCAACTGTTACTTACCTTTTTCATTAGTTACAACTCTCTTCCTAAGACTTTAAATAAAATCATGTAATTACAACGGAATAATTAAACTTAGTGGAAGACTTAGTCAATTTTATCAAATATGATACAGAAAACCCAAACATGATACACTACCCAAGACTAGTGTCACAATACTCACGAACTTCTAAGAATAATACACATAATCGTCTGAATGAAATATAAGCCGTATATCTCGAATACATGAGATAACAAAATGAAATACATAAATAGAGGAGACAACGGGTCCTGCGGACGCCTGCAAGGCTACCTTGAAGTCTCAGTAGTTGGGATATCCACAATCGTGCTACTGCCGCTGCTGCTGTTCATAACCTCTATCTGCACAAAAAGAGCGCAGAGTGTAGTATCAGCACAACCGACCCCATGTGCTGGTAAGTGTGTGGCCTATCCCGGTGAAATAGTGACGAGACTAGGACCAGTCACACACATAAACCTGTACAGTTGAGATATATATATATGTATATACAACAGCAGGAAAAACGTTATCGAACATTTATAAGGAAATAATCTGCTCTGGAATAACAGTCAATGACTCATAATATCCGAAATAATTTGATCAATGGAACAAAACTTAATTTAATGTCTCAATTCATTTTTCATTTCATATCTTGTGGTAGGCGTACCACTCGCTCCCAAATTTAACAATAGGCTACCAGCAACTATGGCCAATGCCAAGATTCAAATCACTTTGTGGTCGACGTGCCACACGATACCAACTCTTCAATATAAAAGTGGTCGGCATGCCACACGATCCCAATTCTTTAATATATAAGTGGTCGGCGTGCCACACGATCCCAATTCTTTAAGATATAAGTGGTTAGCACACCACACGATCCCAATTCTTTAATAATGTATATTACTGACATTAAGCCAATAATCTCTCATCAATAATGAGTGTATTTTACTGGTGTAAAATCAATAAAAGACAATAATTCAACGATATATCTCCGTTACCGGTGTAGCACCAATAACTCTTTATCAACAATTTATATGTATTTTTATCGGTGTAAAACCAATAAATGACAATAATCCAACGATATATCTCCGTTACCAGTGTAGCACCAATAACTCTTAATCAACAATTTATATGTATTTTACCGGTGTAAAACCAATAAATGACAATAATTCAATAATATATCTCTGTTACCGGTGTAGCACCAATAACTCTTAATCAACAATTTATACATAACACAAATCTTATTCCTTCAAGCTAGGATAGAACAAACACTTACCTCGAATGTTTACGAACAACTCAATCTGTAGCAATGCCTTTTCCTTTCAAATTTGGCTCCAATCCAATCGTATCTATACACAATTGACTTAATATCATCAATTCTACTTAACAAACTAGTTCATATAGCTAAATATAATTTTTACAACATTCTGCCCGGAATAGTGAAAATTGACCCCGGGCCCACATGATCGAAACTCGAGTTTTGAACCAAAATAAATTCACCCAATCATCCACGTTTCAAATATATAATTTGTTCTTAAGTTTGACCCCAAAACGAGGTCTAGATCGCAAATTCTTTGAAAACCCTAACTATACTCATTTCTCTAATTTTTCTACCCATTTACACATATCTAGGTTTATGAATTCAATTAATATTGATGAAAAATGAAGAAAACGAGTCAAGAATCACTTACCCAAGAAATTTGATGAAAATCGCCCAAGAATCGCCAAGAAATGGTGTTGGAGAAGAGAGAGTTTGTGAAATGGGTTGAAGTTCCCGTTTTTGTTCTGTTTTGGGAATTAATTCACTGGGCACCAATATATTCATCGCGTTCGCGACACCCCGGTCGTGTTCGCGATGAAGGAAAAATGACGGGCATCGCATTCGCGTGGGGCGAGTCGCTAACGCAAAGGGAAAAATTCCGGGGCTCCAATTTTGGCCTACGCGAACACGGGCACAGCCACGCGAATGCGTAGAGAAAAGGGTTGGCTTTAACTTTTATACTATGCGATCGCGAGGAGCTGTCAGCGATCGCGAGGAGCTGTCAGCGATCGCGATGAAGAAATCAAATTGGCCATCACGAACGCGACCACCAGGATGCGAACGCGATGACGAAATGCCTGCTGCAGAGTTTTTGCAATTTTTCTAAGTTCAAAATCATCCCGATGCCTACCAGAAACTCACCTGAGCCCTCGGGGATTCAAACCAATCATGTACAGTGACTCAAAAACATCATACGAACTTGCTCGCGCGATCAAATCGCCAAAATAACATCAAAATCAGTGAATTGAGCCTTAAAACTCAAGAATTCTTTCAAAATTTCATAACTTCCAAAATTTCCAATTTAAGACCGAAACACGTCAAACGACGTCCGTTTTCAACCAAACATTACATAAAGCGCTTAACCATTATATATGACTTGTACCGGGCGTCAGAACCAAAATACGAGCCCGATACCATTAGTTTTTAATTTAATTTCAGTTTCATTTTACTTAAACATTTTCAGAAAACAATTTAACAGAAAAATTCTTTTACCGGGGTTCTAGAACTCGGATTTCAATTCCGGGCATACGGCAAAGTTCCATATTATTCTACGGATTTTCTAAGACCGTCAAATCATGGGTCCGGGTCCGTTTACCAAAAATGTTGACCAAAGTCAACCATATCAATATTTATATCAAAATTTTTCAAATTTTCCACATATTTCATATGTTTCAACATAAAAAATTTCCAGCTTCGCGCCCGGACTGCGCATGCAAATCGAGGCAACTATAAATGAGGTTTTCAAGGCCTCAGAAGCTCGAAATAATTAAGAAAACAAGTGATGACCCTTTGGGTCGTCACATTCTCCATCTCTAAAACAACCGTTCGTCCTCGAATGGACAAAAGAAAGAAGTACCCGAGTCATGGAATAAATGAGGATATCGGCTCCGCATGTCAGACTCGGACTCCCAGGTCGATGCCTCAGGAGGCTGTCCCCTCCACTGAACTCGCACAGAAGGAAAATTCTTCGACCTCAACTGTCGAACCTGCCGATCTAGAATAGCTACGAGCTCCTCCTCATAGGATAGATCCTTGTCCAATTCTACAGTGCTGAAATCTAAAACGTGCGATGGATCGCCGTGATATTTTCGAAGCATGGACACATGAAACACTGGATGTACAGCTGATAAGCTAGGTGGAAAAGAAAGTTTATATGCCACCTCTCCTACTCGATCAAGAATCTCGAATGGGATGTCCTTCATAGACGACACTCGGAGCAACACTCGCTCCCCAACCATGAAAGCTATATCTCTAACCTTGCGATATACATAGCTCTTTTGCCGAGACTAAGCTATGCAAATCCTATCTTGAATAATCTTGACCTTCTCTAAGGCCTCCTGAACTAAATTCGTACCCAATAACCGAGCTTCTCCTGGTTCAAACCATCCAACTAGAGAACGACACCGCCTACCATACAAAGGTTCATAAGGAGCCATCTAGATGCTCGATTGATAACTATTAATATAAGAAAACTCTGCCAAAGGCAGGAATTGATCCCACGAACCTCCAAAATCAATAACACACGCCCGAAGCATATCTTCCAGTATCTGAATAGTCCTCTCGGACTGACCATCCGTCTGGGGATGAAAGGCCGTACTTAGCTGAACTTGCGTGCCCAACTCTCGTTGAACCGTCTTCCAGAAATGTGAGGTAAACTGTGCACCTCGATCCGAAATAATAGAGATAGGCACACCATGAAGGCGAACGATCTCCCTGATATAAATCCCAGAGCTAATGTCTCGGATGAATATGTAGTGGCAATCGGAATAAAATGAGCTGACTTGGTCAGCCTATCAACAATCACCCAAACAGCATCAAACTTCTTTCGAGTCATCGGAAGTCCAGAAACGAAGTCCATAGTGATTCGCTCCTACTTCCATTCAGGAAGTTCAATTCTCTGAAATAAACCGCCAGGTCTCTGATGTTCATATTTAACCTGCTGACAATTAAGACATCGTGCCACATATGCCACAATATCCTTTTTCATTCTGTGCCACCAATAATGTTTCCGCAAATTTTGATACATCTTTGTTGCACCTGGATGAATAGATTACTGCGAACTGTGAGCTTCTTCTAGAATCAATTCTCTAAGTCCATCAACATTTGACACATAAATGCGCCCTTGCATTCTCAGAATCCCATTAGCATCTAAGGTGACCTGCTTAGCACCTCCTCTCTGAACCGTGTCTCTAAGGTCACATAAATAAGAATCATTATATTGCTGGTCGCGGATACGCTTCAATAATGAACAGCGAACGATCATGCAAGCTAGTACTCAACTAGGCTCAGAAATATCCAACCTCACAAATCTGTTGGCCAAGGATTGAACATCCAAAGCAAGCGGCCTCTGATTGACCGGAATATAAGCAAGACTGCCCATACTGGCTGACTTCCTACTCAAAGCGTCGGCCACCACGTTTGCTTTTCCCGAATGATATAAAATGGTGACATCATAATCTTTCATCAATTCTAGCCACCTTCTCTGCCTCAAATTCAACTCTTTCTATTTAAACAAATATTGAAGACTCTTATGATCAGTGTATACTTCAAATGCCACACCATACAAATAATGCCTCCAGATCTTTAATGCGTGAATAATCGCCGCCAATTCTAGATCATGCACCGGATAGTTCTTTTCATGAATCTTCAACTGCCTTGAAGCATAGGCAATAACCTTTCCATCCTGCATTAACACTGCACCAAGCCCAATACGGGAAGCATCACAATAAACAGTATAAGGTCCCGTAACCAATACCGGTGATGTGGTCAAGGCTGTCTTGAGCTTTTGAAAGCTCGCCTTACATTCATTTTACCATTCAAATTGAACACCTTTCTGTGTCAATCTGGTCAATGGGGTTGTAATAGATGAAAACCCCTCCATTAATCACCGATAATAACCCGCTAATCCCAAGAAACTCCGAATTTCTGTAGCTGATGTCGGTCTAGGCCAGTTCTTGACTGCCTCAATCTTCATCGGATCAACCTGAATACCTGCTGCAGTCACAATATGACCCAGGAATGCAACTGAACTTAGCCAAAATTAACACTTTGAAAATTTTGCATATAGTTGGCTATTTTTCAGAGTCTGCAAGGTCACTCTGAGATGTTACGCGTGCTCCTCCTGACTGCGGGATTATATTAATATGTCATCAATAAAGACTGTTACAAACAAGTCTAAATAAGGCTGAAACACCCGATTCTTCAATTCCATAAAAGCTGCTGGGCATTTGTCAACCCAAAAGACATGACCAGAATTCATAATGTCCATACCGAGTGCGGAATGCTGTCTTAGGGACATCAGATGCTCTAATCTTCAGCTGGTGATAGCCAGATCTCAAATCTATCTTCGAGAATACCTTGGCACCCTGAAGCTGGTCAAATAAATCATCAATTCGTGGAAGTGGATATTTATTTTTGATAGTCACCTTGTTCAACTGCCGATAGTCAATACACATTCTCATCGAACCATCTTTCTTCTTTACAAATAATACTAGTGCACCCTACAGCGAAACACTGGGTCTAATGAAACCCTTGTTAAGTAAATCCTGCAACTGCTCCTTCAATTCTTTTAACTCTGGCGGAGCCATACGTTATGGGGGAATAGAAATGGGCTGAGTGCCTGGAGCCAAGTCAATGCAAAAATCAATGTCCCTGTCGGGCGGCATACCTGGCAAGTCTGAAGGAAATACTTCAGGAAATTCACGAACCACAGCCACAGAGTCAATAGAAGGAACCTTAGCACTTGAATCAGGGACATAGGCTAAATAAGCCAAACATCCCTTTCCAACCATACGCTAAGCCTTAACATAAGAAATAACATTGCGACTAGTATGACATGAAATTCTTTTCCACTCTATACGAGGCAAATTTGGCAAAGCTAAAGTCACATTCTTGGCATGGAAGTCTAAAATAGCATGATATGGAGATAGCCAGTCCATGCCAAATGTAATATAGAAGTCCACTATATTTATGAGCAATAAATCAGCACGGGTCTCAAGACCCTCAATCACAACAATACATGACCGATAAACTCGATCAACCACAATAGAATCGCCTACTGGTGTAGACACATGAACAGGAACACTCAGTGGATCACTAGGCTGAATCAAGTACGATGCAAAATAGGAAGACACGTACGAATATGTAGACCCAGGGTCAAATAATGCTGATGCCTTTCTATCACAAACCAAAATAATACCTGTAATGACGACATCAGAAGACTCAGCCTTTGGTCTGGCAGGAAGTGCATAACATCGAGGTTGGGCCCCACCAACCTGAGCAGTATCTCTAGGACGATCAACTGCTGGCTGGTCTCTACCTCTATTGATATGAGATCCACCTCTATGACCTCTGCCTCCACCTATATGTCCTCTACCCCCCCTTCTAGCTGGCTGGGCAGGCTGTGGGGAAACCGGGGCCTGAACCATAACACGAGAACCCTGCTGCTGAGATCTGTCAGAAGCTCAAGGGCAATACCTTGCAATGTGCCTAAGATCGCCGCACGTAAAACAAGCCCTCGGCTGCTGAGAACAACGAAGTAGTGGTGCACTGATAGGCTGCTGATCAAAATAGCGTGGCAAAGAATTACGACCACCAGAAACATCGTGAGAAACCTAAAGAGCTGACTGATAAGGCCTAGGAGGATGGCCTCTATCATGAGAATCCCTACCTCCAGACGAGGTACCACTAAATCTACCAGAATTACGGGGTCTCTTATCTGATCCATGACCTGCTCCCTGTGACAGAGCCATCTCGATCCGGCAGGCTGCATTAGTCGCCTCGTGAAAAGTGATTTCAGTTCCTGCTCCCAAAGCCATCTGCAATCGAATTGGCTGATTCAATCCATCAATAAATCTTCTCACCCTTTCCCGATCTATGGGAAGTATGACAATGGCATGACAAGCCAGGTCCACGAACCTAGTCTCGTACTGTGTGATAGATATAGAACCCTGATGAAGACGCTCAAATTGCCTGCTCAAAGCCTCCCTCTGAGTTGCTGGAAGGAACTTTTCCAAGAACAACTCTGCAAATTGTCCCCAGGTCAAAGATGCTGATCCTGCTGACTTGGATAGACAATAATCTCTCCACCAAGTCTTGGCAGAACCAGATATCAAAAAGTAGCAAAATCCACACCATTAGTCTCTACAATACCCATAGTACGGAAAACCTCGTGGCAGCTATATAGGAAATCCTGGGGATCCTCTGACGGAGTGCCACTGAATGTGGTAGTGAACAGCTTGGTAAACCTGTCCAATCTCCATAACACGTCAGCGGACATAGTTGCACCATCATTAGCCTGAGTCACAGTAACAGGCTGAGTTGCCTCAACTAGCTGAATCACCAGAACCTGGGCCTGGGGAATTACTGGCTCCGGAGTGCGTGTAGCAGGAGTCTGATTACCTCCTCCAGCCTAAGATGTGGCTGGCGCTACTGGTAATAAACATGCTCTGGTGATATTGTCCATAAAACCTGATATCCGGACTAAAGCATCCTAAAGATCCGGTGTAAACATAATCCCTCCTGGGACCTGAGCTGGGCCCACTGGAACAGCTGGGGCTGGAACCTCCTCCTCGATATGAGCATGAGGTTCTACGACTTGTGTTGCTGCTCGGGGCTGAGCTCTACCCCTACCTTGGCCTCTAGGACGGCCTCGACCTCGGCCTCTACCCCTAGCGGGAGCTGCCATTGCTGGGACCTCGGGCTGCTGGTCAGTAGATGAGGATGCACGTGTTCTTGCCATCTGCGGAAGAATAGAGTAGAAATTGAATTAGCATTTGAAAGATCAAAGTCGCACAACTGGAAAGAATAAAGGGAAGATTTTCCTAATTCTGTAGCCTCTAGGGGATAAATACAGACGTCTCCGTACCGACCCCTCAGACTCTACTAAGGTTGTTCGTGAGTTGTGAGACCTGTGCAACCTAGTGCTCTGATACCAACTTGTCACGACCCGGATTTCCCACCATCACGAGTCATGATGGCGCCTACTAGTGAAAGCTAGGCAAGCCAACGGTTACTTACCTTTTTCATTAGTTACAACTCTCTTCTGAAGACTTCAAATAAAATCATGTAATTACAGTGGAATAATTAAACTTAGCGGAAGACTTAGTCAATTCTATCAAATATGATACAGAAAACCCAAACATGATACACTACCCAAGGCTGGTGTCACAATACTCACGAACTTCTAAGAATAATACACATAATTGTCTGAATGAAATATAAGCTGTTTATCTCGAATAGATGAGATAACATAATGAAATACATAGATAGAGGAGACAACGGGTCCTGCGGATGCTACCTCGAAGTCTCAGTAGTCCGGATATCCACAATCGTGCTACTGCCGCTGCTGCTGTTCGTAAATTGTATCTCCGCAAAAAAGCGCAGTGTAGTATCAGCACAACCGACCCCATGTGCTTGTAAGTGCCTGGCCTATCGCGGTGAAGTAGTGATGAGACTAGGACCAGTCACCCACATAAACCTGTACAGTTGAGATATATATATGTATATACAACAGCAGGAAAAAAATTATCGAACGTTTATAAGGAAATAATCTGCTCTGGAATAACAGTCAATGACTCATAATATCCGAAATAATTTGATCAATGGAACAAAACTTGCTTTCATGTCTCAATTCATTTTTCATTTCATATCTTGTGGTAGGCGTACCACTAGCTCCCAAATTTAACAATAGGCTACCGACAACTATGGCCAATGTCAAGATTCAAATCATTTTGTGTTCGGCGTGCCACACGATCCCAACTCTTCAATATAAAAGTGGTCGGTGTGCCACACGATCCCAATTCTTTAATATATAAGCGGTCGGCGTGCCACATGTTCCCAATTCTTTAATATATAAGTGGTCGGCGCGCCACACGATCCCAATTCTTTAATAATGTATATTACCGACATTAAGCCAATAATGGCTGATCAACAATGAGTGTATTTTACCGGTGTAAAACCAATAAATGACAATAATTCAACATACATCTCCGTTACCGGTGTAGCACCAATAACTCTTAATCAATAATTTATATGTATTTTTACCGATGTAAAACCAATAAATGAAAATAATTCAACGATATATCTCCGTTACCGGTGTAGCACCAATAACTCTTAATCAACACTTTATATATATTTTACCGGTGTAAAACCAATAAATGACAATAATTCAATGATACATCTCTGTTACCAGTGTAGCACCAATAACTCTTAATCAACAATTTATACATAACTCAATTCTTATTCCTTCAAGCTAGGATAGAACAAACACTTACCTCGAATGTTTACGAACAACTCAATCTGTAGCAATGCCTTTTCCTTTCAAATTTGGCTTCAATCCAATCGTATCTATACATAATTGACTTAATATCATCAATTCTACTTAACAAACTAGTTCATATGGCTAAAAATAATTTTTACAACATTCTACCCGGAATAGTGAAAATCGACCCGGGCCCACATGATCGAAACTCGAGTTTCGAACCAAAATAAATTCACCCAATCATCCACGAGTTCAAATATATAATTTGTTCTTAAGTTCGACCCCAAAATGTGGTCTAGATCGCAAATTCTTTGAAAACCCTAAATATACTCATTTCTCTAATTTTTCTACCCATTTACACATATCTAGGCTTAGGAATTCAGTTAATATTGATGGAAAATGAAGAAAACGAGTCAAGAATCACTTACCCAAGAAGTTTGATGAAAATCGCCCAAGAATCGCCAAGAAATGGTGTTGGAGAAGAGAGAGTTTGTGAAATGGGTTGAAGTTCTCGTTTCCTTTCTGTTTTGGGAATTAATTCACTGGGCACCAATTTATTCATCGCGTTCGCGACACCCCGGTCGCGTTCGCGATGAAGGAAAAATGATGGGCATTGCGTTCTTGTGGGGCGAGTCGCAAACGCGAAGGGAAAAATTCTGGGGCTCGTATTTTGGCCTACGCGAACGCGGGCACAGCTACGCGAACGCGTAGAGAAAAGGGCTGGCTTCAATTTTTATACTACGGGATCGCGAGGTGCTGTCTGCGATCGCGATGAAGAAATCAAATTGGCCATCACGAATGTGACCACCAGGACACGAAAGCGATGAAGAAATGCTTGCTGCAGATTTTTTGCAATTTTTCTAAGTTTAAAATCATCCCGATGCCCATCCGAAACTCACCCGAGCCCTCGGGGATTCAAACCAATCATGTACACTGACTCAAAAATATCATACGAACTTGCTCGCACGATCAAATTGCCAAAATAACATTAAAATCAATGAATTGAGCCTTAAAACTCAAGAATTGTTTCAAAATTTCATAACTTCTAAAATTTCCAATTTAAGGCCGAAACACGTCAAACGACGTCCGTTTTCAACCAAACTTTACAAAAAGCGCTTAACCATTATATATGACTTGTACCGGGCGTCGGAACGAAAATACAAGCCCGATACCATTACTTTTTAATCAAATTTCTGTATATTTTCCTTAAACATTTTCAGAAAACAATTTAACAGAAAAAATTCTTTTACCGGGGTTCTAGACCTCGGATTTCAATTCCGGGCATACGTCCAAGTTCCATATTTTTCTATGGATTTTCTAAGACTGTCAAATCATGGGTCTGGGTCTGTTTACCAAAAATATTGACCAAAGTCAACCATATCAATATTAATATTAAAATTCTTCAAATTTTCCACATATTTCATATGTTTCAACATAAATATTTTCTAGCACGCAAATCAAGGCAACTAATACTGAGGTTTTCAAGACCTCAGAAGCTCGAAATGATTAAGAAAACAAGTGATGAACCTTTAGATCGTCACACTCTCAATTGTTTTTGATGAAGCCTAATGAACCTCAATCGAGAAGACTCCATCATTGTATAACCATCTATCCAGAATTGTTGAAATAATCTTCTAGCCGACACAATTGAAGGAAATTCATCCTTCCTTTCTTGAATTTTATATGATAGGTACTCACTTGTGCTAACACATTTCCTTCCACCAACTGAATCATCAATATCATTTAAAGGAATATCTTCTCGGTATCTGTCTTCACCATAAGAAAATAGTAATGGATATTGCAAACCTAAGTATGATGCATTTAATTCTTTTATCCTTTTGTAGTTGTCCAGATTGGGTTTCTACTAAGATATCTCTATCAGACCTTGTTTGTTCAAAATCTCCAACGATCAAAGCAGCTACCTCTGAAACTGTTGCTAAATTGTATCTTCTTCCATCAGACATTTCCCAATCAATCTAAGTCTAACATTTGAGGTCCCGTCTATTTTAAATTGTTCTCTTACCATTCGAAATGACTTTTCAAGAACATTATGTTCATCAAGCATTTGCCTCAAGTCATTCACAATTTCAGTGTGAAGTTGACTGTTCATTTCACCGCGGCTGTGAAGGAAAATATTGAGTTCAACTCAATATTTACGTCTTAAAATAAAAAGAATTTTAAAATATTTGAACTTAGAAATTCTAAATGTTAACCTGATAGCATGAATTCTATTTTCCACCTCATTCTCAGTATCATAGATATACAATTGTGCAAATTTGGGAGAAGATCCTTCCGGAGGCAATAAGCTTCCAATCTGATGATAATTTTGCCCTGACAATCTGAATGTTCTAGGTCCCTTTGTTTTGTTAACAGAGAAACACCTTTCCTCCCATTGATGTAAATGCAAATATAGAATTATATGTTCGAATGTTCTCGCTGAAATGTTTGCTTTTTGCACCTTCATTAAATTAGGTTTTGTTAAAGAAGATATATATATGCAATTGATAATAGGTGAATTTGACTATATTTATGCCCTAAATAATCATGCTTTATTGTTGTTTTGATATTGTTTATGATGATAAAATGCTTTTATTAGTGTTCTTAGTGTGTTATAGGTATACTTGAGCTAATGAAGACTAAAAGAGCAAGTTTTGGAGTCAAAAGATGGTGAAAAAGGCCAAAATGTGGTACAAGTCAAGAACTTATGTTGAAAGTAGCCGAGAAGGTGTGATTCCGAGCTATATGGATGTTATGGAATGAATTAAAGTGATTTGGAGCTTTGAAGTTTGAGTAAAAGCCCAAGGAATTAAGCCGGGATCGAGTTCGGGGGTCAAAATTTGATAAGTGTAGAACAAGCGAAGAATGGAAGAGGCATATTGTGCACTGTTTAGTAGATTGGACATAACTTTTCGCTCAGAACTCCATTTGGGCTCCATAATATATGGTTGGAAAGATAATTCAAAGGGCTACAACTTTCATGTTTTGCGTTTTTCCAAATTCGCAACGGAACAGGGTGAAAAACCGCGGTTTCTCCGCGACCGCGGATGAACCGCGGAAAAACTAGCTCTCTGAAGTTTTACTGTTCGCGGTCCATCCGCGGCCGCGAACGAACCGCGGAAGTCCCAGCGGCAGCAAATCCCAATTGGACTCAAACTTAGTTTTTAAGCCCTAAAACCTCTATATAAACTCCTAGTTTGCCCCATAGAGGCATGTACTTTATTTCTTCAATACTTTTGCAAGGTTTAGTAGGAGAGATTCCTCTCAAAACTCTTTCTTTATTTTTATCAAGCAATTCTTTATGATTTCAATTATTATTCTTTTTGTTTCTTCAAGCATGAGTAGCTAAATTCTTTTCTAAGGTTTTGATGGAACTTATTGATAGATGAACTTATCGTTTATGTGATTACAAATTGTGACTTAGATTTCTATTTGTTCAACTTCATTCTTATTGTAGTTAATTGGTAGACGTCCCAATTAGCGGTGCCTATTTAGTGTGCATAACTTGGAAAAGAGTGCATATTTAGGTTTATTGTTGAACAACACCACACCTAGGTTATTAGAGGAATCTATAATTTTAGGCGTAAAGACGGGAGTAGGAATAACGAAGTCTTGGGTGCAATCTAAAGTGAACTATTCAAATTAAAGCTAGCTAGGGTAGCTCGGGAGAGTGCACTAGTAAATTATTGTAATTGCTCGGGAGAGGGTTACGATACACATAGCGTTCATGATTGATAGAATATATTAACAATTTGTATGAGCATAACGATAAGGGATTCCATCCATAGGGGAAATCAACACCTTAGTCTTTCTCTATATTGTTTTATTCAACATTCAATTCTTTCTTTTAAAGCATTCTTTAAATTCTTGCAAACTAGCTATTCGAAAATCATACACAAAGATATTCTAAATTTTGGGAACTTGATTCGTAAGTACTCTTGGGTTGTGAAAGTTGCAATTGGTAGGTTAATTCTCTGTGGGATCGATCTTGGACTTATTAAACCAAGTTATATTGACTACGACCGTTGCTTGGACGTGAATCAATTTTGGCGCCGTTGCCGTGGAGTTAACGGAATTATCAATTGCCATTGCCAGAACTTCAAGACTCTTGTGTATTCAGGTTCTTTCTACACTCTACATTGAATATTTTGACGTTTGTTGATTTGGGTATTCGGGTGCATGCCTAGAAAATCTGCAAGGACTGGAGAACTAATTGAAGGACTCTCAGACCCCGAGCAAACCTTCCGGGCACGTAACAAAGCCATCAAACAAATTCAACAATCTCAACAACCAATCAAACTAGACTTCGACATGGGTGACATGAACGCTCAAAACAAGCAAGCCGGGCTAAACATGCAAGAGGCACAGGAGGCACAAGAAGGTGCATTGTTCGACTGGGCACAACCCACAGCGGATAATTTGGCAACTGCCATCGTTGTGCCAACAATTCAAGCTGAGTCTTTCCAGATTACCAACAACATGCTTCACTTGTTGCAAAACAAGGGATTATTCTCTGGGTCTCAGGTTGAAGATCCACAGCAGCACCTCAAAAACTTTCTATCAATATGCAAAACACAAAGGCAACCGAATGTAACTCCGGAAGCTATCGGATTACTACTTTTTCCATTCTCAGTTACAGGAGCAGCACAGATATGGCTAAACTCACTCCCAATAAACTCCATTGCAACTTGGGATGAGTTAGTCAAACAATTCCACAACAAGTTTCATCCACCCAACAAAACAACTCAACAAATTGATGAGATTGTGAGCTTCAAACAAAAACCATTGGAAACACTACATGAAACTTGGGGGAGATTCAAAGGCATGCTTGTTATGTGTCCTCACCATGGGATTCCCGAACAGATGTTGGGTCAAAGGTTCTACATGGGACTTTCAGACAGTATGAAGAATATTGTAGATGCTTCAGCAGGTGGGGCTTTTCCTGAGCAAGACTTGGAGAGAGGGCCAAAATTTGCTAGACAAGATGGCTCAAAATTCCGGGTGGACATCCAGGAATGCTCCTATCACACCAGTAGTACACTCTGTACCTCTGGATCCATCCAACACTCTGGAGGAGAACGTGGCAACTTTATTGACACAGATGAGCATCCTGACAAAGAAGGTGGAAGAATAAGGTGTTAAGCAGCAAGTTCACATTGTAGACACTACCAACGGTGGTTTATGCACATCCTGCATTAGCCAACCCATAGGTAATCCATGGGCTGCAGACCAAGAACATCATCACCAGCACGAAGAAATGAACTATGTGGCTAATTATGGAGGGCGGCGACAAGGTAACCAGAGTTGGGGTCAGCAGGCTCCACAGCAGTACAGACCTCCACAGTCACAGTATAATGCAACAGGTAATTGCGTCACATGCCAAAACATGGTCCCATATCCTAGACCTCAGAATTTCGGCAATCAGCAGCAGGGATATCATCCACCTCCACCACCTCATTGGGGTAGACATGACGATGGGTTCGCAGAGTTGAAAGCTATGATGCAACAGGTAATCGGGTCGAATGCCAAAACCAGTGAGAGGATAGATGCCCATGATGCAGCCATCAAGAATATTGAAATACAGGTGGGCCAGATTGCTATGTCTCTCAACAATCGTCCTCAAGGGACATTACCTGCAGATACACAAACGAACCCAAAGGACCAAATCCCAAAGCAAATAATGGCAGTGACTCTAAGAAGCGGTAGAGATCTTGATGCTGAGAATGAAAGTGAGAAAATTGACAGGCAGGCTGAGACACCTACTCCATTGCCCATTGAACTGGATGAATCCACAGGGTTGACAAAAATTACAGTCCAGCCAGTTGCTGAAAATAAAGAGATGCAGCAGGGAACGGAAAAAGTAGCTGAACAGGTAGAGCATCAAGTTGAAGAAAAAGTGATAGAGAAAGAAAAGTCCCAAGTCACTGGGAAGAAGAGGCCTCCACCACCATTCCCCCAAAGGTTGGCCAAACACCAAAAAGAGGAGCAATACAAAAAGTTCTTCGAGATGCTCAAGCAAATCCAGGTAAACATTCCATTAATTGAAGCTTTAAAAGAAATGCCTGGTTATGCTAAGATGATGAAGGAATTGATGTCGCGGAAATTTGATTTCCAAGACTTGGCCACAGTTACACTCACCCAGACTTGTAGTGCAGTAGTCTCCAGACCCATTGCTGAGAAGCTATCTGATCCAAGTAGCTTCACCATCCCATGCACTATAGGGAATTATGCCTTTACAAAGGCATTGTGTGATTTGGGGGCAAGCATTAACCTCATGCCCTTAGTTATTTATAAGAGGCTAGGCATTGGGAGAGCCAGGCCTACATCTATGTTATTACAGCTTGCTGACAGGACGGTTAAGCGTCCATTTGGTATTTTAGATGATGTTCTTATCCAGGTAGGGAAGTTTGTGTTTCCCGCCGATTTTGTTATTCTTGATTGCAAGGTGGACGAGGAAATTCCTATAATCTTAGGAAGACCATTCCTAGCCACCGGGAGAGCTCTAATTGATTGTGAGACCGGGGAACTCAAGATGAGGTTGAATGATGAGGAAATCATATTCAATGTGCAAAAATCCATGAGGCGCCCTAGTGAGTTCGCGAATTGCTCTCTCATTGATGCGGTTGATGTGATAGTGGAGACAGATGATGCAGAGTTGACCATTGAAGATCCACTTCAAGCATGCCTGATGAACTTGAAAGAGGTAAATGGTGAAAGTTTAGCAGAATGGGTACTATCGCTAGAAGGCAAGGGGTTTTGGGAGAGAGAGCTTGAATTCAAGCCTCTACACTTAGAGAAAAGAGAGACCCCTCCTGCAAAACCATCCATAGAAGAGCCACCAAAGCTGGAGCTTAAACCACTACCATCTCATCTCACGTATGAATTTCTAGGCCCTAACTCCACTTTACCCGTTATTACTTCATCTGATTTGCTAGATGTGCAGGCTCAAAAGTTATTACAGGTACTCAAGAAATGTAAAGCTGCCAATGGTTGGACCATGGCAAACAGAAAAGGGATCAGCCTTGCATACTGCATGCACAAGATTCTCCAGGAAGAGGGGCACAAACCTTCCAGGAAACGCAAAAGAAGGCTAAAACTGAATACCAAGGATAGGACGAAAAAGAAAGTGATAAATTGGCTAGACACGGGGTAGATCCCAGGTAAGTTTTCTCACCCTTCTATGCTATACATGTATTATTATGCCATGAGGACATGGCATGATTTTAAGTGTGGGGTGGGAGACTTATCTTGTATTATATGTTGTATATATTAGTTTTAGTTGTTAATATAAATAGTTGGCTTGGCCCGATGATAGACACTTGGCGATGGGTTTCTTAAGGGTCTAAGTCGGATTAAAAACAAAAAAAAAATTAGAAAATTTGAAAAAATACAAAAATATGAGTAGAGGACTCTTCCTTATGACGGACTATTTAGGACAAGTACTCTTGAGGGAAGTAGTCCACGTATGAATTTTTCTTTCTTTTATTTTCTTTTTCTAGGTAGTGTATCATCTCCCCCTTGGTTTTTCTTTTGACCACGGTTCTTTTCCAAGGGTTTTTATTTGAACCGGGTTAGGTAGATTTTTTTTTTCTTTCTTTCTTTCTTTTCTTAGGATTAGAGGTAAAAGGGCAACATGTAACCCCGAATATGCACATTAGCAAAAGCGTAAATTAAACTTGAGAATGTATCTTCTAAGCTTGACTGTAGAATCTCAATATGCCTTAAATTGCACAATAATGCTTGCTTGAACATTGATAGGATTTTGTAGATAAACCGGATTCCAAATGAGTTGCATGCCATGTGTGTGTGAGGTTTTTACTTACATTGTATGTTGTACATGATGCCTAGAACTTGCCCTGTGTGTTTGCAAAGCGAAATAGAAGTTGTTTGGTTGTAGAAAGGATAGAGGCATTTCTTTGTGTAACCCCATATATCAATAGACATGAATTCACCCGTACATTATATCTTAGTTAACCCCTTTGAGCTTAAAGCCTATTTCTTTGATAACCCTTGAATGTTCTTCAAATTATTATATTTGTTCTACTTTACCTCCTAGAAGCACTTGTATTGTAATGAATATGCAAAAGTTTAAGTGTGGGGTGAAGGGAAATTGAAAAGGGAAAATCAAGAATGAATGGTAGAAAATAGTGAACTGGCCAAAATAATGTAAATGTATTGCAAATCAATGAAAAAAAAAAGATATTTTGAGAAAAAGAGCTATATCAATGTATACATGAAAATTAGAAAGGCCAATTACACCAACAAAAGAAAAGTGGGGATTAAAAGCAATTAAAGGTGAAGGAATGTTTAGGGGAGACATAAGGAAGAAAACGAAAAGGGAAGTTGTAAAAAAGGGAAAAGAAAAGTGCTTAGGGAGGTTAGTCACTATAACCAAAAGTATCCTACCCGTCCCATAGCCAACATTACAACCATTAAAGACCTCTTGATCTATGATTGAATAACTCGATTAGTGGAGTATTACACTAGGGGCAAGCCTATGGTGTGTCTGTATGCATATGAATGTTCTTTGTTGAGAGTGAGTGAACTTTCCGATATTTTTAAGTTCCATGTTCTTCATTGTTTATGTGTGGGAACTTCTCTCAATAAATTTGGTGAGAGCATGTAACTCAAGAGGAAGAAGGTAAATTTGCAAGTTTTTGGTAATAATTAGAGTAAGCAATAATGTGTTGGCATGAGAGTTTACGGTTAGGTAAGGATTGTGAATATCTTAGGTTAATCAAGAAAAATAGATTTTTGTGACATTATTGGGGGAGACATAAATAAAATTGGCCTAAAGTGTGATTAAGGTTGCTCGAGGACGAGCAAAGGTTTAAGTGTGGGGTATTGATAATAGGTGAATTTGACTATATTTATGCCCTAAATAATCATGCTTTATTGTTGTTTTGATATTGTTTATGATGATAAAATGCTTTTATTAGTGTTCTTAGTGTGTTATAGGTATACTTGAGCTAATGAAGACTAAAAGAGCAAGTTTTGGAGTCAAAAGATGGTGAAAAAGGCCAAAATGTGGTACAAGTCAAGAACTTATGTTGAAAGTAGCCGAGAAGGTGTGATTCCGAGCTATATGGATGTTATGGAATGAATTAAAGTGATTTGGAGCTTTGAAGTTTGAGTAAAAGCCCAAGGAATTAAGCCGGGATCGAGTTCGGGGGTCAAAATTTGATAAGTGTAGAACAAGCGAAGAATGGAAGAGGCATATTGTGCACTGTTTAGTAGATTGGACATAACTTTTCGCTCAGAACTCCATTTGGGCTCCATAATATATGGTTGGAAAGATAATTCAAAGGGCTACAACTTTCATGTTTTGCGTTTTTCCAAATTCGCAACGGAACAGGGTGAAAAACCGCGGTTTCTCCGCGACCGCGGATGAACCGCGGAAAAACTGGCTCTCTGAAGTTTTACTGTTCGCGGTCCATCCGCGGCCGCGAACGAACCGCGGAAGTCCCAGCGGCAGCAAATCCCAATTGGACTCAAACTTAGTTTTTAAGCCCTAAAACCTCTATATAAACTCCTAGTTTGCCCCATAGAGGCATGTACTTTATTTCTTCAATACTTTTGCAAGGTTTAGTAGGAGAGATTCCTCTCAAAACTCTTTCTTTATTTTTATCAAGCAATTCTTTATGATTTCAATTATTATTCTTTTTGTTTCTTCAAGCATGAGTAGCTAAATTCTTTTCTAAGGTTTTGATGGAACTTATTGATAGATGAACTTATCGTTTATGTGATTACAAATTGTGACTTAGATTTCTATTTGTTCAACTTCATTCTTATTGTAGTTAATTGGTAGACGTCCCAATTAGCGGTGCCTATTTAGTGTGCATAACTTGGAAAAGAGTGCATATTTAGGTTTATTGTTGAACAACACCACACCTAGGTTATTAGAGGAATCTATAATTTTAGGCGTAAAGACGGGAGTAGGAATAACGAAGTCTTGGGTGCAATCTAAAGTGAACTATTCAAATTAAAGCTAGCTAGGGTAGCTCGGGAGAGTGCACTAGTAAATTATTGTAATTGCTCGGGAGAGGGTTACGATACACATAGCGTTCATGATTGATAGAATATATTAACAATTTGTATGAGCATAACGATAAGGGATTCCATCCATAGGGGAAATCAACACCTTAGTCTTTCTCTATATTGTTTTATTCAACATTCAATTCTTTCTTTTAAAGCATTCTTTAAATTCTTGCAAACTAGCTATTCGAAAATCATACACAAAGATATTCTAAATTTTGGGAACTTGATTCGTAAGTACTCTTGGGTTGTGAAAGTTGCAATTGGTAGGTTAATTCTCTGTGGGATCGATCTTGGACTTATTAAACCAAGTTATATTGACTACGACCGTTGCTTGGACGTGAATCAGCAATAATTATAGTATCGTTGTTTTAATGAAATGAAATCATGTATTAACCTTATCCAAACAATAAATCGTTCAAAATCGAAGGAGGCCCCTTTGGATTTGGTAGCTTGATTTTACCACGACCACAACACAAAGTAAAAATTGGTTTTTTTTTTATACTTCTTCTCAACTCTTTCCTCAAACCAAAAATATGCCCCACAATATTCACATTCATAATTTGCATCTCCTATATCCCAATATTCTGGTTTTGTGAGAGTAAAAAAACATAAAAGTTAAATACTTATTATATAGAAAGTAAAAGGATGTTGTATATGTATATTTAAATTTTGTCATACTTACCTTCATTATGCATCCAGCTGTATACTTCATCATCTAAAAATAATAATTATTATTTATTAGAATTTTAAATTAAATATATGTGAAATTGTTAATACATTTACACATTATGTAACCTTGATCAGTTTATATGTAAATACCTTCAAAAACATCGTCATCTTCATTTACATCATTAATTTCAACATTGGAATGCATTTGATCTTGAAGAATAAATTATAAATTAGTAAAGTTGTATGTATGACTATAACTTGTGGTAGATTCAATAACATACCTGGTATATCATCATCAATATTGTCATCTACAAATTGGAAAAGAAATATTAATTATTACTCACTTGTAAATTTAATATTGAAGAAAAAGTATATTGCAAATCTGAATGTGAAATTATAGGAGTGCATATTTGTTGATGGAAATTGCAAAACCACAACCCAACCAAAAAAGAATTATATAAGTATATTTGTAAAATATCAAATATGTTGTAGTTGAGAAAATAAAGAGAAGCAACTAAATGGAAGAAAATTAAAATTTAGTTTCATAAATATTTATATTCCTCAACTTTCGCATATAAGTTATATGCTTATAATTAAAAACTTCATTATTTATGTGAACACGTACATAAGGGAAAGAAAATGTGACGACCCGACCCTTCGTCACGGGAATTACCATCCCGTTATGTTGAAATTACATGTTTATTGCTTTTATATCAGTGTTAGAGTCTATCGGGTGAGTTAGGAGTGAATTAGATTGAAAATGAGGCATATAGCCTTTTTGAAGGAAACTTGAATATGGAAAGTCAACCTGGAGTTGATTATTTAGTTCGAGGGCTCGGAATTGGATTTTTATGATTTGGTTAGTTTCGAGAGGTGATTTGTCACTTAGGGGAGCGATCGGAATTGATTTCGGAGGTCCGGTGTAGAAATAGGCTTGAATTGGCTAAGGTTGAATTTTGGCGAAATCTGAATGGTAGGTGAGATTTTGATCCGGGGGTCGGAATGAAATTCCGACAATTTCTGTAGCTTTGTCATGTGATTTTGGATGTGTCTGTGAAGTTTCAGGTCATTCGGACGTCGTTTGGTCCGGTTTTTGATCGAATGTGTAATTCGAAAAGTTTTAAGGAATTTAAGCTTGAATTCGATGTGAATTGTGGGTTTTGATGTTGTTAGACGTGTTTTGAGGATTGGAAAGAGTTCGAATAAGGTATTAGGATGTGTTGGTGTGATTGGATGAGGTCCCAGGGGCCTCTGGGTGTTTTTCCGATGGTTAAACGGGAGAAAAACATGGAAAATTGCAGGTTTTTGAGTTCTGTTATGTTGTTTTCGCTCCTGCGGAAATGGGAGCGCAGGTGCGAGCCCGCATGAGCTGACAAGAAAGCGCAGAAGTGCTGGTGTTCGCTGAAGCGGAGATTGGTCCGCAGGGGCGGCATCGCTGGTGCGGAAGGCAGGGCGCTGAAGCGGTCCAGGGTCATGTGGAGGAGATCAACAGAAGCGAAAGGTCGGCCGCTTAAGCGAGTCCGCAGAAGCGGACTCTTATGCGCAGGAGCGGACGTGGTTCCATAGGAGCGGACGCGCGGGAGCGATCCATGGCTCGCATAAGTGGAATTGGCCAGTTAGGCTTGGGATTCGCAGAAGCGACCAATTGGTCATGAAAGCGGTATCGCAGAGGGGGAAAATTGTCCGCAGAAGCGAAAATCACAGAGGATTTAATTATATCAGAAGTTAGAAATTTCCGAAACATTTGGGTCTCGGCTTAAGAGGCGATTTGGGCGATTTTGAAGAGAAATTCAAGGGAATTCATCAGGTAATCAACTATGGACTCAAATTATGATTAGTATTTATAATATTATGCAATTATCTCATGAAAATGGAGGAATTTGGGGTATTTTATGGAGGTTTTAGCCCTAGCCTTAAAATTGTAGAAAATCACTGATTTGCGTGGGTAAATGGAGTCCGACTTTGGTAAATTTTATATGCCTAGACTCGTATTGAGATGAGGGTTCCGAATATGTGACTTTTGTAATTTTTTGAGAAGCGTATCGAAAGTCGGGTTTTGACAACTTTGTCAATTTTGGTGTAAATTGAGTTGTTTTGACTGGGTATCATTCCATTGGCTTAATTTGATGTGTTTCTACCATATTTAATCAGATTCTACGCGTGCGGATCTTGATTCTCGTGGAAAGGAGTAGTCGTCGAGCCATATTGAGGTGAGTAATAGATGTGGGTGATGACCAGCGGGTTCGAAACCTCGGTATACCACTTTGTGATGCTGTATAGCGGCGAGACACGTACTCTCTTGTGAGTGCGGGGTCGATTGTGATTTGGGGTCTATGGCTTAGTCCGACCTGTTGGTACTGTATTGTGATATTGGCTATTCTTGAGCCGTTGAACCTCCTTCTCGGACGGTTGCATATTGTATAGTGACATTGGCTACTCTTGAGCCGTTGAACCTCCTTCTTGGATGGTTGAGTATACTTATGGGCTGTAAGCCAGTTATTGGGATCCTGCGAGGATCGTTATCATTGTCTTGCGATATTGACATGCTAGTTTTACTACCAGTCCGTAGCTATTACTGTTATCATGATATTTCCAATCTCTGGAACTTGACATTTACTGTTTTCAACTGAAAAATGATAAAGGAGTTTTCAAAACTACTTTTGAGCCTGCGAGGATGCATTTGCATATTAGCTGACTGGTAGTGGATCGGGCTGCGCGCCGCAACGTATATTCATGACATTATGCTTGGGCTGTAGGAGCCCTTCCGGAGTCTGAACCCCCACAGTGAGCACGGGTACCCAAATTAGATCGGGCTACGCGCCATAGCAGTCATTTCATGCATTGCATTGTAGTTAGCTACATCTGCTAGTTGTTATACTATGTTGTTGATATTTCTTGGTTCTCTACTATTGATATTGAACTGTTACAGGGCATTGGTTACAGCTTTACATAGTGTTTTACTGTGGATTTCTTATCTATGCTGTCTTACCCCTATTTATTACCACTGAGTCTGGCAGTACTCATTTTACTCCCTGCACCTTGTGTGCAGATCTAGGTACATCTCAGCAGTCCAGATCCGGTAGCTGTTCGAGGCGACTTCTATGGATAATCGAGGTAGCTGCAGAGTCCGCAGGACCCGATATTCCTTCCTACTATCCTTTGATTTCGTATTTTCTATTTCTTTTCGCACTTGGTATCATGTAAAAATAGTATTACACTTATGCTATCTATAGAGGCTCATGACTCTTGACCCCTCGGTCTTTGGGGAGCTGTACTGTTTTGGGACTCGGTTCCCTGATTTGGTATTTCTATCATTATCGACTTATTTTGTTATGCTTAAATTGGATAAAGTAAGCTCCTAGCTCCGCGAATGTTGTCGATTGGTCGGGCTGGCCTAGCAGTGTGCTGGGCGCCATCACGACCAGATTTGGGGTCGTGACAAGTTGGTATCAGAGCCTAGGTTTACTAGGCCTCATGAGTCTTGAGCCGGTTAGTAGAATCTCGTGGATCAGTACGGGGATGCCTGTACTTATCCTCGGGAGGCTACGAACCTTTAGGAGACACTTCACTTTTCTTGAAATCTGTCGTGCGATCTTGCTGTTCTGAGAACTGAACTTCTATATTTTATTCTCTCACAGATGGCAAGAACGCGAGCATCAGGACGAGGTGGACGACCTTCATTGCCACCTGTTAGAGGCCGTGGGCGCGGTCGTGCTAGAGGTAGAGGTAGGGGCTGAGGCAGTGCCAGCTGACCCGCCCGTTGTACCAGTCCAGGAGCAGCCCCCAGTGGTTGATGCTCCAGCAGCCCCAGTTCAGGGCCAGACTGTATCTATTGCTATTCCTGGTCTTCAGGAGACTCTTGCTCAGATATTATCAGTGTGTTCCGGTTTGGCTCAGGTAGTTTCAGCTACCGCTACTGTAGCGACATCTCAGTCAGGGGGTGGTCGGCAGACCCCTGCAGCTCGCACACCTGACCCGGTTGTCCAGGGACTTCAGACGCCAGAGGCGGTCCCCGCTCAGGTGGTTGCACCGGTTATTCCTCCAGCTGCACCAGCTCCAGAGCATATGGTTTAGGCTATGCCCGACGACGAGCAGCGTTGTCTTGAGAGGTTTGGCAGACTTCAGCCACCCCATTTTAGTGGCACCGAGGGCGAGGATGCCCAGGGTTTCTTGGATAAGTGTCAGAAGATGCTGCGTACAGCTGGTATTCTTGAGTCCAGCGGAGTTTCATTTACTACATTTCAGTTCACCGGTCCCGCATTTGATTGGTGGGAGGAGTTTGAGAGGCGTAGGCCTGTAGGAGCAGCACCTATCACCTGGCAGCGGTTTTCTACTCTCTTCCTAGAGAAGTACATACCTCAGTCCCGTCGTGAGGAGCTTCGACGCTAGTTTGAGTGGTTGGTTCAGGGCGACATGTCAGTGACCTAGTATGAGCTCAGATTTACACAGTTGGCTAGGCATGCCACATGGATGATCCCTACTGATAGGGAAAGGATTAGGAGGTTCATTGATGGCCTCAACTACTCCATCCGCATTCTTATGACCGGAGAGAGAGTTCTATCGTCATCATTTGAGCAGGTTGTGGACATGGCGGGAGGCCAAGAGGCCTCGTGGTTCTGGTAGATTCAGTGGTGCTCCATCTAGAGGGCATTTTCAGCAGGGCAGAGGTCGCTCATCTAGACCTTCCCATTCAGGCCGCCCTGAGCAGAGCGGAGGTTCTTCTGGTCGTGGTCGACAGGGATTCCAGCAGGGCCAGTCTTCACTTAGTGCCCTTCCAGCCTAGAGTGCAGCACCTACTTCTTCAACCCAGGGTTCTTCTGCGGCGAGGGGTTCCCTTCAGTCCCCTTCTACAGCACCAGGTGCTTGTTATGAGTGTGGTGAGTTTGGCCACATGAGGAGGCAATGCCCTCGACACCGTAGGGATAGGGCTCAGCAGATGGATCAGCCCTCCTCTTCAGCACCATCTCAGGCTAGTAGAAGTGGAGGTCAGTCTTCTCGTGGTCACCCCAGAGGCGAGGAGAGATCCAGTGGAGGTCACGCATGATTCTATGCACTCCCTGACAGGCATGATGCAGTTGCCTCCGATGCAGTGATTACAGGTATTATTTCTGTCTGTCACAGAGATGCCTCTGTTCTATTTGATCCAGAGTCCACATATTCATATGTGTCCTCTTATTTTGCACATCATTTGGGTGCGACTCGTGGTAGTCTTGATTTACATGTTCATGTATCCACCCCCGTGGGTGATACGATTATTATGGATCATGTCTATATATCCTATGTCATTTCTATTGGGGGTCTTGAGACCCAGGCAGATCTATTACTGTTGGGGATGGTGGACTTTGATGTGATATTGGGTATGGACTGGCTGTCTCCGTACCATGCTATATTGGACTGTCATGCTAAGACAGTTACGTTGGCCATTCCTGATATTTCTCAGATTGAGTGGCGGGGTTCGACTGATTTTGTCCCTAGCCGTGTCATTTCGTTCTTAAAGGCTCAGAAAATGGTTGAAAAGGGGTATTTGTCGTACTTAGCATTCGTGAGAGTTGTGGGAGCTGAGTCTCTTAGCATTGATTCTGTACCGGTTGTGAGGGATTTTCCAGATGTATTCCCCTTAGACCTGCCGGGCATGCCGCCGGACAGGGATATTGATTTTGGCATTGACTTGGTGCCGGGCACCCATCCCATTTACATTCCTCCTTATCGGATGGCACCAGCTGAGTTGAAAAAACTGAAAGAGCAACTTTAGGAGCTTCTGGATAACGGTTTCATCTGCCCTAGTGTGTCCCCGTGGGGTGCGCCAGTGTTATTTGTTAAAAAGAAAAATGGTTCCATGCGAATGTGTATTGATTATAGGTAATTGAACCAAGTAACAGTGAAGAACAAGTATCCTCTACCGCACATTGATGATTTGTTTGATCAGTTACAAGGTGTGAGAGTGTTTTCTAAGATTGATCTTCGTTCAGGCTATCATCAGTTGAAGATCAGGGACTCTGATATTATGAAGACTACATTCAGGACCAGATATGGTCACTACGAGTTCCTTGTGATGTCTTTTGGGCTGACCAACGCCCCAGCAACATTTATGCATCTGATGAACAATGTGTTCAGTCCATATTTGGATTCTTTTGTGATTGTATTCATTGATGACATTCTAGTTTACTCCCGTAGTTAGGAAGAGCATGCTCAACATTTGAGTATTGTGTTGCAGAGATTGAGGGAGGAGAAGCTATATGCTAAATTCTCCAAGTGCGAGTTTTGGCTCGAGTCGGTAGCATTTCTAGTACATGTGGTGTCTCGTGATGGTATTCAGGTTGATCCGAAGAAGATAGAGGCAGTGCAGAGTTGGCCTAGACCATCCTCAGCTACAAATATTAGGAGCTTTCTTGGCTTGGCGGGATATTATCGCCGGTTCGTTCAGGGATTTTCATCCATTGCTTCTTCTTTGACAATATTGACTCAGAAGAGTGCACCATTCGTATGGTCGGATGAGTGCGAGGAGAGCTTTCAGAAGCTCAAGACAACTTTGACCACAGCTCCAGTATTAGTGTTGCCATCAGCTTCAGGTTCATATACTGTATATTGTGATGCCTCGAGAGTGGGGATAGGTTGTGTGTTGATGCAGGAAGGTAAGGTAATTGCTTATGCTTCTCGGCAGTTGAAGCCACATGAGAAGAACTATCATGTTCATGATTTGGAGCTAGCCGCCATTGTTTATGCCTTGAAGATTTGGAGGCACTATTTGTACGGCGTGTCTTGTGAGGTGTATACCGACCATCGTAGTCTCCAGCACTTGTTCAAACATAAAGATCTTAATTTGAGACAGCGGAGATGGCTTGAGTTGCTTAAGGATTATGACATTACTATTTTATATCATCCGGGGAAGGCCAATGTGGTGGCCGATGCTTTGAGCCGGAAGGCGGTCGGTATGGGGAGCTTGGAATATATTCCAGCTGAGGAGAGGTCATTTGCTTATGATGTTCAGGCACTTGCCAATCGGCTGGTGAGGTTATACATTTCAGAGCCCAGCAAGGTGTTGGCTTGTGTTATATCTCGGTCTTCTTTATATGACTGTATTCGTGAGCGCCAGTATGATGATCCGCACTTGGCTGTCCTTAGGGATAGAGTTCAGCATGCTGACGCTAGAGATGTCACCATTGATAGTGACGGTATATTGAGGATGAAGTGCCGGATATGTGTGCCCAATGTTGATGGCCTTCGTGAGTTGATTCTGGAGGAGGCCCATAGCTCGCGGTATTCTATCCATCCAGGAGCCGCGAAGATGTATCAAGACTTGAAACAACACTATTGGTGGAGAAAGATGAAGATGGACATTGTCAGACATGTAGCACGGTGCCTCAACTGTTAGCAGGTTAAGTACGAGCATCAGAGGCCCGGTGGTGTATTTCAGCGCATTGATATTCCTGAGTGGAAATTGGAGAGGATCACCATGGATTTTGTTACTGGGCTCCCTCGGACTTCGAGGAAGTTTAATTCTGTGTGGGTGATTGTTGACCGGTTGACTAAGTCCGCACATTTCATTCCAGTTAGTACTACTTACTCATCGAAGCGGCTAGCAGCGATCTTTATTCAGGAGATTCTCCGGTTGCATGGGGTCCCACTGTCTATCATATCTAACGGGGGCACTCAGTTCACTTCTCAGTTTTGGAGAGCATTTCAGCGGGAGATGGGTACGCGGGTTGAGTTGAGCACCGCATTTCACCACCAGACAGATGGGCAGTCTGAGCGCACTATTCAGATCCTAGAGGATATGTTGCGAGGCATTGTATGGCAGACGGTGTATGGTTTGAGGCTGGTGAGGATAGATTGATAGGGACTGAGTTAGATCAGGATGCTTTGGATAGAGCGAAGTTTATCCAGGATAGGCTTCGCACAGCATAGTCTTGCCAGAAGAGTTATGCAGACCGTAGAGTTCGGGAGTTGTCTTTCATGGTTGGTGACAGAGTATTGTTGAAGGTTTCACCCATAAAGGGTGTCATGAGGTTCGGGAAGAAAGGGAAGTTGAGTCCCGGGTACATTGGTCCTTTTGAGATACTCAGGAGGGTTGGAGAGGTGGCATATGAGTTGGCCTTGCCACCCGGCTTATCCAGCATTCACCCAGTATTCCATGTGTCTATGCTCTGGAAGTACATCGGGGATCCGTCTCATGTATTAGACTTTAGTACCATTCAGCTTGATGGTGATTTATCCTATGACGTGGAGGCTATTGCTATTTTGGGTTGTTAGGTGACAAAATTGAGGTCCAAGGACATTGCATCAGTTAAGGTTCAGTGGAGAGGTTGACCTGTGGAGGAGGCCACTTGGGAGATCGAGCGGGAGATGCAGAGCAGATATCCTCACTTGTTTGAGACTTCAAGTATGTTTCTTGACCCGCTCGAGGATGAGCGTTTGCTTAAGAGAGGGAGAATGTGATGACCCAGCCCGTCGTCATGGGAATTACTTCCCCGTTATGTTGAAATTACATGTTTATTGCTTTTATATCAGTGTTAGAGTCTATCGGGTGAGTTAGAAGTGAATTAGATTGAAAATGAGGCATATAGCCTTTTTTAAGAAAACTTGAATATGGAAAGTCAACCTGGAGTTGACTTTTTAATTAGAGGGCTCGGAATAGGATTCTATTGATTTGGTTAGTTTCGGGAGGTGATTTGTGACTTAGGGGAGCGATCGGAATTGAATTCGGAGGTCCGGTGTAGAAATAGGTTTGAATTGGATAAGGTTGAATTTTGGTGAAATCCGAACGGTAGGTGAGATTTTGATCCGGGGGTCGGAATGGAATTCCGACAATTTCTGTAGCTTTGTCATGTGATTTTGGATGTATCTGTGAATTTTCAGGTCATTCGGACGTCGTTTGGTCGGGTTTTTGGTCGAATGTGTAATTCAAAAAGTTTTAAGGAATTTAAGCTTGAATTCGATGTGAATTGTGGGTTTTGATATTGTTAGACGTGTTTTGAGGATTGGAACAAGTTCGAATAAGGTATTAGGATGTGTTGGTGTGATTGGATTAGGTCCCGGGGGCCTCGGGGTGTTTTTCCGGTGGTTAAACGGGAGAAAAACATGGAAAATTGCAGGTTTTTGAGTTATGTTCTGTTGTTTTCGCTCTTGCGGAAATGGGAGAGCAGGAGCGAGTCCGCTGAAGCGGAAATGGAAGCGCGAAGGCGAGTTTGTTCGCAGGAGCGGACTTCTGTTCGCTGAGGCGGCATTGCAGGTGTGAGGTTGAGACCGCAGGAGCGGTCAAGAAGCAGAATTGGGAAATCCGCATAAGCGGATGCATGATCGCCTATGCGAGTCCGCGAAGCGGACTCTTATGTGCAGAAGCGAGAAATCCCGCAGTAGCGGACGTGGTTCCGCAGCGCGGGAGCGGTCCATTGCTCGCAAAAGCAGAATTGGCCAGTTAGGCCTGGGATTCACAGAAGCGACCAATTGGTCGCGGAAGCGGTATCGCAGAGGCGGAAAATTGTCCGCAGAAGCGAAAATCGCAGAGGATTTAATTATATCAGAAGTTAGAAATTTCAGAAACATTTCAAAACATTTGGGTCTTCGCTTAAGATGCGATTTGGGCGATTTTGAGTAGAAATTCAAGGGAATTCATCAGGTAATCAACTATGGACTCAAATTATGATTAGTATTGATAATATTATGCAATTATCTCATGAAAATGGAGGAATTTGGGGTATTTCATGGAGGTTTTAGCCCAAGGCCTAAAATTGTAGAAAATTACTGATTTGAGTGAGCAAATGGAGTCCGATTTTGGTAAATTTTATATGCCTAGACTCGTATTGAGATGAGGGCTCCGAATATTTGACTTTTGTTATTTTTTGAGAAGCGTACCGAAAGTCAGATTTTGGCAACTTTGTCATTTTTGGTGTAAATTGAGTTGTTTTGATTGGGTATCATTCCATTGGCTTAATTTGATGTGTTTCTACCATATTTGATCAGATTTTACGCGTGAGGAGCTTGATTCTCGTGGCAAGGGCATCGTGGACTAGTCGTCGAGCTGTATTGAGGTGAGTAATAGATGTGGGTGATGACCAGCAGGTTCGAAACCCCGGCATACCACTTTGTGACGCTGTATAGCAGTGAGACGCGTACTCTCTTGTGAGTGCGGGGTCGATTGTGATTTAGGGACTATGGCTTAGTCCGACCTGTTGGTACTGTATTGTGATATTGGCTATTCTTGAGCCGTTGAACCTCCTTCTCGGACGGTTGCATATTGTATAGTGACATTGGCTACTCATGAGCCGTTGAACATCCTTCTTGGATGGTTGAGTATACTTATGGGCTGTGAGCCAGTTATTGGGATCCTGCGAGGACCGTTATCATTGTCTTGCGATATTGACATGCTAGTTTTACTACCAGTCCGTAGCTATTACTGTTATCAAGATATTTCCAATCTCTGGAACTTGACATTTACTATTTTCAACTGAAAAATAATTAATGAGTTTTCAAAACTACTTTTGAGCCTGCGAGGCTGCATTTTCATATTAGCTGACTGGTAGTAGATTGGGCTGCGCACCGCAGCGTATATTCATGATATTGTGCTTGGGCTATAGGAGCCCCTCCGGAGTCTGAACCCCCACAGCGAGCACGGGTACCCAAATTGGATCGGGCTACGCGTCGTAGCGGTCATTTCATGCATTGCATTGCATTTAGCTACATTTGCTTGCTGTTATACTATGTTGTTGATATTTGTTGGTTCTCTACTGTTGATATTGAACTGTTACAGGGCATTGGTTAAAGCTTTACATAGTGTTTTACTGTGGATTTCTTATCTACGCTGTCTTACCCCTGTTTATTACCACTGAGTCTGGCAGTACTCATTTTACTTCCTGCACCTTGTGTGTAGATACAGATACCTCTTAGCAGTCCAGATCCGGTAGCTGTTCGAGGCAACTTCTGTGGATAATCAAGGTAGCTGCAGAGTCTGCAGGACCCGATATTCCTTCCTACTGTCCTTTGATTTCGTATTTTCTATTTCTTTCCGCACTTGGTATCATGTAAAAATAGTATTACACTTATGCTATCTGTAGACGCTCATGACTCTTGACCCCTCGGTCTTTGAGGAGTTGTACTATTTTGGGAGTCGATTCCCTGATTTGGTATTTTTATCATTATCGACTTATTTTGTTATGCTTAAATTGGATAAATTGAGCTCCTAGCCCCGCGAATGTTGTTGATTGGTCGGGCTGGCCTAGCAGTGTGCTGGGCGCCATCACGACCGGGTTTGGGGTCGTGACAGAAAAGATTAACTTTCTCAAATGTCAAAATTAATTTAAGTAAATTAAACATGAATATTTACCTTCAAATAATGGTATCTCATTTAAATTAGGTAGAAGATGTTCTTTCTGCTAATTTGAACTAGACGAACCATATAGCAAACTATGTTGTTGCATTGATCTTGGATATTGTGGCAGAGAATAAGATGATGAAACTTGTCCACAACTATTTATGGGTGTATTATTAAATTGAGGGAAATTGACACGATGTGTCATATCCGTAAATGGTTGTTTCATTTTTCCTTTTTCAGAAGCATTCCCTGTCATAGTAGTATCAATAAATTAAGTGAACAGATAAATAATAACGAAAAACTAAATTTTAGAAGTGCAAAGACATAACAAACTTATTAAACAAAATTTTCAATAATAAATTATATTCCTCAATCTATTACGCGCATGAGAAAAAAAGGTAAAAAGTTAAAAATATTATATTTTTGTTATTTGAAAGAATAGCTACTCTTTTATTGAGTTCCTAAATTTTTCATTAACCATATAATCAAATTTAGACAAATATTTACCTTCGAACAATGGTTGGTCATTTAAATCCGGTAACAGATGATTCTGTTGTAATTTTGAAAGGGAAAAATCATATCGAAAATGTTGTCGTGCTGAATGTGGATATTGTGGCTCATACTGAGATGATGAAAGCTGTTCAGAAATCTTTATGGATGCACTACATAATTGAGGGGAATTCACACAATTTGTTATGTCCGTTAATGATTGTTCGGCTGTTCCTTTTTCCATAGCACTCTGTCGCATAGTAGTTGAATGAACAAAGTCTGTAACCATAAGTCGCTTAATACTTAACTGTTATAAATTGAAAAATATTGTGAAACTATGAAAATCCATAGAATAAAAAAAAAGTATGGATATTTAAGAATAATAAGCATGCAAGAGTAGTATAAAGATTTGACATGTTAACTGAAAAAGTTTAAATTTAAAAGTTGAGAGACAGTGACAACTGAAATGTCCAATATTCATAGAAGGCAAAAGTATAAATGCGCAGAAGTCAACCTTTTAAGACTGATATATAACATTTCATAAGCTGATTAAAAAAAAGCTTATGAAATGTTACGTGGGACAAAAAAAAACAGCAAAATTCATCCGACAATTTAGGTTGATTTGATTTTGTCTGTTTAAAGCTGATTTGTATATTAATCATGTACAAATTCAGGATAAAAAAAACAACTAATGACTGGTGGGAATAAATGTACAGTCAATTAAAGAATTTTCCAAATAAGTCGAAGACATCAATAAAATGATAACTACTAAGAATCAGACTAGTGTTACACCAAATAAACATATGATGCAAACACTTGCTTCTAACTCTAACAATATGATGTTGGTGTCCATCAAACCAAGCTCTATTGGTGTGTAGCCAACAACTAAAAAATATATAGAAAGGTGTTTTAGCCATTAACTTCATTTACAAACCAGGTAAATGGGTGTTTGTTAAGTGGAGAAGAAGGGGAAGTTCAAATATACTTCATGTGTTAGAAGTAGTAATATGTCGACCTAAAAAACAGCATGTTCAAGAACTTAAAAAGGTGAAATGTGAATGCTGATGAATGATGAAAGAATGATATACATACGACTAATGAGCAACCATGGAAAAGCAACCGAACATGGGTATTTTTTTGAAAGGTAAAGGTTTATTAATCATGTATGAAGACAGGACAGTAAAGCAACAAAACACTGCTGGGAATAACCATACAGTCAATTACTGCATTTCCATAGTAAGTCCAAGAAGTCAATAAAATGGTATGTACTAACAATCACACTACTGTTAACCCAAACAAACAGATTATGCAAACACTTCATATGTGATAAATCCTATCCATGGCCATATTCTGTTCCTCTAATGAAAACATAAAGCAGAACCGTTTTCCAGATCCATTCATTTGTCGGGAGGAAGCTACATTCTGTAATGTTGCTGGGCTAAATAGTAAGGCATTTTCTATGGTCTAGCAGTAGTGCATTCCTTAGACGATTCACATGTTTATCAGTTCTTTGGAAGTTGGAGAATAGGTTTACTTTCTTATCAACCATACGGTTAAAAGAGGCAATCATCATTACATTTTTCATAGGACATGATCCCTCAAGTCGGAGTGCTACTGAATGAGAGAATTAGCCTCTTACACGTTAGAGAATGAACCAACTATAGTCATATGCATATATACAAATGAGTTTACAACTAAAGTAACACAAAAGCAAAAGTGGTAAGAACAACTTGGAATCATCAATTCTTCCTCTGAATCGATCACGGTATAAAAATTCAATAGAGTACTGTGAAGTGTGAAGGTTTTAACTTTTTACTGTGATAAACAGCACAAATTTACCATGAAAGAGAATGCTTCTAATATTCTATCAGGATGTTGACAAAAAGAATAAGGTTTAATGTAAATATTGATGAATGATAGAAGAGTCATGCTGCTTTACATTGTTGGACCAACTGGCAGTCATCAAAAATGATATTGGCTTCTAACCCTTAAAATTAAAATGCTGTTGTATTTATTTTAACGACAAATAACAGATCAACCTCTACGCGTTAAAATGATGTTCTAAAGCTAGCATATTGATGCAAAACAAGAATGAATAACCTCTAACCATCCATGAATTTATGTAATTGTAAATGAGTAAACCAGCTATAAGAGCGACTAATAAAGACGATAAAGCTGTACAACTAAACAGAAAAATTACGTACAACAACCACAGAATTAATCATTATATATATAATGTTCAATTTTTTTACATATTCGATAACATGTATGGATGGTTAAACATTTAGAAAAGGGCCGACCCAATTCAATACCCACTTCGTGGGTGTCTGGGGAAAGGAATACTCTAGGCAGCCTTCCCCCTGCTTTGCAGAGAGGCTGATTCGAACCCGCGACCTGACACACCACGGCAAGCAAGCTTACCGCTGAGCCAAGCCGGCCCTTCAAAGATATGGTTAAACATTTAGAAAATGACAAAGATATGAGATAACACATTGTACATTTATGCAATGAAATATGAAATAATGCATATTCGGACAGAAGACATATACAAAATAATAAAAAGGACAAAGCTAATTTGGATCAACAAAATATATAGGACACATATTGAAACGACCCGACTCGTCGTTATGGGAGTTATCGTCCAATTTTCTTCATTTAACACTTCAATATACTTATTTATATGTGTACGGAAAGTTAGAAGCAAACCGAAAGGAATTTAAATAGAAATGAGGTCATATGCCTCTTTATGAAAAGGATAGTTTGGGAAAAGTCAACCTAATATTGACCGATGAGTTAGACAGCCCGTAATTGAATTCTGATGATTCGACTAGTTTGGGGGGATCATTTACGACTTAGGAGAGCAATCGGAATCGAATTCGGAGGTCCGGTGTAGTTTTAGGCTTGAATTGGCTAAGGTTGAATTTTGGAGAAATCCGAACGGTATGCGAGATTTTGATCCGGAGCTTGGAATGAAATTCTGACAGTTGCAGTAGCTCCGTTAGGCGATTTTGGATATGCGTGCAAAATTTTAGGTCATTCGGAGGTGTTTAGGTCGGGTTTTGGATCGAATGTTAGTTTTGGAAGTTTTGAAGAAACTTAGGCTTGAATCCGTGTGAAAATGGTGATTTTGATGTTTATGATGGTGTTTTTATGTTACGAGCAAGTTTGAATAAGGTAATGTGATGCATTGGTGGTTTTGATTGAGGTCCCAGGGGTCTCGGGATCATTTCGGATGGCCAACGGGCAAGTTTTGATCACAAAAATTCTGCAGAAAATTGCAGACATTTGTTACTCTATGCGATCGCATAGAGAGGATTGCGATCGCATAGAAGAGTCTGAGGGGGCGAAGAATTAACTCTATGCGATCGCTTGAAGGGCATTGCGATCGCATAGGTTCCGGAATTTGTGCAGTGCTATCGCGTAGGCTCGAGTGCGACCGCGAAGGGTGTAAATGTGAAGCTATGCAATCGCATGGCTAGGCATGCGATTGCAGAGAAGAAAAAATGAGGCCTGGAAGCTTGCTCTATGCGATTGCACAGAAGGAAAAATTGTCAAAAGAAAATTTAACTCTATGCGATCTCATAGGGCCATTGCGATCGCATAGAAGGGACGTCTGTGCAGAAACAGATTAATTAAAAACCAGTCGCGACCCTAATGATTATTTCACAAATTTCACTTCGTGTAGAGAGGGTTTTGGGTGCTGTGAAAAGAGGAATCGACTGGGTAACATCGGAGGTAAGTTTCTTGACTCGAAAACACGATTATATGATAGAATTAACATCAAACTTATGAATTTGGGTAGAAATTGTGAAGAATTATGGCCTAGGTTTTGAAAACAAAAATTTGACTTTTGAAATGCCATTCAAACTCTGATTTCGATGAATTTTATATGCACGGACTTGTGGAGAGACGAGGAACACGTTGGTATGAATTTCGGAATTTTTCGAAAAGCGGGCCCGGGGTCCGAATTTTACCAACTTGGTGTATTATCGCGTATTTCGTATAAATTGAATTGGGTTATGTTTCTTTGACCCGTATTTGATATAATTGTTGTGGTTCTAGATTCTACGCACGAGGAAGCAAATTCAAAAGGAAAAGGCATCGCGGACGAGTCTTCGGCCAGCTAGAGGTGAGTAGTTTGTGTATATGGTAGCCTCAGGCCCGGGCTTAGCACATTGTGACGCTAGTATGGCGTGGCTCGCACCCCGTGGCAGGTGCGGGATTGATTGTGACTGGGGATTGAGACTTAGTCCATCCCGAATGAGAATAATATGATATATGTGATTGAAACACACTGTGTTTGATATAATTGTGGGCGGTAAGCCAAGTTTGGGGCCTTGTTCCGATCTGTAGTGTCCCTAAAGGATAGTTATATATGTGATACCTACACTTGCTTAATCACTGATCTCAGTCCTGGTTTGAAACCACCATATTAAAATGTTAAGTCACCCGTTTTGGAAAATTAAATGAAAGTTAAAGTATTTTCATAACTAACGAACCGAAACCTAGAATTAAATAATTTGAGTTGTTGTGTGACTCATATGCATGTTGTGGACTGAGGATGGATCGGGTTGCACGCCGCAGCAGTTGATATGAGGATCTTGCTGCACGCCGCAGCATTATTGCGTTTGGGCTGTAGGAGCCCCTCCGGAGTCTGTACACACCCCCAGTGAGCGTCGTCGACGTTAAATGGATTGGGCTACATGCCGTAGTGGTTATGTGCATTGCATTGCATCTTTATCTGTTGAATTATCTGTGATAATTGTAATGTACTATTGTTGCTAGTTCGTAGGAGGAATCGGATTGTAGTTTATCTTCATTATGTGGTATTATGTGGATTTCTTACTCTCAGCTACTTGTATATATTTATTACTCATTGAGTACTTAGTACTCACCCCTACTCCCTGCACCTTTGTGTGCAGATTCAGATACACGGGAGGGATATACGAGCACTCTAGCTTTTATCAGTGTTTATCCGAGTTGCTGAGGTAGCTGGCAGCGGTCGCAGGACCTGGCTTCTCTTCTTATTCAAGATTTCCTTTATATATACATTATTCAGACTTGAGTGATTTGTTCAGATATTGTTATCTGATTATGTTTAGAGGCCTAGACTCGTGACCCTAGATCTTTGGGTGATTATTCAGTTTAGCTTTATTGTTGAAAATAATATTTAGGTAACTGATTTGAGCCTCATGCTCGGGATGAGAGTGAAAATGGTCGGGCACCATCACGACCGGGATTGGGGTCATGACAAGTTTGTATCAAAGCCTAGGTTACTAGGCCCCATGAGTCTTGAGCCGGTTGGTAGAGTCTCGTGGATCGGTACGGGGACGCTTGTACTTATCCTCGGGAGGCTGCAAACCTTTTAGGAAACACTTCACATTTCTTGAAATTCTTATCGTGCGTACTTGATTCAGCTTGAGATATAATTTTTGAAATTCCTTCTACACGTCTATGTAAGCATCGAGCGCTCAGTAATATGATTGCCTTGATGGCTTGTGATTCCCCGATCAAGGGACGAGATATAATCTCCATAAGTTCATGTTGGTCCAGTCGGGAGGACTTGAGGCCAGATCTTTGTCTATGACTTGAGCACCCCCGTGCTGATTTTACAAAATGGTATTATGAAATTTCGTATGATTGGTGTTGTCCCTAACTGTGGAAATGGCAACTTAATAATGTACGAGCTATCAGGATGTTAGATCCTTATTATAATCTGTTGTGTACCCCCGAGCTCTGAGCGTCGTAAATATTTATCATATCTCTTAGTTGGAAGGTAAAGTGCATTACGTATAGTAAAATGAGTTTAGACTCAAGAAAGACTAAAGTGATTATGTTATGTGTATCCTGGTGGAGGGTGTTGTACCGAAATGCTAAATTGAGGTGAAGTAGGTGGGTTGATTCTTAGGTGTAATTGAAAGGTATTTGATATGTGTTATGATTCGAGCAGGTGCAACGCATGTTCATGTGTCAATTGTGATAATATGATTCGTATAGTATTGAAATTAATGTTGTTGATATACATTGTGGTGTCTTGTCGAGTTGTGGACGTATTCTTTGAATGATTTGGTGCTTCTCTGGCAGGTGGATAGGCCAAATTACAAAGGAAACTCTGTCGAAATTTTTGGAAAATTTGGGACTTAGAAAAGATTTCTATCACCTAAAGAGAATAGGCTTAACTGTGGTGTGTGTATAAATGCAAGAATTGCAGAAGAGCTAAGGTCTCTGATGATTCGAGTCTCTGTCAAGGCTTGTAAATGACTTGAGTTTAATCTCACCATAATATTGTGGCATCATTTGAGTAAGACTGCTATGAGTGGCTAAAAGTGCTTTGATGTATGGCTCTGAGCCAAGTTGGGGACGTTGTTATTGATTAACTGATTGCACTGTTGTGTGCTATGTTGGTTCTGTCTCTAAGTATGTTGGGAAATTCTGATAAAGGTTATGGTGCTTCGTAGATATGAAGAAATAACAGGATGGTTTGAACTGCAGCTGGTAAAGAATGTTCGGTGTATAGGAAAGAAAGATAGCTAAATGAATTTGTATGTAATCATGTTCTATGGTGCCAGATTTCTAACAAGGCACGAGTGGTTCTGTCCAATAAGACAGTTGAATGATAATTGAATAAGGGTGAATGACGCCCGAGAATAGTCCTACGGTGTTCAAGATTTTACTTGTAACGGTAAGGTGTCTTAAGATTGTGTATGTGGCTAAAGATGGTGGGTTCGTTAGAAGGGATCAAGACTTGTGTAATGATATGTGAATGATGAGATTCTATGTATCTATATTGGAGAGTAATGATAACGAATTCAAAAATCGCAAGAAGTTCTTCAAAACAAGTATTGTAGAATGTGGTACTTCTGGGAAACATTGAGAAAGTTTCAGTGGCCTATGGGCTTTAGACCGTGTGGTCTTGTGTACGAGTCTCGTGTGGTAACATGAATTGAGTTATTGTAGTGCTACAGTAAAGGCTAATATTAAATTAAAGATGAATCGAAAAGGAAATGTCACGACCCCAATCTCAGTCGTGATGGCGCCCAACACATCTGCTAGGCAAGCCCGACCATTTACACTCTCATACCGAGCATGAAGCTCAAATCAATTACCTAAATATTATTATCAACAATAAAGCTAAACTGAATAGTCACCCAAAGATCTAGGGTCACGAGTCTAGATCCTCTAAACATGATCGGATAACAATATCTAAACCAAATACTCAAGTCTGAATAATGTGTATACAAAGGAAAGCTGGAATAAGAAGAGATGCCAGGTCCTGCGAACGCAAGCAGCTACCTCAGCAACTCGGATAAATACTGATAAAAGCTGGAGTGCTCGTCTATCCCTCCTGTGTACCTGAATCTGCACACAAAGGTGCAGGGAGTAGGGGTGAGTACTAAGTACTCAGTGAGTAATAAATATATAAAAGTAGCTGAAAGTGAGAAATCCACAGAATACCACATAATGAAGCTAAACTACAGTCCAATTCCTCCTACGAACTAGTAACAACAATAGTATATTACCACTGTCACAGATAATTCACAGACAAGGAATGCAATGCAATGCACATAACCGCTACGGCATGTAGCCCGATCCATTTAACGTCGACGGCCTCACTTGGGGTGTGTACATACTCCGGAGGGGCTCCTACAGCCCAAGCACAATACCGTTGTGGCGTGCAGCCCGATCATCATATCAACCGCTGTGGCGTGCAGCCCGATCCATCCTCAGTCCACAACATACATACAAGTCACACAACAGCTCAAATTATTTGTTTCCAGGTTCCAGTTTAATTATTATGAAAATACTTAAATTCTTATTTAATTTTCCCAAAACAGGTGACTTAGCATTTCAATACAATGATTTCATACCAGGACTGAGATCACTGATTAATCAAGTATAGTTGTCACGTATATAACTATCTCCTAGGGATACTACAGGTCGGCACAAGGCCCCAAACATGGCTTGCAGCCCACAATTATATCAAACACGGTGTTTCTCAACCCTAAATATCATATTATACTCATTCGGGATGGACTAAGTCTCAATCCCCAGTCACAATCAATCTCGTACCTACCACGGGGTGCGAGCCACGCCCTACTAGCGTCATAATGTGCTAAGCCGGGGTTTCGAACCCTCGGGCTACCATATACACAAACTACTCACCTCTAGCCGGCCGTAGACTCGTCCGCGATGCCTTTTTCCTTTTGACTCGCCGCCTCGTGCATAGAATCTAGTCAAACCACATCAATTATGTCAATTACGGGTCAAAGAATCATAACCCAATTCAATTTATACGAAATATGCGATAATACACCAAGTTGGTAAAACCTGACTTTCGGTACGCTTCTCGAAAAATTACGAAAGTCACATATTCGGAATCCTCGTCTCAACACAAGCCTAAGCATATAAAATTTACCAAAATTGGACTCTGTTTGCCCATTCAAATCAATAATTTTCCGTAGTTTAGGCCTAGGGCTAAAATCCCCCTTTAATTTTCCATTAACAGTGAAATACTCAAGGATTTCACGATAAAATAATGTAATTAGGCCATAAAACTTACCTCCGATGAATACCCGATGAATTCCCACCAATTTCCCGTGAGTTTCTCTCTCTAGGGCTCAAAATTTGTGTTTTTGTGAATGAACTCGCGACTACACTGCTTCTGGAATTTAATTCACTGCCTGACCATTTTACTCTACGCGTTCGCGATAGAGCTCACGCGTCCGTGATGCCTAGCTCAAACTTACTCTTCGCGAACGCGACGCCTCCCACGCGTTCGCGAAGAACAAATTCCCAGCTGTCTAACATTCCTTCTAAGCGAATGCGTCGCCCCTCACGCAAACGCGATGCTCCTCCTCTCTCTCTCCTACGCGAACGTGACATCCTGATCGCGAATGCGATGCCTTCCATTTTCCTCCTACGTGAACGCGACCTCCAGGGATGCGAACGTGAAGCTCATTCCAACTTTGCCTACGCGAACGCGGCCTTAGCCTCGCGAACGCAAAGGCTTATAGTCCTGCTCAGTTTTCTACAATTTTCTGCAATTTCCTCTAAGTTCCAAATGCCCAGATAATGGCCCGAATTCATCCCGAGGCCCCCGGGACCCCAACAAAAACCACCAACACACTCCAAAATACGATACGGACTTGTTCCGATCATAAAAACACCATCATAAACATCAAAATCACCATTTTCACACGGATTCAAGTCTACGTTTCTTCACAAGTTCTGAAACTAATATTCAATCCAAAACCCGACCTATACACCTCCGAATGACCTAAAATTTTACAGACATATCCAAAATCACATAACGAAGCTACAGAAATTATCGGAATTCCATTCTGACCAATGGATCAAAATCTCACCTACCATTCGGATTTCGCCAAAATTCAACCTTAGCCAATTCAAGCCTAAAACTACACCGGACCTCCGAATTAGATTCCGATAGCTCTCCTAAGTCTTAAATGATCCAAGGAAACTAGTCAAATCATCAGAATTCAATTTCGGGCTATCTAACTCATCGGTCAATTTTAGGTTGACTTTTCCCAAACTATCATTTTCATAAAGAGGCATATGACCTCATTTCTATTTAAATTCCTTCTGATTTGCTTCTATCTTTCCGTACACATATAAATAAGTATATTGAAGTGTTAAATAAATAAAATGGGATGATAACTCCTGTAACGACGAGTCGGGTCATTAAAGGAAATTGGGTAAATGGAACAACTTGTTGATAAATTGAAACGGTGTGATAAGCATACGATTAATTCTTGGTATGTGTTCAAAGAAATGAGACTCGCAGATATTGTGCAACAAAGCTCTTGAGTGCTGGCAGTTGCGTAGCTCGATGTGGGTAAAAGGACTCAGTCATGCCGGTTAAACTTATGCAATGAATTGGGAGAAAGAGTTTGTGACGTGTTCTACCATAGTTTGAAAGTGAGTATATTCCTGTTGGTGTGCGAAGCTGGGAATGTGTAATGAGTTTTCTTCTATATGGGATCCTGAATGTCTTTGACTAGTTGAGTGCGTCGATGTTTACGGCGTAGGAAAGGGATAGAAGTTTCCATGTTATCTTAATGTGGTATGGTATATACGATGTGTCATGGGAAGTTGATAATGGCATGTTCAAGGTTTTGAGATTAGTTCATAATATATGGGAAGTCATTAAAAATTATTGAGCAGCGCGGGCAGCTGTAGGTGATTTAAGAATCGATCTTTCTGGTGATTAAGGAAAAATGGTACTGCTATTCTAGTGATATGGCAGGGTATATGGTCAAAAATGACAATGTAATGTAAACTGATAATATGTACTGGTATGGGGGTATTCTCTTGTTGGATCGACTGTGATGATTAAGTTGTTGATGGCATAGGGAAATTTCTGAATGACTTTCGTGGTGTGAATGGATGCTTGGTGTGTGTTATGTATACGCACAATGGAGCGTGGAATTAGGCATAGTGATTTAGGTGCTATATAGGTGGTGGAGGCTAGAAGTTCTCGTAATCCGCCTATACAGGGGTTGTATAACGTGTGTATCGACGTCGTTTAACGATCATTGGAAATTGAAGCTCTAGTGGCTCTCTCTTAACTTGATATGATGAATTTGGGTTATGATACTTGATTGCAGACTGGTTGTCATAAGTCAGGTCGTCTAGACTAATGTGATATGGACTATGTCGGGAATGGCACAAATTGTGTAGCAGAGTGCATCGGAGTGTGCTCCAGCAAGGTAGTTGTACCCAGGACCAGCGGACGGCTTGTAGGTATTGCTTCGTCAGTTGGGCCTTCGTGGTGGATATCAATGCAGAGGTATCTACCATTGAATCAGCTCCGGTATTGAGGGACTTTGTCGGATGAGTTTTTGTGGCCGAGCTTGTGGATATATATGCTTATCGTAATGAGTAATTTGACTCGATGTGTATTTCTTTTTGCGAGATTTATGCGTGGATCAGGTGGCACGCCGCCACGGGTTATTTGGATCTGGTGGCACGCCGCCACAGGTATGGTATCTAGATCGGGTGGCACGCCGCCACGGGTATGTTATTTTGAGCAGGTTGCACGCTGCCATGGGCATGTTACTTTGAGCAGGTTGCACGCCGCAATCGTGTGATTTGGAGAATAGTTTTTTTTTTCATATGTTTCATGTGTACAATACTTTCTAGTCTCTGGGGAAAGTCAGTGTTGGGTGTCGTTTGGCGAATGGCGCATCGGTTGTGATCTTACGAGAGTTGATGGCGTATATTAATTGTTTCACCGTGGGTGAGATTGATTGCTTGAGTTCAGACCTAAATCTGTGCGTGGCTGACCATTTTGAGCATTATGAGATGACCTAAGGTGCTTCATGGGTAATAGTGTTTGGATGGAATCATAAGTTGTGGCAAGGCCATATGATGTTAGGACCTTTCAAGGAGAATTCAGGTACCCTATATCTATAATGCGAGACGGGATCTCAGTCCTGTGTTACGATGGTACGGAGGAGTTGAATTACAGCTCTTGTGTTTGAGTTAGTTGTCGTGATTTGAGTATGTTCAGACATTTCTTATTGTAGCATGTGTTGTGCTCGTCGTGGCTTACGCCGGTGTTGAGGTATCATATCAACAGTGCGGTGTGTCATAATCAAAATGATCATTAGAGCCATTAATAAATGCGGGCATATGTGATTCCAGCAGGTTAGAAAGGTAATATCGAGGCTTGGCTCCGAAATCGATTATGGTATCAGTTAAAAGGGAAATGAATCTATGAATGGATGACCTGAGAGAAGGATTTGATATATCGCGTGTTCGATTGTCGTGGTCAATATATGAAGGTGTTGGAATAAGACTTTAGCTAATGGAAAAGGTTTTTCAGTTAATATTTGGTTATTACGGGAAATTGTTACGATTAGAGGGCATCGTCTCGAGTGATTGGGTTGTTTGATACATTATGTGATCTCACCGAAGTGGCGAGTATGGGCTATTACAGTTGGATCATATGTATCTTGAGTATAGATGTGGGATTCGGAATTGGAGTATGATTTCGGAAAGTGCAATGTGGTGCATCGTTCAGATGGACTGTGGAAGTTTAGCTATATTGTGTTATCAGACTTATGATAGATAGGGTGACGTGATACCACCCTGCATATGTGCTTGGTAAGGTCATTTCAGTTATTGGGTTGCTTCAAGTACAACTTTGGGTATGCTCGAGGACGAGCATTTGTTTAAGTTGGGGAAAATGTAACGACCCGACTCGTCGTTACGGGAGTTGTCATCCTGTTTTCTTAATTTAACACTTCAATACACTTATTTATATGTGTACGGAAAGTTAGAAGCAAACCGGAAGGAATTTAAATAGAAATGAGGTCATATGCCTCTTTATGAAAAGGATAGTTTGGGAAAAGTCAACCTAATGTTGACCGATGAGTTAGACAGCCCAAAATTGAATTTTGATGATTCGACTAGTTTTGGGGGATCATTTATGACTTAGGAAAGCAATCGGAATCGAATTCGGAGGTCCGGTATAGTTTTAGGCTTGAATTGGCTAAGGTTGAATTTTGGCGAAATCCGAACGGTAGGCGAGATTTTGATCTGGGGCTCGGAATGAAATTTCGACAGCTGCAGTAGCTCCGTTAGGTAATTTTGGATATGCGTGCAAAATTTCAGGTCATTCGGAGGTGTTTAGGTCGGGTTTTGGATCGAATGTTAGTTTTGGAAGTTTTGAAGAAACTTAGGCTTGAATCCGTGTGAAAATGGTGATTTTGATGTTTATGATGGTGTTTTTATGTTACGAGCAAGTTTGAATGAGGTAATGTGATGCATTGGTGGTTTTGGGTCAGGTCCCGGGGGGTCTCGGGATCATTTCGGATGGCCATTGGGCAAGTTTTGATCACAAAAATTCTACAGACAGTTGTTACTCTATGCGATCGCATAGAGAGGATTGCGATCGCATAGAAGAGTCTGAGAGGGCGAAGATTTAACTCTATGCGATCGTGTGAAGGGCATTACGATCGCATAGGTTCCGGAATTTGTGCAGTGCGATCGCGTATGCTCGAGTGCGATCGCGAAGGGTGAAAATGTGAAACTATGCGATCGCATAGAAGGGAAAATTGGCAAAAAAAAATTTAATTCTATGCGATCGCATAGGGCCATTACGATCGCATAGAATTGGCGTCTGTGCAGAAACAGATTAATTAAAAACCATTCGCGACCCTAATCATTATTTCACAAATTTCACTTCGTGTAGAGAGGGTTTTGGGTGCTGTTGTGATGACCCGGTCCATCATCACGGGAAATACCACCCCGTTATGTTGAAATTACATGTTTTTTGCTTTTATATCAGTGCTAGAGTCTATCGGGTGAGTTAGGAGCGGATTAGATTGAAAATGAGGCATATAGCCTTTTTGAAGGAAACTTGAATATAGAAAATCAACCTGGAGTTGACTATTTAGTTAGAGGGCTCGGATTCTGATGATTCGGTTACTTTCGGGAGGTGATTTGTGACTTAGGGGAGCGATCGGAATGGAATTCGGAGGTCCGGTGTAGAAATAGGCTTGAATTGGCTAAGATTGAATTTTGGCGAAATCCGAACGGTAGGTGAGATTTTGATCCGGGGGTCGGAATGGAATTCTGACAATTTTTGTAGCTTCGTCATGTGATTTTGGATATGTCCATAAATGTTTAGGTCATATGGACGTCGTTTGGTCGGGTTTTTGATCGAATGTGTAATTCGGAAAGCTTTAAGGAATTTAGGCTTGAATTCAATGTGAATTATGGGTTTTGATGTTGTTAGACGTGTTTTGAGGATTGGAGCAAGTTATAATAAGTTATTAGGATGTGTTGGTGTGTTTGGATGAGGTCCCGGGGGGCCTCGGTGTGTTTTCGGATGGTTAAACGGGAGAAAACATGGAAATTGCAGGTTGAAGCAATTCTGGTTCTGCTATTTTCGCCCCTGCGGAAATATGGGCGCGGAGGCGAGTCGGCAGGAGCGGACTGAGGAGCGCAGAAGCGCTTGTGTTCGCTAAAGCGGTGTCGTGGGTACGGATGCTGGTTGCAGAAGCGGAATGGGGTCGAGGGGTGAAGGATTCGCAGAAGCGGAATTTTGGCCGCTGGAGCGAGTCCGCAGAAGCGGACTCCTATTCACACGAGCGGGAAAGCCCGCAGGAGCGGACCTTGTTCCGCAGGAGCGGTTCCACAAAAGCGGTCCGCTGCTCGCAGAGGCGAAAATGGCCAGCTAAGCCTGCGTTCGCATAAGCGACCAATTTCTCGCGGAAATGGTTCCGTATAGGCGGAAAATGTTCCGTAGAAGCAGAAATCGCAGAGGGTTAATTATATCAGAAGTTAGATATTTCAGAAACATTTCAAAACATTTGGGTCTCGGCTTAAGAGGCGATTTGGGCGATTTTGAAGGGAAATTCACGGGGATTCATCAGGTAATCAACTATGGACTCAAATTATGAATAGTATTGATAATATTATGCAATTATCTCATGCAAATGGAGGAATTTGGAATATTTTATGGAGGTTTTAGCCCTAGGCTCGAAATATAGAAAATCAAAGATTTGAATGGGCAAATGGAGTTCGAATTTGGTAAATTTTATATGCTTAGACTCGTGTTGAGGCGAGGGTTCCGAATATGTGACTTTCGTAATTTTTCGAGAAGCGTACCAAAAGTCGGGTTTTGACAACTTTGTAAATTTTGGTGTAAATTGAGTTGTTTTGACTGGGTGTCGTCCCATTGGCCTAATTTGTTGTGTTTCTACTATATTTGATCAGATTCTACGCGTACGGAGCTTGATTCTCGTGGCAAGGGCATCGCGGACTAGTCGCCGAGCCATATTAAGGTGAGTAATAGATGTGGCTGATGACCAGCAGGTTCGAAACCCCGGTATACCACTTTGTGACGCTATATAGCGGCGAGACACATACTCTCTTGTGAGTACGGGGTCGATTGTGATTTGGGGACTATGGCTTAGTCCGACCTGTTGATACTGTGTTATGATATGGGCTATTCTTGAGCCGTCGAACATCCTTCTCGGATGGTTGCATATTTTATTGTGATATTGGCTACTCTTGAGCCGTTGAACTTCCTTCTTGGACGGTTGAGTACACTTATGGGCTGTGAGCCAGTTATTGGATCCTGTGAGGATCGTTGTCACTGTTCTGTGATATAGATATGCTAGTTTTACTACCAGTCCATAGCTATTACTGTATCATGATATTTCCAATCTCTGGAACTTGACATTTACTATTTTCAACTGAAAAATGATAAAAGCGTTTTCAAAACTACTTTTGAACCTGCGAGGCTGCACCTGCATATTAGCTGACTGGTAGTGGATCGGGCTGCGCGCCACAGCGTATATTCATGATATTATGCTTGGGCTGTAGGAGCCCCTCCGGAGTCTGAACCCCCACAGTGAGCACGGGTACCCAAATTGGATCGGGCTACATTCCGTAGCGGTCATTTCATGCATTGCATTGCATTTAGCTATATTTGTTGTCTGTTATACTATATTGTTGATACTTGTTGGTTCTCTACTGTTGATATTGAACTGTTATATGGCATTGGTTACAACCTTACATAGTGCTTTATTGTGGATTTCTTATCTACACTGCCTTACCCCTGTTTATTACCACTGAGTCTGGCAGTACTCATTTTACCCCCTGCACCTTGTGTGCAGATCCAAGTACCTCTCAGCAGTCCTGATCCGGTAGCTGTTCGAGGCAACTTCTGTAGGATATTCAAGGTAGTTGCAGAGTCCGCAGGACCCGATATTCCTTTCTACTGTCTTTTGGTTCTGTATTTGCTATTTCTTTCCGCACTTGGCATCTTGTAAACCATTAATACACTCATATTATCGGTAGAGGCTCATGACTCTTGACCCTTCGGTCTGTGGGAGTTCAACTGTTTGGGGCTTGATCCCCATATTGGTATTTTTGTCTTCATTGACTTATTTTGTTGTGCTTAAAATTGGGTAAAGTGAGCTCTTAGCTACGTAAATGTTGTTAATTGGTCGAGCTGGCCTAGCAGTGTGCTGGGCGCCATCACGACCGGGTTTGGGGTCGTAACAATATTTGATTGTTTGAACTTTTTATAACCTCATGAGTCTTGAGCCGGTTAGTAGAGTCTTGTGGATCGGTACGGGGACGCCTGTACTTATCCTCGGGAGGCTGCGAACCTTTAGGAAGCACTTCGCTTTTCTTGAACTTTGTCGTGCTATCCTGTTCTCCTAAGAACAGAACTTCTATATTCTATTCTCTCGCAGATGGCGAGAACGTGAGCATCAGGACAAGGTGGACGACCTCCATTGCCACCTGCTAGAGGCCGTGGGCGCGGTCGTGCTAGAGGTAGAGGTAGGGCAGCTAAGGCAGTGCCAGCTGACCCGCCCGTTGTACCTGTTCAGGAGCAGCCCCCAATAGTTGATGCTCCAGCAGCACCAGTTCAGGCCCAGACTGTATCTATTGCTATTCCTGGTCTTCAGAAGACTCTTGCCCAGATATTATCGGTGTGTTCCAATTTGGCTCAGGTAGTATCAGCTACTGCTACTGTAGCGACATCTCAGACAGGGGGTGGTTAGCACACCCCTGCAGCTCGCACACCTAAGTAGGTTGTTCAGGGACTTCAGACGCCAGAGGCGGTCCCCGCTCAGGTGGTTGCACCAGTTATTCCTCCAGCTGCACCAGCTCCAGAGCATATGGTTCAGGCTATGCCCGACGACGAGCAGCGTCGTCTTGAGAGATTTGGTAGACTCCAGCCACCCCATTTCAGTGGCGCTGAGGGCGAGGATGCCCAGGGTTTCTTAGATAAGTGTTAGAGGATGCTACGTACAGCTGGTATTCTTGAGTCCAGCGGGGTTTCATTCACTACTCTTCAGTTTACTGGTCCCGCATTTGATTGGTGGGAGGAGTTTGAGAGGCGCAGGCCTGCAGGAGCAGCACCTCTCACATGGCAGCAGTTTTCTACTCTCTTCCTAGAGAAGTATGTACCCCAGTCCCGTCGTGAGGAGCTTCGTCGCCAGTTTGACTGGTTGGTTCAGGGCGACATGTCAGTGACCGAGTATGAGCTTAGATTCACGCAGTTGGCTAGGCATGCCGCATGGATGATACCTACTGATAGGGAGAGGATCAAGAGGTTCATTGACTGCCTTAACTACTCCATCCGCATTCTCATGACTAGAGAGAGAGTTCTATCATCATCATTTGAGCAGGTTGTGGATATGGCACGCTCCATTGAGGCGGATCGTCACCGAGAGAGGGAGGAGCGGGAGGCCAAGAGGCCTCGTGGTTCTGGTAGTTTCAGTGGTGCTCCATCTAGAGGGCATTTCCAGCAGAGCAGAGGTCGCTCATCTAGACCTTCTCATTCAGGCCGCCCTGAGCAGTGCGGAGGTTCTTATGGTCGTGGTCGACGGGGGTTTCAGCAGGGTCAGTCATCACTTAGTGCCCTCCCAGCCCAGAGTGCAGCACCTACTTCTTCAGCCCAGGGTTCTTCTGCGGCGAGGGGTTCCCTTCAGTCCCCTTCTCCAGCACCAGGTGCTTATTATGAGTGTGGTGAGTTTGGCCACATGAGGAGGCAGTGCCCTCGACTCCGTAGGCATAGGACTCAGCAGAGGGATCAGCCCTCCTCTTCAGCACCATCTCAGGCTAGTAGAGGTGGATGTCAGTCTTCTTGTGGTCGCCCCAGAGGCGAGGAGAGATCCATTGGAGGCCAGGCAGGATTCTATGCACTCTCTGACAGGCGTGATGCAGTTGCCTCCGACGCAGTGATTACAAGTATCATTTATGTCTGTCATAGAGATGCCTCTGTTCTATTTGATCCAGGGTCCACATATTCCTACGTGTCCTCTTATTTTGTACATCATATGGGTGTGACTTGTGGTAGTCTTGATTTACCTGTTCATGTATTCACCCCCGTGGGTGATATGATTATTGTGGATCATGTCTATAGATCTTGTGTTATTTCTATTGGGTGTCTGGAGACCCAGGCGGATCTGTTATTGTTGGGGATGGTGGACTTTGATGTGATATTGGGTATGGACTGGTTGTCTCTGTACCATGCTATATTGGACTGTCATGCTAAGACAGTTACGTTGGCCATCCCTGGTATTTCTCAGATTGAGTCGCGGGGTTCCACTGATTTTGTCCCTAGCCGTGTCATTTCATTCTTAAAGGCTCAGAAAATGGTTGAAAAGGGATATTTGTCGTACTTAGCATTTGTGAGAGATGTGGGAGCTGAGTCTCCAAGCATAGATTTTGTACCTATTGTGAGGGATTTTCCAGATGTATTCCCCTCAGACTTACTGGGCATGCTGCTGGATAGGGATATTGATTTTGGCATTGACTTGGTGTCGGGCACCCAGCCCATTTCCATTCCTCCTTATCGGATGACACCAGCTGAGTTGAAAGAATTGAAAAAGCAGCTTCAGGAGCTTCTAGATAAGAGTTTCATCCGCCCTAGTGTGTCCCCGTGGGGTGCGCCGGTGTTATTTATTAAAAAGAAAGATGGTTCCATGCGAATGTGTATTGATTATAGGCAATTGAACAAAGTAACGGTGAAGAACAAGTACCCTCTACCGCGCATAGATGATTTGTTTGATCAGTTACAGGGTGCGAGGGTGTTTTCTAAGATCGATCTTCGTTCAGGCTATCATCAGCTGAAGATGGGGGACTCGGATATTATGAAGACTGCATTCAGGACCAAATATGGCCACTATGAGTTCTTGGTGATGTCTTTTGGGCTGACCAACGCCCCAGCAGCATTTATGCATTTGATGAACAGTGTGTTCAGGCCCTATTTCAATTCATTGGTGATTGTATTCATTGATGACATTCTAGTCTACTCCCGTAGTCAGGAGGAGCATGTTCAGCATTTGAGTATTGTGTTGCAGAGATTGAGGGAGGAGAAGTTATATGCTAAATTCTCCAAGTGTAAGTTTTGGCTCGAGTCAGTAGCATTTCTAGGTCATGTGGTGTCTCGTGGTGGTATTTAGGTTGATCCGAAGAAGATAGAGGTGGTGCAGAGTTGTCCTAGACCATCCTCAGCTACAGAAATTAGGAGCTTTCTTGGCTTGGCGGATATTATCGCCGGTTTGTTCAGGGATTTTCATCCATTGCTTCTTCATTGACTAAATTGACTCAGAATGGTGCACCATTCGTGTGGTCGGATGAGTGCGAGGAGAGCTTTCAGAAGCTCAAGACAGCTTTGACCACAACTCCAGTGTTAGTATTGCCATCAGCTTCGGGTTCATATACTGTTTATTGTGATGCCTCGAGAGTGGGGATAGGTTGTGTATTGATGCAGGAAGGTAAGGTGATTGCTTATGCTTCTCGGCAGTTGAAGCCACATGAGAAGAACTATCATGTTCATGATTTGGAGCTAGCTGCCATAGTTCATGCCTTGAAGATTTGGAGGCACTATTTGTACGGCGTGTCCTGTGAGGTGTATACCGATCATCATAGTCTCCAGCATTTGTTCAAATAGAGGGATCTTAATTTGAGATAGCGGAGATGGCTTGAGTTGCTCAAGTATTATGACATTACTATTCTATATCATCTGGGGAAGGCCAATGTGGTGGCCGATGCTTTGAGCCGAAGGGCGGTCAGTATGGGCAGCTTGGCATATATTCTAGCTGGGGAGAGATCATTTGCTTATGATGTTCAGGAGTGCTATCCAATCAGCTAGTGAGGTTAGACATTTCAGAGCCCAGCAAGGTGTTGGCATGTGTTGTATCTCGGTCTTCTCTATATGATCGTATTTGTGAGCGCCAGTATGATGATCCACACTTGGTTGTCCTTAGGGATAGAGTTCATCATGATGATGCTAGGGATGTCACCATTGATAGTGACGGCGTATTGAGGATGCAGGGCCGGATATGTGTGCCCAATGTTGATGGCCTTCGTGAGTTGATTCTGGATGGAGGCCCATAGCTCGTGGTATTCTATCCATCCAGGAGCCGCGAAGATGTACCAAGACTTGAAACAACACTATTGGTGGAGAAAGATGAAGATGGACATTGTCGGACATGTAGCACGGTGCCTCAACTTTCAGCATGTTAAGTACGAGCATCAGAGGCCCGGTGGTGTATTTCAGCGCATTGATATTCCTGAGTGGAAGTGGGAGAGGATCACTATGGACTTTGTTACTGGACTCCCTCGGATAGCGAGCAAGCTTGATTTTGTTTGGGTGATTGTGGATAGGCTAACCAAGTCAGCTCAGTACTGCATTTCATCCTCAGACGAACGGACAACCCAAACGTACTATTTAGATCTTGGAGGATATGTTGAGAGCTTGTGTTATTGACTTTGGTGGTTCGTGGGCTGATTACTTGCCTCTCGCAGATTTTGCCTATAATAACAGTTACCAATCTAGTATTCAGATAGCGTCGTATGAGGCTTTATATGGGAGACGGTGTAGATCTCCAGTTGGTTGGTTTGAGCCCGGCGAGGCAAGGTTATTGGGGACAGAGTTAGTCCAGGATGCTTTGGATAGGGTGAAGGTTATTCAGGAGAGACTTCGCACAGCTCAGTCGCGCCAGAAGAGTTATGCGGACCGGAAGGTTCGAGATGTGTCTTATTCTGTGGGTGAGAAAGTCTTACTTAAGGTTTCGCCGATGAAAGGCGTCATGAGATTTGGGAAGAAAGGGAAGCTCAGTCCGTGATTTATTGGCCCTTTTGAGATCCTCAAAAGGATTGGAAAGGTGGCATATATGCTTGCTTTGCCACCCAGTTGATCGGGAGTTCATCCAGTGTTTCACGTCTCCATGCTCCGGAAGTATGTTGGCGACCCATCGCATGTATTAGACTTCGGTACCATTCAGCTTGATGGTGATCTATCCTATGACGTGGAGCCTATTTCTATTTTGGGTCGTCAGGTGAGGAAATTGAGGTCCAAGGACATTGCATCAGTTAAGGTTTGGTGGAGAGGTCAACCCGTGGAGGAGGCCACTTGGGAGATCGAGCGGGAGGTGCGGAGCAGATATCCTCACTTGTTTAAGACTTCAGGTATGTTTCTTGACCCGCTCGAGGACGAGCATTTGCTTAAGAAGGGGAAAATGTGACGACCCGATCCGTCATCATGGGAACCACCACCCCATTATGTTGAAATTACATTTTTATTTTTTTTATATCAGTGCTAGAGTCTATCGGGTGAGTTAGGAGCGGATTAGATTGAAAATGAGGCATATAGCCTTTTTGAAGGAAACTTGAATATGGAAAGTCAACATGGAGTTGACTATTTAGTTAGAGGGCTCGAAATTGGGTTCTGATGATTCGGGTAGTTCCGGGAGGTGATTTGTGATTTAGGGGAGCGATCGGAATTGAATTTGGAGATCCGGTGTAGAAATAAGCTTGAATTGGCTAAGGTTGAATTTTGGCGAAATCCGAACGGTAGGTGAGATTTTGATCCGGGGTCGGAATGGAATTCCGACAATTTCTGGAGCTTCGTTATGTGATTTTGGATATGTCTGCAAATTTTTAGGTCATTCGGACGTCGTTTGGTCGGGTTTTAGATCGAATGTGTAATTCGGAAAGCTTTAAGGAATTTAGGCTTGAATTCGATGTGAATTATGGGTTTTGATATTGTTAGACGTGTTTTGAGGATTGGAGCAAGTTCTAATAAGGTATTAGGATGTGTTGGAGTTTTGGGATGAGGTCCCGGGGGCCTCAGGGTGTTTCGGATGGTTAAACGGGAGAAAATATGGAAATTGCAGGTTCAAGCAATTCTGGTTCTGCTATTTTCGCCCCTGCGGAAATATGGGCGCGGAGGCGAGTCCGCAGGAGCGGACTGAGGAGCGCAGAAGCGCTTGTGTTCGCTGAAGCGGTGTTGCGGGTGCAGATGCTTGTCGCAGAAGCGGAATGGGGTCGAGGGGTGAAGGATTCGCAGAAGCGGAATTTTGGCCGTTGGAGCGAGTCCGCAGAAGCGGACTCCTATTCGCACGAGTGGGAAAGCCCGGAGGAGCGGACCTTGTTCCGCAGGAGCGGTTCCGCAGAAGCGGTCCGCTACTCGCAGAGGCGGAAATGGCCAGTTAGGCCTGGGGTCGCAGAAGCGACCAATTTCTCGCGGAAGTGGTTCCGCAGAGGCGGAAATCACAGAGTGTTAATTATATCAGAAGTTAGATATTTCAGAAACATTTCAAAACATTTGGGTCTCGGCTTAAGAGGCGATTTGGGCGATTTCGAAGGGAAATTCAAGGGGATTCATCAGGTAATCAACTATGGACTCAAATTATGAATAGTATTGATAATATTATGCAATTATCTCATGAAAATGGAGGAATTTGGGATATTTTAGGAAGGTTTTAGCCCTAGCTCGAAATATAGAAAATCAAGGATTTGAATTGGCAAATGGAGTCCGAATTTGGTAAATTTTATATGCTTAGACTCGTGTTGAGGCGAGGGTTCCGAATATGTGACTTTTGTAATTTTTCGATAAGCGTACCGAAAGTCGGGTTTTGACAACTTTGTAAATTTTGGTGTAAATTGAGTTGTTTTGACTGGGTGTCATCCCATTGGCCTAATTTATTGTGTTTCTACTATATTTGATCAGATTCTATGCGTGTGAAGCTTGATTCTCGTGGCAAGGGCATCGTGGACTAGACGTCGAGCCGTATTGAGGTGAGTAATAGATGTGGGTGATGGCCAGCGGGTTCGAAACCCCGGTATACCACTTTGTGACGCTTTATAGCGGCGAGACACATACTCTCTTGCGAGTGCGGGGTCGATTGTGATTTGGGGACTATGGCTTAGTCCGACATGTTGATACTCTGTTATGATATTGGCTATTCTTAAGTCGTCGAACCTCCTTCTCGGATGGTTGCATATTTTATTGTGATATTGGCTACTCTTGAGCCGTTGAACCTCCTTCTTGGACGGTTGAGTACACTTATGGGCTGTGAGCCAGTTATTGGATCCTGTGAGGATCGTTATCATTGTTTTGTGATATAGACATGCTAGTTTTACTACCAGTCCGTAGCTATTACTGTATCATGATATTTCCAATCTCTGGAACTTGACATTTACTATTTTCAACTGAAAAATGATAAAAGAGTTTTCAAAACTACTTTTTAGCTTACGAGGCTGCACCTGCATATTAGCTGACTGGTAGTGGATTGGGTTGCGCGCCGCAACGTATATTCATGATATTGTGCTTAGGCTGTAGGATCCCCTCTGCAACGTATATTCATGATATTGGGAGTGTTAGTTCGTTTTCGCACTTCTCAGTATTTTGTTCGTATTATTATTATTGGAGTTTTTTTGACTCATATATTCTTCTTGAGCTGTCCATTTGCTGATATTATCTGTGAAAACAATTGTTGGTCTGGCTGGCCTAGCTTGATTATTGGGCACCATCACGATCGGATTTGGGTCATGACAAGTTGGTATCAGATCCTAGGTTACTAGGACTCGCGAGTCATGAGCCGGTTTAGTAGGCTTTCGCGGATCGGTACGTAGACATCCGTATCTATCCTCGGAAGGCTACAAAAACTTTAGGAAAAACCTTATTTTTCTTGGATTCATATCGTGTGGTTTGTGTTATCATGAAACTAAATTTTTCCATATTCTAGTCTCTCGCAGATGCCGAGAACATGTGGTAGCGAACGTGGCGGACGACCACTATTGGCACCCAGAGGCCGTGGTTGTGGTAGAGGTAGGGCAGCAGTACCAACACCTGCTGACCTACCAGCTGACCAGACTTAGGATCAGATTCCAGCACCGGTGGCCCAGGTTCAGGATCAGGTTCTTGCTGCAGACGCTCCAGCAGTTCAGGTTCAGGCACCTGTAGTTTCTATTAAGATACCGTGTCTTTAGGAGACTTTGGCCCATATTCTATCAGTATGCACTGGCTTAGCTCAGGTGGTTGCAACCTCTACTGCAGCGGCTTCTTCACAGGCAGGGGGAGGGAATCAGACCCTCGTGGCTCGCACACCCAAGTCGGTAGTTCAAGGTATTCAGGCATCTGGGGCAGCTCCAGTTCAGCCAGCTGCACCCGTTGCACCAGCCCCTGCTCATGTGTTCCAGTTATGCCTGACGATGAGCAGCGTCGTCTGGAGAGGTTTGAGAAGCTATAGCCTCCGGCATTCAGTGGTGCTGAGGGCGAGGACGCCCAGGGTTTTCTTGATAAATGTTAGTGTATGCTTCGCACCGCGGGTATTCTGGAGTCCAGCGGTGTTGCTTTCACCACTTTTCGGTTCACAGGTGCAGCATTTCAATGGTGGGAGGATTTTGATAGGCGTAGGACCGCTGGGGCAGCGCCCCTCACTAGGCAGTAGTTCTCCACGGTATTTTTGGAGAAGTATGTGCCTCAGTCCCAAAGAGAGGAGTTGCGTCGTCAGTTTGAGTGACTGAAGCAGGGGGACATGTCGGTTACTCAGTATGAGTTGAGATTGACACAGCTAGCCCGTCATGCCATGTGGATGATTCCGACGGACAGAGAGAGGATCAAGAGATTTATAGATGATCTTATCTATCCCATCCGTATATTGATAACCATAGAGAGGGCTTCGGCAGTTACCTTTGAGGAGGTGGTTGACGCTGCCCGTCATATTGAGATAGATCGCCGCAGAGAGCGTGAAGAGAGGGAAGCTAAGAGGCCTCGTGGTACGGGTAGTTACTGTAGTGCTCCGTCTAGGGGCCAGCCTTAGTATAGTAGAGGTCGTTCATTCAGATCTCATCAGTCAGGATGTGCAGAGTCCAGTAGAGTTTCAGCAGATCGAGGTCGTCAGGGCCATCAGGGTCAGCAGGTTCGTCATTAGAGTCAGCCTGCATTGAGTGCTCTTCCAGCTCAAAGCTCTGCTCCTACTTCTTCAGTTCAGGATTCATCTGCATCGAAGGGTCCTCAGCAGTCCCTTCCTCCATCTTCAGGTTGTTGCTTTGAGTGTGGCGACTTTGGCCATATCAAGAGAGAGTGTCCTTAGTGGCTTCGTAAGCGGTCTCAGCGGAGAGATCAGCCATCGTCTTCTACTCATGTTTCTTCAGCACCAACACGGTCAGCTAGGAGAGATGGACAGGTGACCAGAGGTCGCCGTTGGGGCGAGGATCGTACTGGTGGAAGCCAGGCTCGTTTCTATGCTCTTCCGGATAGGAAGGATGCTAGTGCCTCAGATGTTGTCATTTCAGGTATTATCTCAGTCTGCCACAGGGATACTTCTGTCTTGTTTGATCTCGGATCCACCTATTCCATTGTCTCTTCATATTTTGCACATTATTTAGGTGTGACCTGTGGTATTCTTGCCTTTCCCGTGCATGTGTCTACCTCGGTGGGGGATACTGTTGTTGTGGATCAGGTATATCGATCCTGTCTTATTACTATTAGGGGTCTGGAGACTCGAGTTGACTTGTTACTATTGGGCATGGTGGATTTCGATGTGATTCTAAGCATGGATTGGTTATCCCCTTACCATGCAATTCTGGACTGTCATGCCAAGACAGTCACACTAGCTATTCCAGGTAATCCGAGGATCAAGTGGCGTGGCTTGACTGATTATGTGTCTGACCAAGTGATTTCCTATATAAAAGCCCAACGAATGATTGCGAAGGGTTGTTTATCTTATTTGGCCTTCATTAGAGATGTTGAGGCTGAGACACACAGTCTTAACTCAATTCCTATTGTTTGGGAGTTCCCCGAGGTTTTCCCTTCAGACCTGCCGGGTATGCCGCTCGATAGGGATATTGACTTCTGTATTTATCTGGCTTCGAGCACACAGCCCATTTCTATTCCATCGTATCGCATGGCCCCGGAGTTAAAAGAATTGAAGGAACAGTTTCAGGAACTCTTAGATAAGGGTTTCATTCGCCCGAGTGTGTCACCTTGGGGTGCACCGGTGTTGTTCGTGAAGAAGAAAGATGGCACAATGAGAATGTGCATTGATTACAGGTAGTTGAACAAGGTAACAGTGAAGAATAAGTACCCATTGCCTCGTATTAAGGACTTGTTTGATCAGGTCCAGGGAGCTAGCGTATTCTCTAAGATTGATCTTCGATCGGGCTATCATCAGTTGAAGATTAGGGACTCAGATATTATGAAGACATCATTCAGGACGAGATATGGGCACTATTAGTTTCTGGTGATGTCTTTCGGGCTGACTAATGCCCCAGCTGCATTCATGCACTTGTTGAACAGTGTATTTTGGCCATACCTTGATTCTTTCGTGATCATCTTTATTGATGATATCCTGGTGTATTCACGCAGCTAGGAGGAGCATGCACAGCACTTGAGGGTGGTATTTCAAAGGTTGAGAGAAGAAAAGCTTTATGTAAAATTCTCTAAGTGTGAATTTTGGCTTGATACTGTGACTTTTCTTGGACATATAGTGTCCAGTGATGGTATTCGGGTCGACACACAGAAGGTCGAGGCGGTGCAGAATTGGCCCAGACCTTCCTCAGCTACTTAGATTCGGAGTTTCCTCGGCTTGGCAGGCTATTACCGCCGGTTTGTTCAGGGTTTCTCATCTATTGATTCACCTTTGACGAAGTTGACACAGAAGAATGCTCCATTTGTGTGGTCTGATGAATGTGAGGAGAGCTTCCAGAAGCTCAAGATGGCTTTGACCACAGCTCTAGTACTTGTGTTGCCATCAGCTTCAGGGTCCTATACGGTATATTGTGATGCTTCCAGAGTTGGGATCGGTTGTGTATTGATGCAGGAGGGTAGAGTTATCGCATATGCTTCTCATCAGCTAAAGCCCCACGAGAAGAACTACCCTGTTCACGATTTAGAGTAAGCTGCTATTATTCATGCCTTGAAAATTTGGAGGCATTACTTGTATGGTATTTCTTGTGATGTATATACAGATCACCGTAGCCTCCAGCATTTGTTTAAGCAGAAAGATCTCAATTTGAGGCAGCAGAGGTGGCTTGAATTGCTTAAAGACTAAGATATTACCATTGTGTACCATCCCGGGAAGGCCAATGTAGTGGCCCATGCATTGAGTCGGAAGGCTATTAGTATGGGCAGCTCTGCATACATTCCAGTTGGGGAGAGACCCCTTGCAGTTGATGTTTAGGCGTTAGCTAATCAGATCGTGAGGCTGGATATTTCTGAGCCCAGTCAGGTTATGGCTTGCGTGGTAGCTCGGTCTTCTTTATATGACCGTATTTGAGAGCGCCAGTATGATGATCCACACTTACTCATCCTTAAGGATAGATTTCAGCATGATGATGCCAGAGATATCACTATTGAAAGTGATGGTGTGTTGCGGATGCAGGGCCGGATATGCGTGCCCCATGTTGATGGCCTTCGTGATTTGATATTAGAGGAGGCCCACAGCTCGCGGTATTCTATTCATCCAGGTGCCGCAAATATGTATCAGGATTTGAGATAGCATTACTGGTGGAGAAAGATGAAGAAAGATATTGTGAATCATGTGGCACGGTGCCTAAACTGTCAGCAGGTCAAGTATGAGCATCAGAGACCTGGTGGTGTGTTCCAGCATATTTATATTCCCGAGTGGAAGTGGGAAATGATCACTATGGACTTTGTTAGTGGACTCCCTTGGACAGCGAGGAAGTTTGATTCAGTTTGGGTGGTTGTGGATAGGCTGACCAAGTCAGCTCACTTCAATCCAGTGTGTACTACATACTCCTCGGAGCGGTTGGCAGAGATATTCATCCGCGAGATTGTGAGATTGCATGTAGTTCCCATTTCTATCATATCCGACAGAGGTACCCAGTTCACTTCTCAGTTCTGGAGGACATTTCAGCGATAGTTGGGTTCGCAGGTAGAGCTAAGCATAGAATTTCATCCACAGACGGATGGGCAGTCTGAGCGTATTATTCAGACACTGGAGGACATGTTGCATACTTGTGTCATTGATTTCGGTGGTTCATGGGCTGATTACTTGCCTCTTGCAGAGTTTGCTTATAATAATAGCTATCAGTCCATCATTCAGATGGCACCATATGGAGCTTTATATGGGAGGCGGTGTAGGTCTCCAGTCGATTGGTTCGAGCCCGACGAGGCTAGGTTGTTGGGGACAGAGTTAGTCCAAGATGCCTTAGATAAGGTGAAGGTGATTCAGGAGAGACTTCGCACAGCTCAGTCGCGTCAGAAGAGTTATGCAGACCGGAAGGTCCGAGATGTGTCTTATTCAGTAGGTGAGAAGGTGTTGCTGAAAGTTTCACCTATGAAGGGTGTTATGAGGTTTGGAAAGAAAGGAAAGTTGAGCCCAAGGTTCATCGGACCTTTTGAGGTGCTTAGGAAAGTTGGGGAGGTGGCTTATATGCTTGCTTTGCCACCTAGTTTGTCAGGCGTTCACCCGGTATTCCATGTATCTATACTCCGGAAGTATGTTGGAGACCCGTCACATGTATTAGACTTCAGCACGATACAGTTAGATGAGGACTTGACCTATGATGTGGATCCGGTAGCCATTTTGGGTCGACGGGTTCGTACGCTGAGATCTAAAGACATAGCTTCAGTGAAAGTGCAGTGGAGAGGTCGTCTCACGGAGGAAGCAACTTAGGAGACCGAGCAGGAGATGCGGAGCAGATATCAACACCTACTTGAGACTCCAGGTATGTTTCTTAACCCGCTCGTGGACGAGCGTTTGTTTAAGTTGGGGAGAAGTAATGACCCAACTTGTCGTTATGGGAGTTATCGCCCCGTTTTCTTCATTTAACACTTCAACGTGCTTATTTATATGTTTTCGGTAAGTTAAAAGCAAATCGGAAGGAATTTAGATAGAAATGAGGTCATATACCTCTCTATGAAAAGGATAGTTTGGAAAAGTCAACTGAATGTTGACCGGTGAGCTAGATAGCTCGGAATTGAATTCTGATGATTCGACTAGTTTCGGGGGATCATTTATGACTTAGGAGAGCAATCGGAATCGAATTCGGAGGTCCGGTGTAGTTTTAGGCTTGAATTGGCTAAGGTTGAATTTTGGCGAAATTCGAATGGTAGGTGAGATTTTGATCCGGGGTTCGGAATGAAATTTCGACAATATTTGTAGCTTTGTTATATGATTTTGGATATATCTGCAAAATTTCAGGTCATTCGGACGTCGTTTGGTCGGGTTTTCGATCAAATGTTGGTTTCGGAAGTTTTTATGAAAAATTAGGCTTGAATCCGTGAGAAAATGGTGATTTTGATGTTTATGATGGTGTTTTTATGTTGCGAGCAAGTTTGAATGAGGTAATGTGAGGTATTTGTGCTTTTGGTTGAGGTCCCGGGGCCTCGGGATTGTTTCGGAGGGTTAATCGGGCAAATCGAAATGTTATAGCAGGTATGTGTTCTGTTGTTTCCGCATTTGCGGTGGATGAGCCGCTTAAGCGGTCCCGCAGATGCGGCTATGTGATCGCAGAAGTGGCCATTATGGCCTGGGCGAAATTTCCGCAGAAGCGGACTTAGTTCCGCAGGAGCGGTCCTCGCAGAAGCGAGATTGGGCCGGTGAGGTATTTCCGCAGAAGCGGACCTGGACCCGCAGGAGCGGTCTCGCAGGTGAGATGACTGGGCCGCAGAAGCGGTCCTGGCCTTAAGGAAGAAGTCGCGGAAGCAACATAATCTCCGCAGAAGCGGACTCGCTTCAGCGACCAAATTTCCGCAGAAGCGGAAATCGGCAGTGATTAATTAAACAGTGTATCGAAATTACAGAGCTTAAACACACACTTTTAACTTCGGGGAGAGACGAACTTCGAGGGTTTTCAAGGAGAAACAGTGGGAAATCATCAGGTAAGGGTTCCTAAACCCAAATTTTGTTGTTATAACACAAAAACATAGATTAAACGCCCCAAAAGCTGAGAATTTAAGTGAAAAACATGGTGGTTAGGGTTTAGGAATTTAGGAAGATAAAAGTGAAAGTTGACGGGTCAAACGGACTCCGTTTTCAATACATTTTATATGCACGGACTCGTGGCGAGACGAGGAATCCGTTGGTACTAATTTTGAAATTTTTCGAGCAGCGGGCCCGGGGTCAGGTTTTACTAACTTAGTGCATTTATGCGTATTTCGTATAAATTGAATTGGTTTATGTTTCTTTGACCCGTAATAGATATAATTGTTGTGGTTTGACTAGATTCTACGCGCGAGGTAGCGAATTCCAAAGGAAAAGGCATTGCGGACGAGTCTACGATCGGCTAGAGGTGAGTAGTTTGTGTATATGGTAGCCTAAGGGTTCGAAACCCCGGCTTAGCACATTGTGACGCTAGTAGGGCGTGCATCGCACCCCGTGGAAGGTGCGGGATTAAATGTGACTGTGGATTGAGACTTATTCCATCCCGAATGAGTATAATATGATAATTGTGGTTGAAAAACACTGTGTTTGATATAATTGTGGGTTGTAAGCCGTGTTTGGGGCCTTATGCCGACTTGTAGTATCCCTCGGGGATAGGTATATATGTGATAGCTATACTTGCTTAATCACTTATCTCAGTCCTGGTTTGAAATCACCGTATTGAAATGCTAAGTCACCTGTTTTGGGAAAATTAAACAAGAATTAAAATATTTTCATAATTTATGAACTGGAACCTGGAAATTAATAATTTGAGCTGTTGTGTGACTTATATGCTTGTTGTGGACTGAATGAATCGGGTTGCACGTCGCAGCGGTTGATATGAGGATCGGGCTGCACGCCACAGCGGTATTGCGCTTGGGCTGTAGGAGCCCCTCCGGAGTCTGTACACACCCCCAGTGAGCGCCGTTGACATTAAATGGATCGGGCTACACGCTATAGCGGTTATGTGCATTGCATTGCATCTTTATCTGTTGAATTATCTGTGATAATTGTACTGTACTGTTGTTGCTAGTTCGTAGGAGGAATCGGACTGTAGTTTAGCTTCATTATGTGGTATTCTGTGGATTTCTTACTTTCAGCTACTTGTATATATTTATTACTCACCGAGTACTTAGTACTCACCCCTACTCCCTGCACCTTTGTGTGCAGATTTAGGTACTCAGGAGAACTAGACGAGCACTCCAGCTTTTACAGAGTCACATCGAGTTGCTGAGGTAGTTGCCGACGTTCGCAGAACCTAGCTTCTCATCTCTTTGTAGTCATTACTTTATGTTCAGATTTGCGTATTTCATATAGTATTCTCTATCACTATTTGGTTTTTGTTTAGAGGCTCTAGACTTGTGACTCCAAATATTTGGGAGTGTTAGTTCGTTTTCGCACTTCTCAGTATTTTGTTCGTATTATTATTATTGGAGTTTCTTTGACTCATATATTCTTCTTGAGCTGTCCATTTGGGACTGATATTATCTGTGAAAACAATTGTTGGTCTGGCTGGCCTAGCTTGATTGTTGGCCACCATCACGACCGGATTTGGGTCGTGACACATTAATAGGGTGGGGAAGTGGTTAAAAGTATAGTGGGTAAGTGGGGAGTAAATGTGGAGGGAGATGGGAAGTTGAGTGTTGGAACATGACTATAAATTTAACTGTCTTGCAATTTAACTACATTGCAAAACGTGAGTAAAGTAATGAAAGCTGTGACAAAATTTATTTGGAGGACAAAATGTTTCCAGTTTTGTTGTTTTATACAAGCAGTCCATAAATGTGGTGTAAAACGTATAGATTATATCATTGTTTATATATAATATGTACTGACAGAAAATGGCGTAAATTCAACTGTCAACTTTTTAAGAAAATTTCTGATATGAATTCCTAATAAAAAATGCTAATAACAATGTAATACAATTGGTTGCGGTGGTTAAGGTTGTATAGGATAAGGCTGTGCATCGTATGTTCCACCTCATCTGCTCGTGCTTCAATAATATCCCAATGTTTCCCTTCTCCTATACTCTATGTGTCTGTGTGAGTAGAAGCACTTACCAATGTTGTAATGCATTCCATTTTTTATGTTGAATCTTGTGATTAAGCTTAATCTGTTAATTAAGGTTAATGTTGGAGGAGGCACTGGTTTTGTGATAAAACTATTTGGACTGCATTTCCTCATATAAATCACTTAGTTCTATGGTTAATATATTTTAACTTAAATTATGTCATATTTAACCATGGTGTGGCTGCATAACTTCACAGCAGAGTTCGTTAATATGCATATGAAGCTTTGTATAACATAGCAAACGTGAGAAAGATAAAGGAACTTGTACTACGCATGTGATATTTACATGATAACGAAATCCAGTATGAATTGTACATTACCAAGCGTGGGTGTACTTTGTACTAATCAAACTTTAGTCGGCGCACAGTATGAAAGTATTGAGCTTCCTATTATACTATTTGTCTGTCACAACATAACTTTTGTATTGTCTTACTTGTTTCATCAACATTGTCCAGTTTACAAAATTATTTTTCATTCCTGTGAAAGCTGCAGCATATGCCTGAGCTACTGTATTTGATATGATAGAATACCTGGTAGGCTATCGAAAGCTATGCGAAGTAATATTGAAATATTGTTCTTAAACATCATTTGTGCATTCCTACTAGTGCATATTGAATAATAACTTGTAAGGAAGCAAAGGAGAAGACCATGTAAATAACAGTAATGACAAACCATGGAAAAGCACACCAACATGGCTGGTTTTATTCAATCTAAATGTTTATTAATCATGTCTAAATTCAGGATAAAAAAGCAATTAACGACTGGTGGGAATAACTGTACAGTCAATTAAAGAATTTCCCAAGTAAGTCGAAGAAATCAATAAAATGATAACTACTAAGAATCGGACTACTGTTACACCAAATAAACATATGATGCTGAACAAGCTCTATTGATGTGTAGCCAACAACTAAAAAATATACAGAAAGGTGTTTTAGCCATTAACTTCATTTACAAACCAGGTAAATGAGTGTTTTTTAAGTGGAGAAGAAGGGGAAGTTCAAATATACTTCATGTGTTAGAAGTAGTAATATGTCGACCTAAAAAACAGCATGTTCAAGAACTTAAAAAGGTGAAATGTGAATGCTGATGAATGATGAAAGACTGATTGCTGCTTCAGCAAGTGGGAGCAGGAAACAAAGATCTGAAAGGTAAATTCTGCATTTTTTGTAGAACATTATTGACAGTGCTCCCATATCACAATACCCCCTTAACCACAGCTCCAGAAAAATGAGCAGAAATGCTCTTGTTTTCACTGATATAGCTTCTTGTTTTGCAGGTACCTGTTATGGCCAATTGAAATGGTTCTTGGGAATATTAACACTCCCAAGACTTGACCAAAACCTTACCCTCCAGTAATAACAGACATCTCCATACCTGGACAGAAATAAAGTCACCAGTTTCATGAAAATGGGCAGAAATGCCCTGTTTTCACCTAACAGTGTTTAGTGTTTTGCAGGTACTACCATACTCAGTGAAGATTGCCTATTGACATGGACTCCAAGAGTGGTATTAGTCACCATGTGGCTCATTCCCTTGGACAAATGTCAATGGCTACATCACAGGCAACAAAACAGCCTCAAGATCCTCATAGTGCACAAAGAACTCATAGTTCAAGCCACCAAGGAAGCACCACTTAGATGCTGTGATTTCATCAAGGCAACAGTAGGTTCTGTCACATGTAGTATACACAAGAACCTACATGTACACACCAGCCACAATGCAGGGGAAATTATTCCCCCTTCCCCAATCTCACATCCAGTACACAGAAGAATATGGCATGTGAGCACCCTCCTCTCACTCCCTGTCTTCAGCAGCATATCACTCCAGCTGCATTCTTCACAATGAGCATCTACCCACCTAATTACAGACCCCACAAGAACCTGCTATTAGTGTGTAGACCAGGGATACATCACTACTCCCCTCTCCCCAGACTCATCTCCAGTACACAGAAGAACCTGGCGATTGAGCTCCCCTTTTCACGTGTTTATCAGTTCTTTGGAAGTTGGAGAATAGGTTTACTTTCTAATCAACCATACGCTTAAAATAGGCAATCATCGTTACATTTTCCATAGGACATGATCCCTCAAGTCGTAGAGCTATTGAATGAGAGAATTAGCCTTTAGAGAATGAACCAACTATAGACATATGAATATATACAAATGAGTTTACAACTAAAGTAACACAAAAGCAAAAGTGCTAAGAACAACCTGGAATCATCAATTCTTCCTCTGAATCGATCATGGTATAAATATTCAATAGAGTACTGTGAAGTGTGAAGTTTTCAACTTTTTACTGTGATACGCAACACAAATTTACCATGAAAGAGAATGCTTTTAATATTCTATCAGGATATTGACGAAAAGAATAAGGTTTAATGTAAATGTTGATGAATGATAGAAGGGCCATGTTGCTTTACATTGTTGGACCAACTGCCAGTCGTCAAAAATGATATTGGCTTCTAACCCTTAAAATTAAAATGTTGTTGTATTTATTTTAAGGATAAATAACAGATCAACCTCTACGCGTTAAAATGCTGTTCTAAAGCCAGCATATTGATGCAAAACAGAAATGAATAACCTCTAGCCATCCATTAACATCACCTTTAAACTACATCGACATAGAACAACAACAAATAAATGATACGTGTATTAACAAATGAAGTAAAACTGCGTAAAAGGAATTGATAAAGAAGAAAAAATTAATCTGTTAAATGCAATAAACAAACCTATAAATTTGCATCTCAGGAACTGTAACACTTGTAACAGAATAACATCATGATTGATAAAGAAAGTATGAAGATCCATACAAATAGTCATTAACGCAGAACATTAAAGTAAAAAAAGTACAAAATATATAAGAGCAGACGAAGACGCATTGTACTTAGAGTAATCATGGATTCTTTTCTTTCTTTACAACTCTGCGAACCTTGTTGCTAGACAGTTGAGAATTGAAGTCATCATCTAATCCTACTCTTGTAGCCTTATTAGCGGATCTAGTCTTCTTGTCATATGTCTTCAAAGGGGATATTTTTGCATTGCAAGCATCTCCATCGTCTAACACGGAGGATCCACTTTCTGATACACTTTTCTCGATGGGAGTTTGCAAAACAGACTTAACTTGACTTTCTGCCATAACATCCTATGAAAAATCAAAAAAATGTAATATCAGTTGCATAACAAAATAAAATAGGGCGAGAGAGTTTTAATTTGATGAAATTTACCCCGCAAAGCTTATCTCCACTTGAACTTTCTCCATCCAAGAAATGTGAATCCTGTTATAAAAAAATAAAAAATAAAGATCATCCTATAAGTGGAAAAGTATTAATACAGAAATTATATATCATGAGGTTTATGCATAAAAAAAATTTTACATTCATACTGTCTTCGAATAAAGTATGGCCATATTCCTTAAGAAGATCATCATCATCAGTAACCTTAAGAATTTTGTACACGTCAACCTGTGACTCGATATTCTCTTGCTTGACAATAACCTTGAACATAAATTTTTTATAAAGAATATCATCCATTTCACTTGGATAAGAACAGTCAATATCCGCAAGTGAAGTCTGCACAAAAATTCAAAAGTTAGAAATATTTTTATGCTTAATCAAATTAACTCTAGTAGTATACCTCAACTAATCTTTCCTTAAGTTCTTTTGCGGACTTCCCTATAAGTTGCATAGCTTCGCGATTCCAAAGAAGCAATGAGATAAAAGCGGTTCCATCCATAACACGAACTTGAAGCCTATACCTGCAAGTCACATTTGATTAACATTATGCATATATTTTATGTCGGTAAATTATTTTCAAAATTAAAGTAAATAGTACAAACCTGTGAGTCACACAAGAGTCTTCTTCATTGCATTTCGCACAAAAGTATTTATTTCCAACTTTATCCACCTTTCGACTACACTTGTTGCATGCCAAGTATGACCATCCCTAGTCAAGTTTCAAATTAACCAATTTTGCCGCAATCCAATAGCTGGATTCCTATTGAGTAATTAATAAACAATTATTCTAAATGAACAACAGATAACACAAGATAAATATAATTGAAAAAATAAATTAAACTCACTTGCGTGCACTGAACTAAATCCATGATAGTTTTAAACAGTACAATTCCTTTGTCTAACTCATCTCTAACAGAGTAATTTTGTTCAGACGTTGTTCGAGTTATTCGCTCAATGTTTGATTGGCGTGCTGCAAGTAATCTGCATAACTCAAAAATTGTAATTTATATATACTATTGTTATATATTTTCTATACATATAGAAAATAATTATACACTTGAGAAACCTGAATTTAAATTCAATAGATTGAGGCAATGTAGAATTTATCCATATCTTTGTCTGATACCAACAGCTACGCACTGAGTAATTACCTGTGTGTCAAATGAAATATAAAAATAATATGTAATTTAAAACAATTTATACAGTTAAACAAACCTATAAATGCAGTTTATGATAAACCTCGATATTTTTTATGTTTCATATGCTGGAAAACAACAATCAAAGGCTCATCGTGAGCTTCATTCAAGTGATGTTGAATTTGATCCACAAGTTCACTCCATAATGTTGCCATAATCCTTTTCCTCCTATACGTTTCATAGTAAGGTTAATAAAGACATAGATATGTAATTTATGAATAAAGTATTTTAAATAATTTTTGAAGAACTTACTGATCATCTTCGAGTACAACATTAATAAGTAAACTTTGATCGACTCCCTGGTTGTACGTCTTAACATCTTCATACCTCACAACCTGACCAACAACATCTACAAATTTAAAAGTTAGTCATATAGTTTAACAAATACTTTAACACACAACATTTTTAATTTCATTTAAAATTATAAACAGTATTACCAACTAATTCAGTCTCATCCACATCATGTTCATTTGTTTGTTGGTCAAAAGATCGCAAGTTAAAGATGTTCATATGAAATGAAGGATCATTTGTTTCCTCGACAAATGTCTTTTGAGTAAATGTGAGCTTCAACTTGTGTGTCGTAGTCCTAAACTTCAAATTATTTGGTCCGACAACAAAGTAGTTCGTACGATATACGTGAAGTTTATGTATCTTGTTCCTAAAAAACTTAAGAACATACTTTCCGATTGTAGCATGTATACGATCACCCTGCAAATTCAAAATCATAAATCGATTACCTTCTTCGTAGAAGGAGCGATAGAGGTTTGTGCAGGGACTGCAAGGTTATTCCGGTAGAATCCCTTTCAACCCTTCATAGACTCATAGTGATGGATGTCGGAATCTGGGTGAAGAAGAAGCAGAGGGGTGCTCGGGGCCAACTGCGAATTAGATGGGGTGCTCTGACTAAAGAGAAAGCCCAGGAGCTGGAGAGAAGGTTAGTCGAGGGTGGAGCTTGGAGAAGTTCTGGGGTAGCAGACGCAATGTGGTCAGAGACGGCGAATCTGGTTAGGGAGGCAGCGCGGGATGTTCTTGGGGTAACCAAAGGCTATCTAGGCAGACATCAGGGCGACTGGTGGTGGAACGACGTAGTGCGAGGAAAAGTAGAGGTGAAGAAAGGTGCTTTTGCGTAGTTGGCAGGGAGCACAAGCGAGAAAGAAAGGCGGGTGAACAAAGAGAGCTATAAGGTGGAAAGGAAGGAAGCGAAATTGGCTGTCACGGAGGCTAAAAACGCGGTTTTTGGTCGCATGTACGAGGAATTGGGGAAGAAAGGCGTGGACAAGAAGTTATTCCGGTTAGCCAAAGTAAGGGAAAGGAAGGCGCGGGACCTGGACCGGGTTAGGTGCATCAAGGATGAAGATGGTAGAGTCCTGGTGGGGGAGTCTCAAGTCAAAAAGAGATGGCAGGCGTACTTTCGAGACCTTCTCAACGAGGAGGGGGACCAAACCATAGAACTAGGGGAGCTGGGGCATTCGGAGCGTCATAGAGACTTAGGGTACTGCAGGCGCATTAGGGTGGAAGAGGTCGTGGGGGCTTTGCGTAGGATGAGTAGAGGTCGAGCGCCGGGCCAGACGAAATCCCGGTGGAGTTCTGGAAATGCATGGGTAAGCCAGGAGTGGAGTGGCTCACCAGGTTGTTCAATGCGATCTTCAGGTCCCAGAGGATGCCAGAGGAGTGGAGGTGGAGTACAGTGGTGCCCTTGTATAAGAACAAAGGGGATATCCAGTGTTGCGACAACTATAGGGGCATCAAATTAATAAGCCACACCACGAAGGTCTGGGAGCGGGTGATCGAGGCCAGAGTGATGGAGTCGACATCTATTTCCGTGAACCAGTTCGGTTTTATGCCGGGCCGGTCCACTACAGAAGCTATCCACCTTGTCAGGAGATTGGTGGAACAGTTCAGGGATATGAAGAAGGACCTGCACATGGTGTTTATCGACTTGGAGAAGGCGTATGACAAGGTCCCTAGGGAGGTACTATGGAGGTGCATGGAGGCTAAGAGCGTGCCGGAAGCCTACATCAGAGTAATCAAGGACATGTACGATGGAGATAAGTCCAGGGTTAGGACAGTGGGTGGCGACTCAGACCACTTCCCGGTGGTTATGGGGCTCCATCAAGGATCTGCGCTTAGCCCCCTCTTGTTTGCCTTGGTGATGGATGCTTTGACGCGGCATATTTAAGGGGATGTTCCTTGGTGTATGCTATTTGGCTGATGACATAGTCCTGGTAGACGAGACGAGGGTCGGTGTTAACGAGAGGCTAGAGGAATGGAGACGGACTCTCGAGTCTAAGGGGTTTAAACTAAGCGGGTCTAAGACAGAATATCTAAAGTGCAAATTTAGCGCGAGTCGAGCGAAGTGGGAGGGAGCGTGATGATTGGATCTCGGGCCATAGCCAGAAGGATAGTTTCGAGATACCTTGGATCGGTGATCCGGGGGACGGAGAGATAGACGGGGATGTCACTCACGCGTATAACGGCGGGGTGGTCGAAGTGGAGGCTTGCGTCGGGAGTCTTGTGTGATAAGAAAGTGCCACGGAAACTCAAGGGAAGTTTTATAGAGTTGTGGTTAGACCGGCCATGCTTGTATGGGACGGAGTGTTGGTCGGTGAAGAAATCTCACGTTCGAGAGGATGATGGTGGCGGAGATGAGGATGCTTAGGTGGATGTGCGGGCTCGCCAGGTTAGATAAGATTAGGAACGAAGTTATTCGGGAGAAGGTGGGGGTGGCCCCGGTGGATGAGAAGATGCGAGAGGCGAGACTTCGGTGGTTCGGGCATGTGCGGAGGAGAAGCCCCGACGCCCCGGTGAGGAGTTGTGAGCGGCTAGCGGTGGTCGGTGTGAGGCGAGGCGGAGGGAGGCCTAAGAGATACTGGGGAGAGGTAATTAGACATGACATGGCCAGGATGCGGATTTCCGAGGACATGACCCTTGATAGGAAAGTCTGGAGGTCTAGTATCAGGGTTGTAGGATAGGGGTTTCTAGATTTTCCATACTCCTTTTCCGAGGTGTGAGGCGTGGTAGGGCCGCCCATAGATGATTAGTTTGTGTTCTCTTTTGGTAGTCATTTATGGTAGTTACTATTTTGATATCATTGCGTGCATGTTTATTTATGGTACATATGCATCTTATGTTTAGATAATTTTTATGAGATGTATGGCTGGTATAACTAATGCGGTTTTTGTTTTTGTTTGCCTTTCTTTTTAATGCGCCGAGGGTCGATTGGAAACGACCTCTCTGCCCTCTCGGGTAGAGGTAAGGTTTGTCTACATATTACCCTCCCCAGACCCCACCTTGTGGGAATATACTGGGTTGTTGTTGTTGTTGTATTAGTGCACAATTATGATGACAACAAATCTAAACACATATATATCAATTACAAAGGGAACTTTAGCAGTAACAAAAATAATTATTGCATATATAATCGTGATTTTTATATATTCATCTGACGTTCGTGTAAGAAAACCTCGACATATTACTAAAGTTGAAAAATGCTATATGAAAGCTTGTAGGATATTTACAGTATCAGCTATTCATTATTTGGACAAAACGTTGCAAATTACAAAAAACGATTTTACTGCTTTTGAACAAAACCTTGAAGATGTTACCTTACAATCCTGTAAAACCAATTCAATTGAAAACGGAATCTGCGGGTTAAAGCGGTCCGGCATTATGTACATTCGAACCACTCTAACTTTGAGATTCCATTGCATGGAGTTGGATGAAATTTGCTTGATGTCATGAAATTGTGTTGCCATACTTCCAAAGTAATAGCAGCGACATTGTAGTTGTGAAATTTGATATGGAAAAGTTTTGGAAATATAAAGCAGATAAATTAAGGAGTTATAGTGTGTATATATAATAGTCTAATTGTACAGTTGGAAGAAGAGGCTTCAGACGTGGGATAAATTGTGTGAAGAAATTTATAATTATGCAAGAAACCAACTAAACATGGGTTTTATATTGTGGCAAGAAATCAAGTGAACGTGGGTTTTATGTTTTCAAAAGCTACGTGGGACAAATAAAAGAGCAAGTATTAACTGTGAAGATTTGTGCTGATTTGTAGGGATTTAGATACCCGCTTTAATTATAACCCACGATTTAAAGAAGAGAAAATGCATAAAACGTAAAATCGTGGGGAAAACTGCTTTGTATTTGGTTTTTTTTTTTTTTTTTTTTGGTTTTAAACTGATTGCGTGGGACAAAAAAACAGAACAATTCATCCGACAATTTTGGTTGATTTGATTTTTCCTGTTTCAACCTGATTTGTATATTTGAAAAAAACTTTCAACTTTGTTGGAAATTTGTCTTAAAATCATACACGTGAACATATAGGTGTTCCACTTGGTAGCTTTATGTTGTTTTGCTTGTGTTATTTATATAGATAGATT